>CM033109.1:11178113-11407157 GCA_019321725.1 Paulownia fortunei | reverse complement strand
ATTTCGTATAATATGGAAAAACCTTTACCAAATACACTTTTAAATTTAAATTATTTTAAAATATGTTTAATTATTCTAAGGCTAATATTCTAAAGTTAAATTAATTATGTATTTAAACTAAATACTATCTAAGGAATTAAGATTTATATACATTTAAAATATTCAATACATATGCATTTTGGTATTTAACTTACATTCCATTTTCAATAGATTTGATTTTTGTTTTTAATATTTACATATCCTTTGGTTATTATAAATAAAAATTATTTAATATTGTCTATGGAACTAACATATGATTCATTCCTGATAATCAATGCATATTTTTTATTTTTGTAATTAATTTGATTGCATTTTTATTCAATTTTAATTTTTTTAAATATCTATATTTTCAAGTTGTTGTGCAAGTAAAAATTAGTATATATTTTCAATTTTTTTTTTATAAATTTCAATAAGCAATTCTTTTAAATCTATAAATTTGCCTCTAACAATAAAAAATAAATATGAACACAAAAACAAGACAAAGTATTCATGTTACTCTTACTCTAAAAAAGCTCTATTTAAAATTCTCAATAGTTGTCATGATGCTCCATTGCTTCCAACAAGTAAAAGTTAAAATATTCTTTTATTCTTTATTTATTTTAAATAAAACAATATGATAGGTAAATTATAATTACTTTAAAAATATTCAATGCAAATTTTATTTGATTTTAAGATTTTAAATTATTTATATTTTTGAGTTTTTGTGAAGTCAAATTTAGTAAATTAAATTTCATAAAATATATAGAAATATTTTATAATTTTATTTTAAAATTTAATATATATACTTTATTATTCTAAATAAAAGATATTTAATACCATCTAACGAATTAAATTATGTTGAATTTAAAAAAGAACATATATACTATTTAATCTTGTATTTAACTGCGATTGCATTTCTATTAGATTTTAAAATTTTCAAAAACTTATAATTCTGAATTCTTGCGCTAGTAGATTTACTATGTGCTATTAAATTAAATTTCACAAATGTAGAAAAATATTTCAAAAATTAAATCTTT
This sequence comes from Paulownia fortunei, assembly GCA_019321725.1. Lineage (NCBI taxonomy): Eukaryota > Viridiplantae > Streptophyta > Magnoliopsida > Lamiales > Paulowniaceae > Paulownia > Paulownia fortunei. Next base: position 11,406,102 of record CM033109.1, on the reverse strand, counting down.
TAAGTATACAAATTTACCTCTAACAATAACAACAAAAATGAAGATAAAATGAACATAAAGTACTCGTGTCATTCATGCGAAAAGATAGTAATAATGTAAAAAATAAATATCACTATATACAATAAATAGTTCTAATTTTAATGCATTGCCTCCAAGAAATAAAAGTTAAAATCATAAGTATATTTTAAAAATTATTTTTTATCAGTGTTGTATCAAAGTAATTAAAATATATTTACTTTTACATATTAAATTCAAAAATATTTATATTTGTAATTTGTTTTACATTGAGTTTTATTAAATTTTTATTTTTTGACTTATTTTACTAGTAATTATACTTGCAAAATGAAAATATTTTTAATTATTCTTACCAATATTCAAAAGTTAATTTGATTGTATATTTCAACCAAATTCTATCTCTCAGGAATTAAAATATATTTATTTTCAAAATATTCATGACATATACTTTTTTGTATCTATTTTACATTCCATCAAAATAACTACAACAAATAGCTCTCATAAACTACTAATTTAACTCCAACAATTACAAACATGAATAAAAGAACAAAGTACTCGTGTTTTCCTTCCTCTCAATTTACAAGTTATGTTTCCATTTTATAAATATTTGCAATTTGTCATACTACAATAAAAAATAGTAATAACGTAAAAAATAAATTTCAATAAATAAATATAACAACATACACTAAATTGTTATCATTATGCTTTATTGCCTCTAACCGATAAAAGTTGAACGTAATTATATTTAAAATTATTTTGATTATTTGATTTACATTGCGTTTTAATTGGAATTTAAAATTTAAATTATTTATATATTCTTTAGTCATTCTCATAAAAAATATTTAATGCTATTTAATAATTATACTTTTAAATTTAAAAATTATTTTTAAATCACACATAGACAAATATCCTAAAGTTAAATTTATTGTATACTGTAAATAAATACTCTGTAATGAATTAATGTTTTTTTTTTACTTTTATAATATTCCTTTCATATTACAAATTTTTGTATTTAATTTATATTACATGATTACAATTTGATAAGATTTTTAGGTTTTAAATATTTATTTCATTTAGTTTTTTGGGCTTGTAAAATTTAGTATATATACCTTTAAGTTAAATTTCGTATAATATGGAAAAACCTTTACCAAATACACTTTTAAATTTAAATTATTTTTAAAATATGTTTAATTATTCTAAGGCTAATATTCTAAAGTTAAATTAATTATGTATTTAAACTAAATACTATCTAAGGAATTAAGATTTATATACATTTAAAATATTCAATACATATGCATTTTGGTATTTAACTTACATTCCATTTTCAATAGATTTGATTTTTGTTTTTAATATTTACATATCCTTTGGTTATTATAAATAAAAATTATTTAATATTGTCTATGGAACTAACATATGATTCATTCCTGGATAATCAATGCATATTTTTTATTTTTGTAATTAATTTGATTGCATTTTTATTCAATTTTAATTTTTTTAAATATCTATATTTTCAAGTTGTTGTGCAAGTAAAAATTAGTATATATTTTCAATTTTTTTTTATAAATTTCAATAAGCAATTCTTTTAAATCTATAAATTTGCCTCTAACAATAAAAAATAAATATGAACACAAAAACAAGACAAAGTATTCATGCTACTCTTACTCTAAAAAAGCTCTATTTAAAATTCTCAATAGTTGTCATGATGCTCTCAGGAATTATTTTATATTTTTGACTTATTTTACTAGTATTATACTTGCAAAATGAAAAATATTTTTAATTATTCTTACCAATATTCAAAAGTTAATTTGATTGTATATTTCAACCAAATTCTATCTCTCAGGAATTAAAATATATTTATTTTCAAAATATTCATGACATATACTTTTTTGTATCTATTTTACATTCCATCAAAATAACTACAACAAATAGCTCTCATAAACTACTAATTTAACTCCAACAATTACAAACATGAATAAAAGAACAAAGTACTCGTGTTTTCCTTCCTCTCAATTTACAAGTTATGTTTCCATTTTATAAATATTTGCAATTTGTCATACTACAATAAAAAATAGTAATAACGTAAAAAATAAATTTCAATAAATAAATATAACAACATACACTAAATTGTTATCATTATGCTTTATTGCCTCTAACCGATAAAAGTTGAACGTAATTATATTTAAAATTATTTTGATTATTTGATTTACATTGCGTTTTAATTGAATTTAAAATTTAAATTATTTATATATCCTTTAGTCATTCTCATAAAAAATATTTAATGCTATTTAATAATTATACTTTTAAATTTAAAAATTATTTTTAAATCACACATAGACAAATATCCTAAAGTTAAATTTATTGTATACTGTAAATAAATACTCTGTAATGAATTAATGTTTTTTTTTTACTTTTATAATATTCCTTTCATATTACAAATTTTTGTATTTAATTTATATTACATGATTACAATTTGATAAGATTTTTAGGTTTTAAATATTTATTTCATTTAGTTTTTTGGGCTTGTAAAATTTAGTATATATACCTTTAAATTAAATTTCGTATAATATGGAAAAACCTTTACCAAATACACTTTTAAATTTAAATTATTTTAAAATATGTTTAATTTTTCTAAGGCTAATATTCTAAAGTTAAATTAATTATGTATTTAAACTAAATACTATCTAAGGAATTAAGATTTATATACATTTAAAATATTCAATACATATGCATTTTGGTATTTAACTTACATTGCATTTTCAATAGATTTGATTTTTGTTTTTAATATTTACATATCCTTTGGTTATTATAAATAAAAATTATTTAATATTGTCTATGGAACTAACATATGATTCATTCCTGGAGAATCAATGCATATTTTTTATTTTTGTAATTAATTTGATTGCATTTTTATTCAATTTTAATTTTTTTAAATATCTATATTTTCAAGTTGTTGTGCAAGTAAAAATTAGTATATATTTTCAATTTTTTTTTATAAATTTCAATAAGCAATTCTTTTAAATCTATAAATTTGCCTCTAACAATAAAAAATAAATATGAACACAAAAACAAGACAAAGTATTCATGTTACTCTTATATATACTTTATTATTCTAAATAAAAGCTATTTAATACCATCTAACGAATTAAATTATGTTGAATTTAAAAAAGAACATTAGAATAATTAAATATATTTTAAAATAATTTAAATTTAAAAGTTTAATTACTATAGATTTTTCTATGTCATGCGAAATTTAACTTAAAAGTTTATACTAAATTTTAGAAGCACAAAACACTCAACAATATAAATATTTAAGAGTTAAAAATCCTATAAAATTGTAATAATGTAATATAACTTAAATACAAAAATTCAAAATATTAAATGAATATTTTAAAAGTAATTTTTTTAATTATTTACATAGTATTTTTTTTAATTTTTTCGAATGACTGAAGAATATATAAATAATTAAAAAAAATAAAATCCAATTATAACTTAATGTAAAACAAATAATTAGAATAATTTAAATATAATTACATTCACCTTTTATTTATTAGAGGTAATAGAGCGTGACGAGAACTACTTCGCGTATGTAGTTATATTTATTTTTTGAAATTTATTTTTTACTTTATTACTACTTTTTAAAGCAGCATGAACACTTGCAAATATAATTATAAAATGGAAACATAACTTATAAATTGAGAGGAAGGATAATACGAGTACTTTGTTCTTTTATTCAAGTTTGTAATTGTTGGAGGTAAATGAGTAGATTATAAGAGCTACATGATGGAATACAAATTAGAAATGAATACGCCATGAATATTTTAAAGTAAATATATTTTAATTCCTAAGATAGTATTTGGGTGAGATACACAATTAAATTAACTTTGGAATATTGGAAAGTATAATTAAAAAAAAAATTATTTTGAAAGTATAATTACTAAAAGTTCTTCTATATTTTTTAAAATTTAATTTAAAGTATAGACTAAATTTACTAGTTCACTAAGTCAAAAATATAAAAATTTAATAAAAAAACTCATTGTACAATAAATTACAAAAATAATTAGTTTTGTATTGTATATTAAAAGTAAATATATTTTAATTACTTAAATAAAACAGTGATATAAAAGTAATTTTTAAATATTCTTATGATTTCAACTTTTATTTGTTGGAGGGAATCTATTTATTGTATATAGTGATATTTATTTTTACAGTACAACTAGTTTTTCGCACGAATAACACGAGTATTTTATCTTCTTTTTGTCCTTATATTTGTTGGTATAGTTAGATGCAAAATAGAATACATAATTGATTTAATTTTTGAAATATTTTTATATTTTGGAAGTTTATTTTAATAGTACATACTAAATCTACTGGCGCAATAATTCGAAATTATAAGTTATTAATTTTTTTTTAAATCTAATTGAAATGTAAAGGTTGTTAAATACAAGATTAAATAGTATGTATTGACTTTTTTAAAGTAAATATATTTTAATTCGTTAGTTAGTATTAAATAGTTTTTATTTAGAACAATAAAGTATATATTCAAATTTTTAAATATAGTTATTAAAGATCTCTCTATATTTTATGACATTTTATTTACTAAATTCTACTGGCACAAAAAATCAAAAATATAAATAATTAAAATTTCAAAATCATTGCATTTCTATTAGATTTTAAAATTTTCAAAAACATATAATTCTGAATTCTTGCGCTAGTAGATTTACTATATGCTATTAAATTAAATTTCACAAATATAGAAAAATATTTCAAAACTTAAATCTTTTAAGTATACAAATTTACCTCTAACAATAACAACAAAAATGAAGATAAAATGAACATAAAGTACTCGTGTCATTCATGCCAAAAAATAGTAATAATGTAAAAAATAAATATCACTATATAGAATAAATAGTTCTAATTTTAATGCATTGCCTCCAAGAAATAAAAGTTAAAATCATAAGTATATTTTAAAAATTATTTTTTTATCAGTGTTGTATCAAAGTAATTAAAATATATTTAATTTTACATATTAAATTCAAAAATATTTATATTTGTAATTTGTTTTACATTGAGTTTTATTAAATTTTTATATTTTTGACTTATTTTACTAGTAATTATACTTGCAAAATGAAAATATTTTTAATTATTCTTACCAATATTCAAAAGTTAATTTGATTGTATATTTCAACCAAATTCTATCTCTCAGGAATTAAAATATATTTATTTTCAAAATATTCATGACATATACTTTTTTGTATCTATTTTACATACCATCAAAATAACTACAACAAATAGCTCTCATAAACTACTAATTTAACTCCAACAATTACAAACATGAATAAAAGAACAAAGTACTCGTGTTTTCCTTCCTCTCAATTTACAAGTTATGTTTCCATTTTATATATATTTGCAATTTGTCATACTACAATAAAAAATAGTAATAACGTAAAAAATAAATTTCAATAAATAAATATAACAACATACACTAAATTGTTATCATTATGCTTTATTGCCTCTAACCAATAAAAGTTGAACGTAATTATATTTAAAATTATTTTGATTATTTGATTTACATTGCGTTTTAATTGGAATTTAAAATTTAAATTATTTATATATTCTTTAGTCATTCTCATAAAAAATATTTAATGCTATAATTATACTTTTAAATTTAAAAATTATTTTTAAATTACACATTGACAAATATCCTAAAGTTAAATTTATTGTATACTGTAAATAAATACTCTGTAACGAATTATTTTTTTTTTTACTTTTATAATATTCCTTTCATATTACAAATTTTTGTATTTAATTTATATTACATGATTACAATTTGATAAGATTTTTAGGTTTTAAATATTTATTTCATTTAGTTTTTTGGGCTTGTAAAATTTAGTATATATACCTTTAAGTTAAATTTCATATAATATGGAAAAACCTTTAGCAATTACACTTTTAAATTTAAATTATTTTAAAATATGTTTAATTATTCTAAGGCTAATATTCTAAAGTTAAATTAATTATGTATTTAAACTAAATACTATCTAAGGAATTAAGATTTATAGTCTTTTAAAATATTCAATACATATGCATTTTGGTATTTAACCTACATTGCATTTTTAATAGATTTGATTTTTGTTTTTAATATTTGCATATCCTTTGGTTATTATAAATAAAAATTATTTAATATTGTCTATGGAACTAACATATGATTCATTCCTGGATAATCAATGCATATTTTTTATTTTTGTAATTAATTTGATTGCATTTTTATTCAATTTTAATTTTTTTAAATATCTAAATTTTCAAGTTGTTGTGCAAGTAAAAATTAGTATATATTTTCAATTTTTTTTTATAAATTTCAGTAAGCAATTGTTTTAAATCTATAAATTTGCCTCTAACAATAAAAAATAAATATGAACACAAAAACAAGACAAAGTATTCATGTTACTCTTACTCTAAAAAAGCTCTATTTAAAATTCTCAATACTTGTCATGATGCTCCATTGCTTCCAACAAGTAAAAGTTAAAATATTCTTTTAACCTTTATTTATTTTAAATAAAAACAATACGATAGGTAAAATATAATTACTTTAAAAATATTCAATGCATATTTTATTTGATTTTAAGATTTTAAATTATTTATATTTTTGAGTTTTTGTGAAGTCAAATTTAGTAAATTAAATTTCATAAAATATATAGAAATATTTTATAATTTTATTTTAAAATTTAAATATATACTTTATTATTCTAAATAAAAGCTATTTAATACCATCTAACGAATTAAATTATGTTGAATTTAAAAAAGAACATACATACTATTTAATCTTGTATTTAACTGCGATTGCATTTCTATTAGATTTTAAAATTTTCAAAAACTTATAATTCTGAATTCTTATCAAATTAACTTTGGAATATTGGAAAGAATAATTAAAAATATTTTTATTTTGAAAGTATAATTACTAAAAGTTCTTCTATATTTTTTGAAATTTAATTTTAAAGTATATACTAAATTTACTAGTACACTAAGTCAAATATATAAAAATTTAATAAAAAAACTCATTGTAAAATAAATTACAAAAATAATTAATTTTGTATTGAATATTAAAAGTAAATATATTTTAATTACTTAAATAGAACAGTGATATAAAATTAATTTTTAAATATTCTTATGATTTCAATTTTTATTTGTTGGAGGCAATCTATTTATTGTATATAGTGATATTTATTTTTACAATATAACTAGTTTTTCGCACGAATAACACGAGTATTTTATCTTCTTTTTGTCCTTATATTTGTTGGTATAGTTAGATGCAAAATAGAATACATAATTGATTTAATTTTTGAAATATTTTATATTTTTGGAAGTTTATTTTAATAGTACATACTAACTCTACTGGCGCAATAATTCGAAATTATAAGTTATTAAATTTTTTTAAATCTAATTGAAATGTAATGGTTGTTAAGTACAAGATTAACTAGTATGTATTGACTTTTTTAAAGTAAATATATTTTAATTCGTTAGTTAGTATTAAATAGTTTTTATTTAGAACAATAAAGTATATATTCAAATTTTTAAATATAGTTATTAAAGATCTCTCTATATTTTATGACATTTTATTTACTAAATTCTACCGACACAAAAAATCAAAAATATAAATAATTTAAAATTTCAAAATCAAATAAAATAAGCATCGAGTATTTTTAATGTAATTTGAATATTTTTAAAGTTATTATATGTTACCTATCATAGTATTTTTATTTAATAATTGAAGAATATATGAATATTTAAACTTTTATTTGTTGGAGGCAATGGAGCATCATGAGAATTAACGAGAGTTTTAAATTGAGTTTTTTGAGAGTACGAGTAATACGAGCACTTTGTCTTGTTTTTGTGTTTATATTTATTTGTCATTGTTAGAGGCAAATTTATAGATTTAAAAGAATTGCTTATTAGAATTTATAAATTTTTATTTGAAAATATATATTAATTTCTACTTGCACAACAACTTGAAAATACAGATATTTTAAAATTTTCAAATTAAATAAAAATGCAATCTAATTAATTACAAAAATAAAAAAATGTGTATTGAATATCTTGGAATGAATCATATATTAGTTCCGTAGACAATATTAAATAGTTTTAATTATAATAACAAAAGAATATATAAATATTCAAAAAAATTAAATCTATTAAAAATGCAATATAAATAAAATACCAAAATGAATATGTGTTGAATATTTTAAAAGTAAATAACTTGTAATTCCTTAGATAGTATTTAGTTCAAATGTACAATCAATTTAACTTCAGAGTATTGGCCTTAGAATAATTAAACATATTTTAAAATAATTTAATTAAAAGTTTAATTACTATAGATTTTTCTATGTCATGCGAAATTTAACTTAAAAGTTTATACTAAATTTTAGAAGCACAAAAAACTCAGCAATATAAATATTTAAGAGTTAAAAATCCTATAAAATTGTAATAATGTAATATAATTTAAATACAAAAATTCGAAATATGAAATGAATATTTTAAAAGTAATTTTTTTAATTATTTACATAGTATTTTTTTTAATTTTTTCAAATGACTGAAGAATATATAAATAATTAAAAAAATTAAAATCCAATTATAACGTAATGTAAAACAAATAATCAGAATAATTTAAATATAATTACAATCACCTTTTATTTATTAAAGGTAATAGAGCGTAATGAGAACTACTTCGCGTATGTAGTTATATTTATTTTTTACGTTATTACTACTTTTTAAAGCAGCATGACGACTCGCAAATATAAATATAAAATGGAAACATAACTTATAAATTGAGAGGAAGGATAACACGAGTACTTTGTTCTTTTATTCAAGTTTGTAATTGTTGGAGGTAAATGAGTAGATTATAAGAGCTACATGATGGAATACAAATTAGATGCAGAAATGAATACGTCATGAATATTTTTAAAGTACATATATTTTAATTTCTGAGATAGTATTTGAGTGAGATACACAATCAAATTAACTTTGGGAACAACACAAGTGCTCCCCAAGGAGAATAACTAGGGCGAATAAAACCCTTATCAAACAATTCTTGCAATTGAACTTTTAACTCTTTCAATTCTGTTGGTGCCATTCGGTATGGTGCTTTAGAAATAGAAGTAGTTCCTGGCATAACATCAATCACAAATTCGATCTCTCGATTCGGTGGTAGTCCCGATAAATCATCTAGAAATACCTCAACAAATTCTTGAACTACATCTACATTTTCTGGCTTTAATTGTGCTTCAACTGAGGTGTCCAGAACACTTGCCAAATACCCAACACAACCTTTATTCAACATCTTTTGAGCTTTCAAAGCAGATATAATTGGTAAGGACCAACACAAATAAATTAAAGAACTTGAAATAACAAAAATTAGAATTCCAAATATAAGATTCAACTTTGGTTACATCAACTCCTTAAAACTGATATATAGTTCATAACTAGAATCGAAAAACTCATAGACAACTACTTGTTCATAGGTGAAAGAAGAAAAGAAAAAGAAAAAGGAATTCAAGAATCAAAAGAAGAAAATCTTCTCTGTGTCCAGGAATGTGATGCCTTCAATCTCTTTCTTGAAACCTTTTTATTGTTCTCTAGCCTCCGTATTGTGTTTCCAAAGTGCCAAAAGTCCCTAGAATGAATTTTAAGACTTCTACTTCTACTTTCCTTCCAAAAACATACTTAAAAGACATAATTCATATAAATATCCAACAAATGGTGTCTTGGTGCAAAGAAATAGTGCCTAGGTGCAAAATATGCAATTTGGTTCCTAAGTTTCCTATCCAATGGCGCCTTGACACAAAATATGTAGTTTAGTCCCAAACTTTCTCATCCAATGGCGCCTATGCACATTGCAGAGATGCCTTGGAATGATGGCCTCGATTTTTAGTGCCTCAGCCCTAAGTAACGATGCCTAGGCACCAAACATGCTATCATAGTGACTTTGTATGTTTTGTTAAGCTCTAATTCAATGTCTTGCAATCAATTTCTGACATTTTTTCCCAGATAAATTGGCTTTTTGTGTCTTCATATGAAATATATCCCTATCTTTTAGCTTTCTATAGCCACATGAATCACCTCAATATCAAATTTTTGGAGAAGGTTGTGCCAAAATACCAAGACGTGTCACAACAAAAAGTTTCAGTCCATTGCTAACTTTTTAACCCATATTTTTCTATTTGAAATAAAATGAATTGGGTTTTGTAATCAAAATAAGATTTTTAACCCTATTTCTTAGCTTTCTAATAAATCAGGAATCATATCAATAGAACTTTATAGGAAAGCGTTATACCAATATTTCAAACGCTGCCTCAATAGTACCGCAAAGATGAAATATTCTGGGTTTTCTTTTTCTTTGCATCTTTGGACTTCTACTACTTGTTTTGTTGTTCAATTATTTACAAATATAAACAAAACGCATAAAAAACAACAAAACATACTTGAACATAAATAAATAATTAAAATAAATATATTCAAATTATAGGTAAAATACCTACTTAACACTCCATGATCATCAAACAACCTAATCATTCAATCATAGCAAGATAATAAAGAACACATAAATTAACTGATTATATTTTGTTAATTTTCTCTTAAACTTATGATTAAATTATTGTTCTTCATATGAAAGAAACTTTTCTTCAATAAAAAAAATGTGCAATCTTCAAAATAAAAAAACCCAAGCCATGCAACCTTTGCACGTTAAAAGAAGATGGGACAGTAGCTTGTGGTGTTAAGAGTAGTGTCTGATGTGTCAATTAGTAGCTGCTTTTGTACTAGTATAAAGTACAGTCTTATTCAAAATATATTAGTGAAATTAGCATTTCTTTATTTTTAATTACATTTAGACAACTAGATTAAGTCCCTAGACCATACTTAGATAAGGACATGATCGCGCATATGATGGTGATCTCAGAATATAGCTATGGATTTGGTCTTATACTCATTTCAAGTTGGGGCTTCATCAAGACGGGACATGGATCTGCCCATCAAAACTTGCGCACATGATGCATGATAGAAAGGAGGATATCTCGCTCTTTAAGTATCGATATAGGGATGTTAGTGCATATGTGGGTGCTTATTAAAGAACAAATACACCAAATAGGTCCACTGGAAATTCTCAATTGGAAATATTGTTAGTCGAATGAGAATTTCATAGTAACTATAGTGCAACCATTAGTCCTTAGACTAGAGGCAACATAACAACCTTGTGCACAATATATTGCACTTTGATGTATTTCTCGATTGCTTGACAATCACAAATATGTTGGGTGTAACATCTTCATATATATAGGTAAATGAGTGGCAATAAAGGATTCGTAGTTGAGCATAGGAATCAAACTTTGTTGGACATGGTTTATTCTATAATGAGTTTCATTGGACTTCTTTCATTCTATGGCTATGCTCTAGAAATGACAACACATCAACTAAATAGAGTGCTATCTAAGTCAATATCTAAAACACTATATGAGATGTGGCATGGCAAGACCCTTCCAACAAATACCTTAGGGTATGGGGTTGTCGTACTTATATGAAGCTGCAAATGGGGGATAAGTTAGATATGAGATCTATCTTATGCAAGTTCTTGGAGAATCCAAAGAAGTTCATTGGATACTATTTTGAGACCCCTTAGAACAAAAGGTGTTCATTTCGACGAATGCCACCTTTCATGAGGAACCATTTTAATTAGATAGAAATGACAAAGTTGTAGAACTCAAAGAAATTTAAGACCCATGACACATCCCACAAGAGGCAATGGTGCCTAAACCACCTAAGCTATCACTTATGACATACAACCTCCTAAGAGATCTAAAATGATCTCGAAGCAACTTGATAGGTATTGTGCTTCTTGTTAGAGAACAACAATGATGAGCTTCCTTCGAATAGTGATCCAAGTAGTTACAGGGAAATGATATCCGATAATGATTTTAGGAGATGGAAAGATATCATACAATCCGAGATGGACTCCATAAGACCTTGATGGACCTACCACAGGTTATGGTACCCATTGGCTGCAAATGGGTCTATAAGCAGAAGTTTGGAGTAGATGGAGAAGTATTAACCTATAAGGCACAATTGGTTGTGAAGGGTTACACTCAAATGTAAGAAATTGATTATGAGGAGACGTTCTCAACAATAGCGATGCTGAAATCCATTCGTATCTTGTTGGCCATATATGCATTTGCAAAAGGATACACTCAAAGGTAAGAAATTAACTATGAGGAAACACTCTCACCAATGGTGATGTTGAAATCCATTTGTATCTTACTGGCCATATTTGCATTTGACTACGATAGCATATAAATATGAAGATCGCTCTCCTCAACAGGAATATTAAGGAAGAAATCTACTTGAGGCAGCCTGAATGCTTCATATCTAATTAAAGCGAGTAAATTTTTTGCAAGATCCAAAAATCCATTTATTGACTCAAACAAGTTTCCCAAAGCTGGAGCATCCAATTTGATAAGGCAATCAAATCTTTTAGATTTATTAAGGATTTAGATAAACCTTCTGTGTATAAGAAGGTAAGTTGGATGGCAATGAGTTTATTGTGCTTTATGTTGACAACATCTTACTCATTAAGAATGATGTAAGGATACAACAATTAACAAAGGCATGGTTGTCTATGTAATTCTCCATGAAGAATTTGGGATAAGTATCTTAAATATTGGGGATCAAGATCTATAAAGATAGATTTAGGAGGATGATCAGACTATCCCAATCTGTATACATAGATAAGATGCTAAAGAGGTTTATTATGGAGGAATCCAAGAGGGGATTCCTATTGATGAGATAAGGTATTTCTTTCTCTAAGTCTATATCCCCCAAAGACTCCTGAAAAAGAGAAAAAATAACTCACGTACCTTATGCATCTACCATCGAAAGCATAATGTACGCTATGCTATTTACTATGCATGCATATGCTATGAGTGTCACAAGTAGATATCAGTCCAATCCAGGAGAACCACACTGAAAATTCATAAAGACAACCCTTAAGTACTTGTAAAAACTAAGGATGTCTTCTTGATTTACGATAACAAAAATTTAAAGCTAGAAGGCATCATTGATTCTAGCTTTTGGTTTTATATACTCGATTAAAAGTTGATGTTACATTCACCTTAAAAAGTGTGGGTGATCAGCTAGAAGAGTTCCAAGTAAGAGATAGCCTCGGATTCCACCACCGAGGCTAAATATAAAAGAAATTGTCTGGATATAGAACTTTATCCAAAGGTTGGGCATAGTTCCATTTGTTGTTGATTTAATATTTGTCTATAATGATAAGAAATAGGTAATTGCACAAGCAAATGAGCCAAGATTCATCAAAGATCTAAGCACATAATAAGGCAATACCATCTCATTCGAGAGATCATTGGTAGAGTTGTGTCCAAATGGAGAGAGAGCAAAAAATATGGTAAATCCACAAACCAAATGCCTAGTGTAAAGGGTATTCAAAGGACATCTTGAGAAAATAGTATGAGAGACATGGGTAATTAGCTCTAGAGCAAGTGAGATTGTTAGAATTGTGCACAGCGAGCCAATTTGTATGCACTTCTATACTTTTATAAAATACGATCTTATTTTAAAATATATTAATAAAAACATTTGTTTATCTTCAATTGCATTTAGATAATTAGATAAAGTCTTTAGACCATACTTAGCTACGAGACCTGGCCGCCTAATTGATAGCTATCATAGAATATGTCTTTATAGTTTTGGTCTTAAATTCATTATAAGTTAAGGGTTCATCAAGACAAGACATTGATTAGCCAATCAAGACTTTTGCACATGTGCAAGCTCAAAAATAGGATATTTTGCTCTATAGGCATTGACAAAGGGATGCTAGTGCATATGTGCAGGTGTTTACTAGAGAACAAGTACACCGAATAGGTCATTGAAATTCTCATTTGAAAATATTGTTCATTGAATGAGAATTTCCTAGTTATGATTGTGCAACTATTAATTCTTAGACTTGAGGCACCATAATAACCTTATGCATGCATGTTACACTTTGATGTATTTTCCTATTACTTGGCAATCACAATGGAGAAATTTTAGATATGATATATTAATATATGGAGGTTAATGAGTGATCAATAAAGGCAATAAAGGATCCATCACCTATCTAGAAGCATAGGTGAATCTCCTATATTATCATAGTCCTTGAGTCTTAAGACCTTGGCCATGGCAAGATAAATATTAGATGAGGGTTTTCTAATGATTCATCAAAAAGTTAATGAAACATGAAATGAAATCATAGTTATTAAGTCAAAATAGGGTTTTAACTAATAATCGTGCCATAGACTTAATTGAAAAATTAGTTGACGAAAGGATCGTACTTGCATGGTATTTATAATAAGAAAATAAGTTTGCTTGCTATTTCATCTAAAACTTGGTAGTCAATAACGCACTGCTAGGTGTTTCTCATTACTTATGAGGTTTTTTGAAATTAAGGAATTAATTCTAGTACAATCAATTAATTAGATCAACTAATCAAAATAAATATTTATTCACTTAAGTTGCAATAGTTGTAACTTGCAAGCCCACTACTAGTATAGCTGTAAACCTAAGGGGTCAAATACAAATCAGGATAATCTACTTATAATTCAAAGAGTTGGATTATGTTAATTTATAGAGATTAATTAACTTTTGAGCTTGAATTAATTTAAAGAGTTAAATTAATTCAGCCAATTAGTTAATAGGATTATTTAATTAGACTTAATAAAGATTAGGTGCTCGTGGAGAGTAAATTAATTGATTGATTGAATCAATTAATTAAATAAGGCATAAACTAATTTAAGGAGTTAAGTTAGTTTGCTCAATTAAAAAATATAGTTATTTAATTAGGCCTAATTTGATTATGTGGTCTTGATGGAACTAATTAATTAATTGGTTGATTTAATTAATTAAGTTGGGCTTGTTTAATTAATGCAGATCAATTAAATGGACTTAATAATGGGCTCATAGGAGGTCCCCAAGATGTCTTGATTGGAGAATCAAAAGACATCTAGTCTTAGACAGAGGAGATAAGAAAGAAAGGAGTTGGAGACCTAATAGGATTAGGTCTTGAAGGAGACCATAGAAATGCTCCCCATTACTAATGGCCGAATTAGTGTCTTAGAACACAAGAATTCGGCCTCAAGCTTTCAAGCAAGATCCACCCTTCTCTTCTTTCTTCTCTCAAATATTTATTGTTCTTGAAAAAAGTTTCATCCCTTTTTATGTCAGTTTAATTCTTCTAATCACTTGTTGATTTAAGAATTATAAATGCAATCCCAAAATTTAGATTAGAAATAAAGAGTCTTAGTTCTCTAGGAAGAATTCAAGATTCGTGGAATGTGGATATTAGAGAGAAAACGATTGGATTTTTTATGAATCGGTTTCTGATTCGGGGCTAACCATTCAAATCATTTCAAACCTCATCACCAAACGGAATGCTTAATTCAGGTATATCGCAAAACTCTTGTTTAATTTAATAAGCGAATAATCAAGAATGCAAACTAATCAATCGTATCAATTTTCGAGATTGCATGTTTAATTGTTATGCAAGTTTTAAAATTTTTGAACTTCTGTTGCATATCCATCCTAGGATATTTGAGCCCAACACATAGTGTTGTCCCATTGCCCGTCAAAGATTGTAAATGGGTTGTCTTCTCGATGGGTAAAGTTGGGCCCGTGCACAGGTGAGCATTGGACTTAGGCCAGCGCCTGCTTGTGTAGCCCAGCATAAGTTAGGCACTAGCACTCGTCTTTGGCTTGCCCAGCCTTATTGGGTAGATTGTTGCATGCCACCACCCATCATGGGCACTGGAAGCTGCCCACTAAGGCATTGGACTATTGCCCAACACCTGGGCTGGATTGTTGGCCACTCGACGTTGCTATCAGAGGTGGTCAGACAGCCTAGGTGGGCACGATTGGTGCACATAGGCTACCTGCAACCTTTGAGTGCATTTGCCCTATGTGTCCCATTTTTGTATTTATTAATTAAAAATAAAAATTAAACTTAATCACAAACAAAGAAAAGATTTTGGGTTCCATAAAAAAAGCACAAAATTTATCCAATAAACAATTTCAATGCAATTTCATGCAAATCGAATTAAGCATAATATAAAGAATTAAATTTCGCATAACCCAAGCTTTGATACCACTGTTGGGTTCCCATAAGCCAGGATATATTGTGCAATGAAATTTTAAAAGGTTTAATAAATGTAAATAATAGAAGTTGTTATTTAGTCATGCGTATCCCTTTTCTATTGCGATTGATTTATTATGTATAATTTAATTCTCGTGTAGGTTAAGTTTAAAATTTGTAATTGATGCTTCCAAAAGCGGACAATAGAATAATCCAAATCGTTCTCAATTTTCCGCTATTAAAATTAGAGTTTTGTTTCGCAATCATGAACTTATAACCCTTTTTAGGAAGCAACTCACCTAAAAGCTCTAAGTGTATCTCCTTTAATGTTGATCCACACCTTGGATGACCATACAAAACTATACATATACTAGTAGGTTTAGTTAAATAATTTATAATTAAAGGATTAGTGTATAAAGGTTTAGAAGCAATAACACAAACACTTTGTGTATAGGTATAGGGTTTTCGGATTCTTTTATTCAAGAAGATTTAGAAGCAATCACACAATATGGGAGAAGGAGTGGATGATCTTTGGGGTTGTTTATGGAAAATTTTTACAAGGACGTAATTGTGTATTTTTCTTGTAAATTTCATCCCATAGAGATGGGGTATTTATACTCCCACTTTCCTATCTTATTGGAACTCCCAATCCATATTTGATTCTACCTCCTTAAGGTTGTTTATTTGTGCATCATGGACTTTTATGGATAACATCATATACTTATCAACTACCTTATTTTCTTATTTTTCTATAATTAGAATTTCCCATCTTCCATTTCCTATTAGGCTTTAAGAATCAAGCTCATACTATTGAATCTAGTCTTAAATTTAATTAAGCCTAATAATTGATCCAACTAACTAATTGTCTATCATATGAATTAATTAAGGTTTATTTAATTAATTAATCCAATCAATTACTTAATTGCTCCAATTGGGCTTCCCTTAATATTTTTAGCTCGAATTAATTGATCTCATCGATTAATTAAGTTAATCCTACACTGAAGATCAGTAAATTAATATGATATTGATTAATTTACTCAATCTAATAATTGCATTATTTTTGTTAGCAAGAAATGGACTTGTCCAAATTAGTGTGTGATCTCTTAGGTTCACCAATAAACCAGTAGTGGGCACACAACTCTTGTGAATTAATTGAACAATCAAAATTATTTTAATTGATTAGTTCAATTAATTAATCATCCTAGAATCAACTCCTTAATTTCAAGAACTCACCAATCATGATTAGTGTCTAGCAATACACCATGCCTACCTATATATAGGTGAGGTAGAGAGAACTATTCAATTATGAGTAAAATACCAATAAGGTCCTTCTATAAACTAAAGTCCCAATTGAGCTGAGAGTATGGATAATTAGTCAAAATCAAAATAACCCAATAATATGTGTTCATTCGTAGTTATGATGAAATTAAAAAATTATTTTCTAACTTTTACCCAACCTTGGCCAAGGATTTATAAGAGATTCTCTTTTTCATCAAGATAGGTAATGAATTCTTTGTTGGTCACTTATTAACATCCATATATAATTAATTATACTCAAAATATTTTTCTTGTGATTAACCTATTTTCATATAATAAATCAAAGCATAAACAATTATACACAATATTATCATGGTACCTTAAGTTTAAGGACTAATCATATATAATGTAAAATTCCATATTCGATAATACTATTTCCAATTAGCAATTTCTAGGTTCTGCTTAACAAGTACCCACATATATGCATTAACTTTCCTACATCGATGTCCTTCAAACCAGACATCCTCTTTATGAGCATCCATAGTATTTGAAGTCTTGTTGAATCATTGATGTCTTATCTCCACAATTCTCAACTTAAAAAAATTTAAAATTAAAATTATAGAGGTATACTTTATGATTATCATTATTTGGACAAACAAAACTTATAGTTTTGTATGATCTAAAGACTGAATCTAAATTTAATAAAATTAAATAAAAATAAAGAAATGCCACATTTATTGATATTGATTGAATAAATGATATCTATAACAAAAGAATAAAAGTGACTAATTTAATTGACTTCTCGGCCACTATATATTGTCACAATTTGTTTGATGTATTTCACAATAATAATATAATCATAAAACCACTCGCAGATCTAAGTAAAAATACATTATATATATGATTTTAAGTATACACATCTTAGTGAAGTGGAGCTTTGCACTAAATTAAAAAGAATTTTTTTTTTACATTACATCGTAAATTAATTTCAAATTTATGATAAATAGTTAAAAAAAACATTTTCTATTGGTCCTATGGAAAAGAATGATTTGAAAAATACAAAAAACTAAAATAGCAATGGCAAAACAAATTATAAATAACAATGAAACGATAATGAATTTTATTCAGGTGCAATATTATTAATGGTACTTGCCTTTTTCATATTTGACACATGGATTCTGTAATAGTTACAGTTTTATTCATTAATAATTATTATATTTACATCATATTAAAATCATTTTAATTGACAACCCAAGACAATAAAAGACAAGTAAAAAAAGTTTAAACATATTATACCTGAACAAAAAAATAAGAAGAAGAAGAATAAAAGGACTATATTTATAGTGGGCAGGGGAAAAAAAATTAAATCCTCGGAACTACTGCATTTTTATACTTCAACCTTTAAACTTTTTTTGTGACACTTTGTCATTCAAAGTACATGGGTTTCACTCTTTACCATTTAAGACCTTCTCCGATGAAATATTCCATCAAAATTCTATCATATGCACCACACATGCGATTTGAAGGGCTAAATAGTCAAATCATTTAAAGTTATTGCACTTACCATCAAAACTTTGCATGATTTCTCATTTACAACCTCAGTTTAATTTTTTTTTTAAAATAGGTATATACTTTATCTCTTTTTTTATTACTCATCTACAAAAACTAAGTTTAACTAGCACTTACTATAATAAATATATATTTTTAGTAAAATTGTTTTTTTATTTATTCCTTTTTAACTTACCTATTGAATTATAAATTCTATTTTTTAGTTTACTTTATGAAAATTTGAATTAAAATAATTTATAATAATAAATTGCAAAAAAGAAAAAAAAATAGAATTTTCCAATTTTTTAGGTGAATAAAATTATAAATATAAACAATGTAAATTTGAACATATGAGAATTCATTTTGAAAAATAAATTAGTCTAAATTCAAGTAAAATTAAAAAAAAAGATAAAAGTATTACGATTTTAATGCAATTGATTAATTTTACATTTAGATTTTATTATTGCTCAATTTTTGTATAGAATTTTGATAATGTATAATTATAATTTATTACTATTCAAACTTTAATGAAGTAAATTAAAGAATAGAATTTATAATCCAACAAGAAAATTAAAAAGAAATAAAACAAAAAAATTAATTTTACTAAAAATATATTTTTTATTATAATAAGTGTTAACTAAATTTATTTTTTGTGAATCCGTAATAAAAAAGAGATAAAATACATATACATACAATTTTGGATGACAAAGTTTAATAACTTTAAATAATTTAATTGTCTTATCTTTCAAAGTTGCATGTATTGCTCATGTGACAGAATCTAGCGTAATATTCCGAGAGGTTTTGGATAGAAACATGTAAATCTTGTATAGTTTGAATGACAAAGTGTTATAAAAAAATTTAGAGGATAAAGTATAAAAAATACGATATTTCGAATGGTTTAATATTTTTTTTCTAGTCATCGGTGAGTTGTTTATCAAGATCTAACTTAACAATGGTAGAGAAATTAAGTCGTTATAAAGAAAGGCAAAAACCTATTATGACGGAAAAGATCTATTCTAAGATAATCACTAATATGACTTGCAAAGGGGTATTTAGCCTATGGATCATATTACTCTTGTCCAATGATAGTTTATTCTTAGAAAAGATAATTAAATATTGGATAAATTATAAAAATTATTCTTAAGATTTAGCATAATTAAAAAAAATTATTTATTTTTTATATCCCCGTCGTGTATTATAAATATTATCTTAAGGTTTGTTTTTGTTTTATAAATATCCCCTCAATAGATGCAATCTGTAAAATAGAAACAAATGTCAATAAGTTATTTGTAATTTTCAAATTTAAATAGAATTCTTTTATAAATAGTTCAAACCTCAAGATAATTTTTTATAATTCATCTATAAATATTAAGGAAACTTTCTTGCTGAAATTGTATCACCCATAATCATAGATCAAGGGAAATCCTAACTTAGATTGGATCTATATATTTTGAAAATTGAATTGGATCTGGGTTAAATTGGGAATCGGTCACAAGGTTAGTCCTACTTATCTTTAAAAACGGATCACAAAAGACCTCGGCAACCCGGACAAACCAATAACCCAGATTGTTAGTTTTCCAGCCATCTTTTTTTATCAAAAGTTTGTCGCCCTTTCTTCTTCACCAATTTTGTCCATTTCATATGTTTACTTTACAACAATCATGTTTTATTTATCTCGTCATATCTCTCTCTCATAAATACACACAGTTTTTTTCTCTCCTATTGTGTTTCTAGTCTTTTTAAGCTCTTGGGTATATCATGAATAAAATGCTAAAAATTGGATCTTACTTTTATTTGCATTTGTTAGTTTTATTATCTTTATACAAGTGTTTAGATTTGATATATGTGTGTGTATATATATATATATATATTCTACATATACGTAATACCCCCACCACTAAATATAAATATTGGTATAATAATAATTTTGATAAGGTAGCACATGTGTGTGCATGTGTATATATATATATATATTTACTTTTGTCAAATGTAGCACTTTGAGAAAATACAATTTTCTCACATATAACCCTGTATATAGAAAAATTAATGTTTATATATAGTCAGCACTTTACATAATAATAATGAATGTAAAAATTAGAATATGCCCATAACACAACCTAACAGATCGTCATTCATGTACACTGATCCTCAGAACCTGTTGGAACCCCAACAGCTTGCCCAGTAAGTCTATGGTATCAAGTATCACCAGACTCCATTACAATACATAAACTATATGAGCTAACGCTCAACAAGTAAAGATTATGCATGTCAAAGAATAATCCACAATATCAAGTCATGCATCTCAAAATGCTATGCCCACAATACAATTCCAGCATCAAAATATTTTTCTCAAAATCATTTCTTTCTTGGGCCCCTGGCCAATGCTATTATCCCATACACCGAAAAAGAGCTTTGCACATCGCCATAATCCAATGATCAATAATCATAAAAGCATGCAAATTCATGCATATAACCATGCAAATCCATGCATGCTTCGGTGCACTACGAGTAGTTAGTAAAATATTTTTCTTTCTCAGAATCATGCCGTGCAATGCAAAATTTATCACAATGCTTTTATATGATGCATTCACGTGCTAATGCACATGTATGTATGATCAATGGACATGAATGACAGTAATGCGTACCCTCTGCTACGCACATATGATATATGGTATTACATATAAATAACACATTTACTATGTCTATGCATTGTAGTTGTAAATGAATCTCTACTTACTTTTGATCGGTTGTGTGTTACTTCTAGGTTTCTTAAGTATTACTCTCCAACCCTAGATGTGAAACAATTTGTAAAAATACAAGATATCAATCACCATCCTAAATTAACAAGTTCATTATACCTAATGTAGTATAAAGATCTTGAATCTCAATTTAACTAAACAACCTTATCACTTAAAAACTATAACAGAATACAATCTTCTACGTATATTTGTTCCACATCTTAAATATATACTAACCTCACTTAATTAATATATTATAACTCTTACAATATTTCCCTAAATGTTAGGGATCAAATGCACCATATCTATGCTCGAACATGTTAATGAACCAAATGGGACAGATTCACCACTTCACATTTTCTTGCTACCACATTAATTTGCATGATGATTTTAACACCCTTAAACATATTCATTTACTCCCCAATTTTTATCACTCATATCTAACATAAAAAACAATGTAACCATATCATAGAATGGCTAAAACTCACGGATATAGCTTCCCAAGTTCAGCTCCCTTCACAGCATACTGAAACAGATTTTTTCTACGGTGATAGTTTTGCGCACTTCATGACATTAATGGTTTTGGCATCCTTACGTATATCCAATCTCTCCCAACTTTTTACCACACTTATATAACATATACACAGAGACAACCAGGTTATATTCGTGCCAAAACTAATGGATTAGCTCCCCTAATTCAGTCTCTTTCACAGCATACCAAAACAGATTTTGCTACTTTGGCAGTTTGAGTATTTCTCCAATATCATTCTCTATTTCAATTTTAACCGATCAAAATTCATTCCAATACTCTTAACTCATATATGGACATATAAATGGTATTAATTATAGGTTTTATTTAAAACACAAGAAAACAGTAAGGTGACAGTTTCTGCCACAAGTATTTCTTATTAAGTGTTTGTCATCAAAAACTCTTTCTTTGTGCACTAAAGTCTAACTAAAAACTTTCTAACACTTTTATAAGAGATATTAAAAGCTTAGTAAACAATAAACCCATTCAAAATAATATAAAAACTAAAGGAAAAATCGTAGATAAGTGTTACCTATGCATATTTTGAGGTTAAACTTAATGGTAATCACTTCTCCTTTGTTTTTCTTGCTTTTTTTTCAACTTGGAATCAATTTGGAGCACTTGGATACCTTAAGGTGTGTGTTTGGAAGATGAAAATGGCTAAAATGAGGGTCTGGTCATGACTTAAAGGTGAAAGGTTTGAGGTGTTAGCTTGAGATGTTAGCTTAAGCTTAATAAGAAAGCATGAGGTGGCATGTAATTGTATAATCTGATTTTCTCCCTTATCTTGCAGCCCTAATCTTGTGTGTCTCACATATTCTTATTTGGTTTCAACCTATCTTAGTCAGCATTCATTCCCATAGGTAATTCCAATGTCCATTCATTCGATCTCCAAACCGATTGACATCCGATTCTTAAATGATTGTCTAGTTTGCATTTCTAAAATTATATGCACATATGGACCTTGTATTATGATACTTAAATCACATTATATCATGTCCAATATCCCAAGTATGTTAATTCATAGATGTATACTTTTAAAACACCTCGATCTAATTAAATCGAATTATATAAACTTACTAGTAACACCTTTAACACTTTCAAAATTATAACATATAACCTATGAATATCCAATATATCGACCAATCTATTCTTTTTCTAATTTAAATATAGAATTTCTTAATTATGTTATAAGATCTCAACCACTAATATCATGTGATAGCATTAGAGGTCTAACGATTAAAAATACTACATAAAATACCATATAAATGTTAATGCAAA
The DNA here is from genome assembly GCA_019321725.1 of Paulownia fortunei. NCBI lineage: Eukaryota > Viridiplantae > Streptophyta > Magnoliopsida > Lamiales > Paulowniaceae > Paulownia > Paulownia fortunei. The sequence continues at coordinate 11,382,572 of CM033109.1, read as the reverse complement.
TTAGCATATAAGTAGCATGTAATGCATGAATCACATTGGCCAAGTGAATAGTGTGAGAATTGGGTATTATAATATATGAGTCAATCGATTTTTTAAGAGTTGGACCAACAATCCAATTAATTGCTCGATTTGATTTTCAATCCGAGTTTAAAAAATATTAGATTAAATTTGAAAAAATTAAATTTAATCACAGTAAATTACAATTGTCATGTGCCTAGTAATTAATCACATGATAAGTGCAACTTGCCATATATTTAGTCAGGTCTGGCCAAAATTAATTTGAATAAAAAATTTATACGATATCGAAGTACTATTGTCGTGTGAGAATTCTATTTCTATTTCCAACTTAGGACATGGATGACCCATGAATTTTAAAGAAAAAAGTATTAAGAAAAAATATTTTTCTTGTTTCAAATTATTGTACTTTGTGCTTTATTTTTTACACTTTACTTTTTCTACACCAAAATCCAAAATACAAACATAGCACTAATATTATTATACTAATTCCTAGAAAAAATGAGAATAAATAACAACTCTCACAAAAGAAAAGGGGAGGAAAATTTTGAAAAATGTAAAAAGAAAAGAATATATCAAAAGTACCTAGAAAAATCACATTGATCATTGCATTTAAGAAAATTGATATAATAATACAAATAAGAAGGCATCCCTTTAGCACCATATAGGTTTGAGAAAGGCCAAAAAAGGTGAAAATTCATTTGAGAAGTTGGTGGGACATTATCATCGGTCACTTGGCATGTAATGAGATGACAGACTCAATTTTAAGCAAATAGACCGAATTAGAAGTTGACTGAAAGAATGAAAGAATTCCTAGAATAACATTGACTTGTCTTGTTCCCCAAAATCAAATCTATGTAGTAACTTAAACCTTTCTGAAATGTAAAAAACAGTTTTGTTTATTCACTGTTTATTCACATATTTAACATGAATAAGACGTTAGAACTCCTTGATAAGAATTATTAAAATTTATTTCTTTGCAGATAAATTTATGGGTCTTAAATTTTGGTCGAATAATTCCCTACTATCGACAACAACTGATCAAATATAGTGGCTTGGCAAAAGGGGTGTACTTAAACTCTAATTAGCATTAAAAACAAATTATATCTCTAATTAGGGTTAAAAAGTACAACAAAACTACTGATTTGAGATTGATTTAAAATTAACTTATTAATTATAACAAATTAAGTTTGAATATTTTGTTGTTTGATAAGATTTGTTCAGTTAAAAATTAATAGAATATGTAAAAAAATTATCAAAAAATCTAACTTGACTCATGTTCGATTTGAGCTTGTTCGGTTCGATTATCTTACTTTTTTTTCCAAACTCAAAGATCTTTTCAAACTCAATAAAAAAAATTTAATCAAATTTGACAATGTCATCTCGGCATTATTTGATTTACTTACACGCCTACTTCTAATCAAATTAATATTGTCTGAAGCACTTAAAAACTCAACAATGTAAATAAGCTAAACCCTCCTCAAAGAGGGAAGAAACTTTCTTTTTTCCTTTTGGTGTGTTTTTATTTGATTTGACTGACTAATTCAAACTTCTGGAGCTAATGATCCACCAACGAATCATTAATAGAGTTTGTTTGGCAGCGTGAATGTAATTGGTGGTTCTATATATGATTCCCATAATGAAGACCTAATAATTTAAGCAGCAGATACAAAATGTTGGTATACTTTTAAATGATTCAATGCACAAACAAAGAAAATATGTATATAAAAATATAAATAGGAGTAAAGATATAGAGTGTAAGAAGAGGGTTGGCTGCTGGTCACTTTCTATGTGAAGTGATAGTTTATTCCTCTATAAAATATGATTAATAGGCAACAATCACCAAGGTTTTATTCAATTCTTTTTCATAAATGCTCATGTCACTTGCAATATCTCTTTTGTTTTGTGGATGTTAATTGAAGCAAGCACTTTTCTTTAATGAAGAGAAGATATCCCATTAGGACCCAGGAGAGTGGGGATTGCAATTATTAGTACCATAGCAAAACATTATTAAATTTAATATTCCTGTAAGGACAAAAATATTATAATTTTAATTTGGTCTTGTTTGTAGCAGTAAGTGATGGGAATGCAATAATGCAAACTGTAATAATTTCTTCTAATATATCATATTAAAAAAGAAAGGAACGTAGGATCTGATTGTTTTTATGAGGTTTTGGAAATTCTAATTTTTGAAAAAATTATAATCATTCTTCTAGTAAAATTTATATGGGGTTCATTATTTTTAGGAAATTTTGGCAACAAAATCTCGAAACAATAACTATTACTAATTTCAGTAGGATTTTGGTATAAAAAAATTAAATCGGATATAATCATATTCAATTAATCATATCACAAATATAATCACATTTACTTTATATTTAATTATATTTTTTTAAAATATATATTAATTGTAAAATACTTACAAAGTAATGATTTAACTTTGATCAACCCAGATTCGAGTTCCAATACTCCCTAATGATCACAGGGGAACAGATCCTATTACAACAGTCAATCCAAGACCTTAGAATCTGTGAAAGATCTCAAAATCTTCATAAAAGTGGTACCATGAAAGGGCAATATGCGGCAAGAATACCACGTGTGGGTTTAGAAGCAGACTCAATTGTATGCCCCCCAGGTGGTAAGACCCGAATTCTCAGAACGGGGACCAGAATCCACAGTAGTCATACACACTAATTTTAGTTCATACTACGTAAAGCAAATTGGTGATGCAGCAGAAATTGATCTTCAGAATATATACAATTACCCAATATACTTATAATTCTTCATCATTTTCTACCTCTCAATAATCTGGGATGATACTCATATGATGAAATTAAAGTGAATTAGTTTCTATAATCTTCCCCAAACCAAGGGAGATTTTGCATCGCACAGTGGTCTAATCTACGAAAGAAGACGAAAGCCTATACTTCTAGCCCACTTCCCACCTATAATGCTCGTGAATATAACATTAAACCAAAAATGAGATTGAATGAAGTACAAGTTTCAATCAATATATTGTAACTTGAAACATTATGCATAAGAAAAAGAACGAGATGTTAGCATGTATAGACAGGGACTAATCCGTGGCCGACATTGGGATTTGTGAGAATGTGGTTCTTGGAAAAATGATTGATCAATCCGTTGCAGAAATGGGAGATAGGAACATAGAAACTAATCTAAATATTCAAGTTAACAAAATGAATGCGAGAGCTTGGCTTAATTAAGGTCCATGAATATAATAAGCCTAAGTAAAACAGTGGGAAATTTTCATTTTTCCATAATTATTTATGAAGAATCGGCAGCTATATATATTTTATCCATAATCCAAAATTAAGAGAAATATTAAAGTTGAAATATTATAAAGAATTGGACTGTGAGGCATTAACTATATACTACTGCAATTTACTGGTTTAGTAGCTGTGGCAGACACAATAGTCTCACCACCATCTCCTCCGGTCAACTTCCACTACCGCCGCCACCGCCACCGCTACTTCCTCCAACATCACCACCTGCTGTTTCTGTTGTAGTAGTAGTAGTAGTAGAAGAGGGTCTTTTACGCTTCTTCTTCTCATAGGGTATTCCTCTCGCTTTTGCCTGACTTTCTCTAACTTCTCTCAGATATATCCTCACGGCCTTAGTTCCAAAAGGGTTGGACTCCGGCCTGCCGCCGTTCTCTTCGTAGGCGGCTCTCAGCCGTCCGATGAGGGCATCAAGGCTGCCCCAAGCCTGTTTCAACGGGCAGGCGCATGGCGCCGGAGGGTTGAGCTGCCCGAAGTACGGACATCCAGTCACGTGCACCTTCGTCTTCCCGAACTGGTCTAGGTACTTCAAGAACTCGATCACGTGAGCCCCGCTGCAGCGGCCCAGCGTCAACGGCGGCTTGTGGTTTTTAAGATACTGTTGGAAAGTGTTCCAATCTCGCCGCTTCTGGGACTCGTAGCGGCTTGGTGGTGGCGGAGGTGGCGCGGCCTCCGTTGACCCGCCGACAGCGGCTCCCTCGCTGCTGGTTGCCGTTGACGACGGGCCCTCCCCTCCTGTCGGGTCGGTTCCTCCGGCTCCAGATGACGAATCCATGTCTGAAGATTTGAATGAATCAATGATCGCTAGCCCACTCCTGGTTTGGCTTAACCACCTGTTCTTGAAAAGGGTTTTACTGAGGTAGGGTTATGCAGTGATTTCGTAGCTGCTCTTGCCTCTGCTAGTGTTGGTGGTGGGGGGATTCGGCAGGAATTGCAGAAGATCTGTCGCAGAATGATCTTCTTGATTGGGATACTGTGTGAAAGGGAGAAAGAGGAAGAAGGGCAAGAGTGAGTGGAGATGATGGGACGTAAAAGAGAAAACGTAATTGGAAGAATGAATGAGACTTTTCTGTTTAACTGTACTATAGTAATACTCGTAGAGAGAGAGAGAGAGAGAGAGAGAGAGAGAGAATCCAAGAGAGAGATAGAGGGTTGAAGAGCGGTGGAGGAGGAAGATTGGTATTGTATTCACGTGGTGGCCCCATGGAGGGATAGGACAAGTTTACTATTCAAACAGCAATGCGGCCCCCTCCATTTCTCCTTTCACGCTTCCTTCTTCTTCCTTTGTCCACAATAATGTAATGTAATCCCCGTGCGGGGGGGTTGATGTGCAGTTCATTTCTTCTTGGGTAATAGCTGAATTTATTCCTTTAACCCTTTGGTGTTTGAGGTAACACAGTAACATGGTCTTTTTGACATACATTGAGGGTAAATTGATTCTTTCTTTCATTGTTTATATTGTGAGCCATGTACGTAGCTGGTCTGACCACTATTTCTTGGACGAAGGTTATGGATTTTGATGTTATTTGTCAGTAATTTGTGAAGCAGTCATGGAAAGATTTTAGTCTCATTTGCACGTTGGTGGGACTATTATTGATAGATTGATCCTTTTGAATAATACTTTTGATTTTATGTGATAATAATTGATGAATTATTATGATCAAACCTAAAGAGAGTTGTCACACTAATTGTCCTTGCTTACTTTAAATTAAGTACGCCATTGACTTGTGTATTTTGATATAAAATAGTAATGTCATTTCAATATCAAAGATAATGAAATTATGTTTCAAACTTTTTGGGGTACTAGGAATATTACTTTCCGTGCCCTGAAGTATTAATATTAATTAGTGGATTACATACTTACAAATCAAGTAATAAACCATTGAGAGAAGGTCAGGCTTTGCTCCAAGATCAAATTATTAAATATCAATATATATATATATATATATATATATCTCAAAATTCTAAATTTACAGATATTTTGAGAAATTCTGATACCATACAAAAAAATTATTTCGTTTGAAATCATGAAAACTTATAGAATCATTACAATTTTTAAATGAAATTTGTGATATTTTCTATTAACACAATTATGCATCCTTTAGACTATTATAATAGTATATATGATGTATATTAAATAAGTTATATTAAATAATATATATCATTAAAAGTTTGTTGCGGCCAATTTAAAAATAACAAATATAACTATTTAATAGACGAGATATTAATGATTTAAGAAGACTTGTACATACCATGTATACTAATGTCTCGTTCCATGGACATTAATATAGAGACACTAGAGTGTGTATGTGAGTGCTTGTTGCAAGTACAATGAACAATATTATCTAGTAATTCTTAATTGAAAATAAATGTTATTGAATATGGATTTCTATATTATGATAGTACAACATTAATTCTTAAACTTAAGGCACTATGGTAATCTTGTACATAGTTGATTGTGCTCGACTTATTCTTTCATTACAAATAATCACATGATGAATATTTTAGAAGTAATTTAATTATATATGGAGGTTAATAATTGACTAACAAAAGATTCTTCATCTATTTAGATGAATAAGAGAATTTTTTATGTTTTTCATGATTATTTACTCGGAAACCTTTGACAAGATAAAAGTTAGAAAAGAAATTTTTAATTTCATTATTAAGTCACGTAACTAGGAATGAGCACATAGTTATTGAGTAGAATTATTTGTGTTTTGACTAATTATTCATATTCTAAGCCCAATTCGAGAGATTAGTTGGTAGAATGACTGTACTTGCATAGTACTCATAATTAAAAAAGTTCGTTACTTCACCTATTTTTATACTTGATGGCCTGTTTCTAGACCTAATCATGATTGGTGGCTTCTTACAACTACGGAATTTAATTCTAAGAGAATTAATTAATTAGATTAACTAATCAAAAGAATTTTAATTATTTTATGTAATTACAAATTGTGAGCCCCTACTAGCTTAACGGTGAACCTAAAAGGTTATACATAAATTTGGACAAGTCTATTTCTTATTAAGAAAAATAATCAAATTGTCGAATTAAAGTAAATATATTAATTTATCAAGTTGTAATTAATTCAAGATGAGATCAATTAATTGGAACTAGTAAGATTAGAGAAAGCGCAAATGGAGCAATCAATTAATTAATTGGAGCGATTAATTTCTATGCACAAATGATTTCTGATTGTACTTGTGTGTAGACCACTCTGTGGCACCACTGAAACACCCAATAGCTACATATATAGTACAATTCAACTTGATAGAACTTGTCTGTATACGTGTAAATTTTGTTTCCTCCTTGTAACACTTTACTAACAAATACACTATTTCCACACATAACCCTATATATATACATATATGCAGAAATATGACCATTTATATAAAAGCACAATACTTACAGCACTTACTCTATTCACAGACTTATACACAACAAAGTTTCAAAAGTAAAATACAGTCTAAGTCTCAAGATATATATTACAGTAACTCCAAAAATCAAAACAAGTGAACAAAAATAGCCCAACGGGTCGTCATCCATGTACAATGGTCCTCAAAAACCTATAGGAGCTCCAACAACCAGCCTAATGTTCTCTGATGCATCATGTGTGTCACATAAGAGTCATATCGATGAGTAGGTGAGTGATGAATGTATGCAAGTAAGTGGTGAGGTATATGATATGCAGGTATATGATGGAACCTATGTGCAGTAGAGTGATGGATTATGTGTTGTGCAGATGAGTGATATGGATCATACTAAGCAGATGAGTGAACCTTATACCCTCTATGAGGTCTGCGTCTCCTATCATTATATTAATAGTAGACTCTCACATGCTTTTGAGTCATGTGGTGTGGCTCAACATGGAATTTTCTATATTGTCGATGCCTAAAGCTCTTTCCACTTTGAGTCCCCTTTCCTTGAGTCTGGACCTTAGGACTTCGAACTTTGGGTGGTTGAGACTTGGTTGGCTATTTTTCTTCCACATATCCCATCCCCTTTCTATTGACTCTGGTAGTTTTAGGCCTTCTTTGCATTTTGTGATGATCCAGGCTCAGAATCTTCTTGGTTGGACTTTTGACAAAGATTATCTTTCTCTTTTCTTTAGGTAGATCCTTCTTGTTTTAGTCTTAGCTGGAAAGCAACCGACAACACTATAATGATCAAAGCCTATAATAGCTTTGTCACCATATGTCTTTTGCACATTGAATAAGCTATTGATGGTCTTGGATGCTTTAAAAAATGAAGAGATAAGCTTATCTAAATTTATATGTTAGAGTAGTGTCCGACGAGCCAATTGAATTGGTCGTCTTTATACTATTGCGGAAATAATTTATTTTTTATATTTACATCAATTTATCATCGTCTTCATCTTAAATTCAACATATTAGAATTAGATGTAGTACTTAGATCACAATTGCTATAGTACATAGTTACGCATAGGATAACAATTATAGAATATGCCTTTATCGTCGTGATCTTAAAAATGAATCAAGTCGAGGGCTTCTTGAGAAGAGACATTGACTAGCCCATTAGTACTTGCACATACTATGCAAACTCATAAGAAGAGTGCCCCAGTCCATAGATGCTATTAGGAATAGATAATGTTGGATGAAAATTACACAAAGAGTTTTCTAATTTCATCGTATAGTTATTAGGAATAGATACATAACTATTAAGTTAAAAGGATTTTGACTAATAATCCATACACTAGTCTCAATCAAGAAATTAGTCAACATAAAGACCATACTTGAACAATATTTTTAATTGAAAAGTTTCGATCTTTTACCTATATCTAGATCTCCATGGTGTATTGTTAGATGTTACCCATAATTAGTGAGTTTCTCAAAATTAATAGGTTAATTCCAAAAGAATTAATTAATTTTATTAATAAATAGAAAAAAATAATTATTTAATTAAGTTATAAGATTTGTAAGCGCATTACTAGCTTATGGGTGACCTAAGGGGTCACACATTAAATTAGACAAGTTTATTTTTCACCTAAGTAATAATCTAAGTGTTGGATTAAATTAATTAATATGATTAGTTAATAAAACTTAAATTAATTCAGCATTAATTAAGGTAATTAATTGACCTAATTGGATAGGGAGCCTAATTGGAATAAATAATTAATTGATTGAATTAAATAATAGTGGTATGTCTATTTAATTTATGAAATAATTAATTAATTAATTAGATCAATTAAATTAGATTTAAATAATTAATTGGGTCTCCATTAGGTGTGAACTTGATGGAGATCAAGGCCCATTAAGAATTGGATTGAAAAACCAAATTTTACATGAATTAGGGTTTAAATATTCAAGTTTGAAGTGAAGACTTACCATCTGAAAACAATAGGTGTGAACATAAGGTAAGATAGACATGGAAAGAGTTCCATTTAGATGGTACTTGGTGTTATTTAAGCACAATATGGCTGGCCACTATGGTATATATGTGCATCCCTAGTGGACAAAATTTTGAGAGCAAAACAGCCTCAAAATCAGCCAACTCCCTCTCCAAAAGCTGCCAAACCCTAGTCATAATTCTAGCACTTGTTTTGATTTTTCTTTCACAAGTTGAACATAATAAAATCAAGAACACCTACACAATTGTTGTGTTTGATTCAAAAACACTATCTTAGGCTTGAATCATCAAATCCTCACTTACTAGCATAGGTAAAATTGTGAGTGGGCATTCGAGAGGTGAATACGCTTGAAGGGGCAACGTATGGGACTCTAAGTGAATCAATCTAAATAAGGGTTTGGCATTTTGAGTTTTGCAATGCCATTATCAAGAGATAATAATTTGAATTATTACACTCATCATCATCAGTCGGAAGATATTCAGATATAAAGTTTCGAGCTTTAAACTAAACTAGGTATTAATCGCATCATTCTACCAATCATATGGGTTTTAGAATACCAAATATGCATATGATGCAAGTTTCTATAAAACTTTTAAATATCCCAGAATTGCACAAACCTAACTTGAAGCCCCATGAGATTGCAAGAAGGGATTTAGTTTTGATATTCTCTCCCTAAATCTGAGTATGAACTGACTACTTTGGTTTTGAAGTAAGTTTTGACTAAAGCTTTGAATATTGTGAATACACGCATAACATCACATTTAAAGGCATCGAGTATAGCCGTGTGTAAGATAACATAATATTTGAAATTATTAACAAAAACAAGTGGAGAAGGTCCACGGACATTAGAATACACAAGGTCTAATGGTCCACGACTAACTAAAGAAGACTCACCAAAAGAAAGCTTGTGACTTTTATTACTTAAACACAAATTGTAATGGAAAAAAGACATAGATGAAGACACTGGCAAAGACATCGACTTATAAATTTTTAGAAGGACCCGAGAAAAGTGATGTGTAAGGTGATCATGCCAGTTTTTGGGAGAGATTATCACTCCAAGTAAAGCACATTGTTTATTGTTGAGAGAGCTTCCTAGTCATGGCCACTCATACACACCATCCTTATTTGGCCTTACAACAAATGTAAACATATTTTGAGATCCTCACAACAAAGAAAGAAGGGGAGAATTCAATTAAGGTGTTATTAGACTAATAAAACTTGGAAATGAAAATAAATTTTTCAAAATAGATGGCACAAAAAGAATATTCAATAAAGTAAAGTCTTTTAACATGAGCCAAACTAGTATGAGTGAGAGCCAAACCAAAGCCATCATCAATAGCAACAACATCACCACCTTCATAACTGTCATGCATAAAGAGATTTGCCAAGTCGTTGGTGATGTGATGACTAGCCGTGGAGTCAACAATAGGTTGAGTAGAGGATCTTTGCAACTTGGATTTCAGTGGTCTTCAATAGGGAGCAATATGACTAGATTTGTCCCAAAATTGACAAATTACAGAAGGACCATGATTGTTGGTGTGTTGGAAATTAGATCGGGTTTAAGACCCTTGACCCAACTGGCAATCATATTTTAGTTGGATTTTAATTCTACAATTTAAGTGAGATTGAGTTTCCTAATTAGATTGGTATTCTTCCTTGTGTCTTGGTATTCTCCCAAGATACTTTCTCCATGTTTCTCTCTATACACCTTTTCTCTCTATGTCTTCTTGTAGCATCATCATAAACTCCAAGGACTTGAATTGTGTAATTGAGTGTATAACTCTAGTAGTTATTCGCAATCAACGAGAAAAATATGTTTGTGGTTGATTTGAGAAAATGAATCTTGAAGATATGTTCATAATTCGATTAAAATAAAGCTCGTAGACGAGCATGATTTGAAATATGTGAATCGATAATTCAGTTACATATAGGTATACTTGATCTACTTATCCATATGCATATTGATTTATATTATTATTTATTTGCTTTCAGTGGTATCAGAACCAATAGGGCTCGTTCTCACCGTTTTGAATGATTGAATTCATGAATATATTTTTATTCTTAAAAAAAATCTTTTTTTGGACTAGCATAAAAAAATTTCATGAAATTTTCACCATACTAGATCATAATTTGTAAATCACATGGTTAAAATTTGGTGAAAAATGGATGAGCGATTTGAGAGAAAAATCAATTTTTAGTATGAGACCTATTTTTTGGCTAAAAAACTGAACATGTTTTTGATGTTTTTGTTGTTAAAGTTTTATGTTATGTTGTAGAGCATGAAAAAAGTTCAAAATGACATAAAATTTGTCAAAAATGGACTTAAAACGAGTAAGATACGAATTTTTAAAATTTTGGCCGAAAATTAAAATTTACTGGAAAAACATCGTTGGAAAAGTCATTGGCATCGAAAAAGGTGTCCAAGTGCTAATGTGGCCGACAGTGAACTGGCGCATAGCACGCACATGGATGCCAGGCAACATTTGGCATGATTTTTTGGAAATTCCATATATTATAAAAAAAAACAATAGCTCAGCTCGGCTCAACCAATGGCTTAGCTTGAGCTGAGCCAGAGGCTCGTGAGGGGCAGCCTACTGCAGTGGCTAACGGCGCATTTAGCTAGTAGTTTCTCTAGAAAATTCTGAAAAAATAAAAACAAAAAATTTACCAAGTGGGCAAAATAATTCATTTCTCATTTTTGGTGATTTTTTTGGAGTTTTTATTTGATTAATATTATTTTTGACCAGAAATTATAGTTTAGCATTCATTGGATTAATTTTTTAAAAAAATGATTAAAATATTTTTTGCAAATTTGCATGCAAAAATATTTTTATAGGTCAAAATATTTTCATACCAAAAATACTTTTGTGCATTAGGATGCATACAACAAAATATTTTTATGTGATTAATATGTTCAACATGGGTTGCAAGTTTTATTAATTACAAATTTTTATGTAATTATTTGTGATGTAATTTAAATTGAGTTGATGCGAGATGAATTATTATATATTGTGAATGAACGGATATTAACATTTAGGTGCTTATGTAAATTGAGTATTTATTGATTTATATTATTTCATATTCTTATGGAAAATAATTTATAGCGGTGGTGGTAATTCAATATCCCTATTTTTTTATTTTTGAGTAGATTGATATAGTAGGCCTTAAATCAATGTAATTTTTTTTATTATTTTCAAGGCATATATTTTTCAGGCCATTTTTTGGAGCCCATGTATCATCAATTTTATGGAAATATATTTTTTTTACAATCATGAACCAAAATTATCTCAACATGATACACTAAATATCAATGTGGCTCATATATGGCTACTTTTTGTAATTCATATTACATAGTTTCATGCATGACATATATATATATATATATATATATATATGGATAAATTATTATTTTTATGATTAGTAAATTTTTATTATACTTTTAACTCAGTTGGAGATGATTACTAGCCTGAATTGTAGAATTTTTGATTTCGCTGAATTTTTACTTGGATCTAGAATGAAATATTGTACCAGTACCTATATTTTTGCGCAATTAATTTAAATGTTTTAGACCAACTCACCAAATTTACATTTTAAGTCAAATGAGCTTGAAAATAGACAAATTATCCAACATTGTCGTGACTTAGACGCTGATAATATGTTAGTAGACCAAGAATGAAACTTGCGCTTTAATTTGTTTAAGCTGCAAACACAATATTTTAAGTTGCCCAATATTGTGCCGATTTAGACGCTGACAATATATGAGTAGATCAAAGATAAATTTTGCCCTTTAATTTGTTTAAACTGCAAACACATAATTTAATAAAGAGTTTGAGCTCTATTTTGTGATTTGAGCTTGCTCATAAATAAAACATTCTAGTTAACCTTAAGTCATTGATTGAGATGGCTTTAAAATATCAAGTTTTTGTTTCATTAACTAGATTAAATGTTCAACAAAATCTCTTAACTTGAGGCTGATTGTTGAGAGTTTGGACATGCATAAATAATTGTACTTATCGCTCATGCCGATCAACGTAAACCAATTAGGGTAAAAGTAGAACAAACGAAGTATAGTTTGACAAGAGCAAAAGTTTAAACTAGAACCATATATTGATCCAATAAAATGACAAGAAGTGTCACCTTAGTGATAGAGGCAATTAAGCGCCAACAAATGTCAAGTGCTAATGAGATTGGTCACTTCGCTCGTAATTGTATTGAGAAGAAATTTGACTACTTAAAGCTCTCTTATTTGCAAATGTTCTCAATTCTCTTCTTCGATGGATAGTAGAAGTTGGTGAAACATAGCATGAGATTGGATATTGAGCAAACTTTTATCGTATGCTATGCAGTTGTGGAAAGAGAAAATAGAACACTTTAGAAAATGGCACGTGTAATGTTAAGTTCAAAGAAACTTACATGAAGGTTGAGGGCAGAAGCATTGAACACAGCATGTTACACCTAATCGTGTACACTTGAGACCAGGTACTAAAGTGACTTCATATGAAATATGGAAAGGTAAGAAACCAAATCTCAGTCACTTTCATGCATTTTGTAGTTCATGTTACCTACTCTATGCTTGAGAACACTTGGGGAAGTTTGATTCCAAAAGTGATGAATGAATCTTTATTGGTTGTTAGATAAGTGCATATTTTGACATATTTTTGTATCAAATCCTTTATACTTTTCTTGTTTTATTCTTATTAATATTATTGTTTTATTAATATTTTGTGTTAGGGAATCAATGAAAGCATGTTTTCAGACTTGTGCAATTTTTGTATTTTGAGCATAACTTCATGAACAAAAACCGTATGGACCTGAAGCTTGTTTCATTTGAAATCCAAGAGATAGAGTACAACTTTTTTGTTGGAGTCTTTATTATAGTAGAAAATTCATCCAAGTGGTTGCACAAAATGGATCACCGAAATTTGGATCAGAGTTCAGCTAGTATTGACTTATTTGACCAATTGGATCATATCTCTTAAGCCTAAATTTATTTTAAGCTGAAATTTGGATATGTTATATATAAGTGGTAAATAAACAAGTTTGTTGAAGACAAGATGATAAGAAAATATGTCAAAATGATAAAATCATAGACTGCAAATTGCTGCTACTGGACATGATTTGGTAATTTGACCATATATTCTTCATCTGACCACCAAATTTAACAAATGATATATGAAAATATATCAGCACCGAAAGATCTACAATTTTAGTTCTTTATACATCTTCAAAATTGGATTGTATCAGACTTAAAAATATAATTCAATTCGATAGGTGAGGACTTGGTGTAACAACTTACTAACTCTTGGCAACTAGCATACCACTTGATTAACACCTCTATTATTTGTTTGGCCTCTAGCTTACTCCAAGTACTATAAATAGGCCATGTATTAAGCTTGTAAGAAGGGGGAGGGGGTAGAGGGTTTCTTTAGGCTAAGTTTTTTAGTTTGTATGTTTTCTAGTAATGTAAATTTTCTTGTAATAATAAAAATGCATTCTCTAGTTTCTCTTCTATTTTTACTCTTTTCTATTTTTATTATGTCTTTTTAAATTTTATTTTGTTGAGGAAAAGGGTGAACCTCTTGATGGAGGAAGAGAAATGGTTATAAGGGTAGAAAATGTTTATGTATATTGTATTATTATTTTGAGTTTTGATCTAAACCCTACTTGTTTTGTGGTGATTCTTAATTTATGTATCTCCAATGGCACAACAAATACTTGAGTTCATTTAGCTTATTATATGGTTTTACCCCGTCGACTGCTAATGTGAAACCTTGATTTGTTGTTGTCAAATGTGTATATAAATGTTTGATCCCATAAATAAGTGTTGGCATTAAGAGATAATTTGCAATAGTAAGACAATATTATGATTACCTTATTGCATGAGTTATTTGATAATATCTTTCCATTGGGACCTTCATTATGCATGGATTTCAATTGTGGCAATTAATAGAGATAAAAAGAATAAATAACCATTTCTTTATCCAAAACTCAAGAGTGGATCCCTAATCCTCAGTACTTTTATTACTTTGGTTTTTCTTTAGTTACAGCATACATTAATTCTTCATATATTTTGATTCACATAAATCTCATTTTTTTTAATTATAATCTTGAATTCTTCAAGCAACTTCCCTGTGAATCGACATCGGACTCACGAAAAATTTATTACTTAATATAACCTACACTTGGATTTGCAACTTTAAAGTTGTAGCAAGTTTTTGGCACAGTTGTCGGGGAAAGCAAGGTAAGTATTCAAGTTTGTTAATATTTTTCTTTTGTAAATATAGTTTGTTTATTTTCTTTATGGATATATGGTTATATGGTATCGTAGTCATAATTCTCGGCGTTTAATTAGAAATAATTCTAAAACTTTGTTTGAATCATCTCTACACACTTCCACAATGGCTGAAAATGAAAGTGTTCTGGATGAAAATGAGAATCAACAGGTGCGTACCATGCGTTATTACTTGCAACCTCCTCGAAATTCTTCTCCTTCTTGTTTTATTTTCCCTCTCAATGCAAGTAACTTTTGATTCAAGCCAGGTATGATCCCTTTACTTTCTAATTTTTATGGTTTAGACTATGAAAGCCCTTACTTGCATTTGAAAGAATTTGATGAAGTATGTGCGACTTTTAATGATCAAACTTGCACAAATGAGATTGTTAGGATCAAATTATTTTCTTTTTCTTTAAAAGATAAATCAAAAAATTGATTTAATTCTTTAAAACCTAGATCAATTGGCACTTGGCAAGAAATGCAAGCTGAATTTTTGAAAAAATTCTTTCCAACTCATAAAACAAATGCTTTAAAAAGACAAATTCAAAAATTTTCTCAAAATTCTAATGAAGCTTTCTTTCAATGTTGGGAAAGATTTAAAGATTTGTTAAATTCATGCCCACATCATAGTTTTGAAAAATGATGCTTAATTAGTTTCTTTTATGAAGGTTTAACTCCTAAAATAAAATAATTTATTGAAACAATGTGTAATGGTGAGTTTCTTCATAAAGAACCTGATGAAGCCCTAGAATATCTAAATCATTTGGTAGAAAACTTTCAATTATGGCATAGTATTAATTCTTCCGAAGGTTCTATTAGATCTAATCTTGCTAATAGTAATAAAGAAAAATATTACCTTAGCTAAGAAGATGATCTAAATGCTAGGTTTGCTAGTTTAACAAGAAAAGTTGAAGCCATGGAACTTAAAAAAGTAAATAAAATCAAATATGTGCAAGAGGAAGAAGTCTGTAGCAATTGTGAACTTTTGGGGTACTCCACCAATGAATGTCCAAACATTCTAGTACAAGCAAATTTCATGAACACATTCAAAAAACATTTCCATTCTCCATATTCTAAAACTTACAATCCACAATGGAGAAATCATCCCAATTTCAGTTGGCGAGATAATAACCGCATCCAACTACTACATTTACAAAAACCATCGAACTTTCATTCTTATCCAGCTCCACATACAAAATTCCTTGAGGAGATTTTGCAATAATTTATGCATGAACAAATAAACATCAATAATTAGACTTCACAAGCTATCAATGAGATCAAAAGCACACTTTCAACACTGACAGCTTCTTTGCATACTCATGAAAAAGGTAAATTTCCTACTCAACCTCAACCTAATCCTTCCACACAGTGTCATGTTTATTCTTCAGGTGAAAATTCAGTCAAGGAGGCTAATTCAGTCACAACTCTTCGGAATGAAAAAGTTATTGATCAGATTATTCATCCCAATGAGAAAGTTTCTAATCCACCTCCAGAAATGAAGAATGGAAATAGTCTTGATGATGAAGGTAAGTTTGAAGAAGGTAAGTGTGAAAATGATTAAAAAGAAAAATATTTACCTCCAACACCCTTTCTCAAAGATTGCAAGCAACTTAGAAATTGAACTCAAATGCTAAAAATTTTGAAATTTTTAAACAAGTCAAGATTAATATTCCATTGTTGGATGCAATCAAGCAAGTTCCATCTTATGCCAAATTTTGAAAAGATTTGTATACAATCAAAAGAAAACATCATGTATAAAAGAAGGCATTTTTAACTGAAAGTGTTAGTTCAATCATTCAATAATTCACTCCATCCAAGTATAAAGATACAGGTTGTCCAACCATTTCATGTATCATAGGAAACACTAAAATAGAGCGTGCTTTGCTTGATCTTGGTGCTAGTGTAAATCTTCCACATTTCTCAGTTTATGAACAATTAGTTTTGGGAGAACTTAAAACAACTTTTGTTGTACTCCAACTAGCTGACCATTCGATTACAGTTCCAAAGGGAGTAATAGAAGATGTGTTGGTACAAATTGATAAGTTTACTTTCTAGTTGATTTCATTGTTTTCGACACAGAGCCTGTTGCACAAACACATACACAAATTTCTATCATTTTGGGTCGTCCTTTTCTTGCAACTTCAAATGCTTTGATCAATTATAGGAATGGTATTTTGAAGTTATTATTTGGAAATATGACTTTGGAACTAAATATGTTTAATATTTGTAAGCAACCTGCAGAAGATGTCGAAGTACAAAAAGTGGATTCAAGTGAGAAACTTGTTTATGAATACTCTACTACCACTAACTCTTCAGATTCTTTAGATAAGTGAAAGTATTTGTAAAAAGACACACTAATACTATCTCTTAATTTTTGCAGGTACAAGAAAAATATTTTTGGAAGCCAAGGTTTGAAGAACTTTCATCATCAACAGTAAAATCTATTTTATCAAGTATTAAAGCTCCCGTGGTTGATTTGAAACCTTTACCAGTTGATTTTAAATACTCTTTCTTAAGTGAGAATGAGACTTTTCCAGTTATAATTTCTTCCAAACTCGATGCATCTCAAGAAGGTAAGTTGATCAAAACTCTAAAAATGCATAAGAATGCTTTAGGATAGACCATTGCTGATATTAAAGGTATTAATCCTTTCATTTGTGTAACATCCCCATTACTACATAATTATATATATAGTATAATTTGACATGATAAAACCTGTGAGCATGTATAATTTTTTTTTTCTTTCCTATAACATATTAATAAATAATAAACTATTTTTCCACTCATAAACTAATATATATATATACCTGCAGATGATCCATAACAATCATAATATTTACATACCTATATACAGAAAAGTTATAAAAGTAAGACACAGTACAAATACCAAAACCTAACACAATAAACTCCAAAATCAAATAAGTTAACAACCAGCCCAACAGGTCGTCATCCATGTACACTAATCCTTAGAACCTATAGGAGCTTCAATCGCTCGCTCAATAAGTCCATGGCTTCAAGTATCATTAAACTCACCTACAATGCATGAACTATGTGAGCTAATGCTCAGTAAATGAAAATCATGCATGCTGAAGGGATAATCTAACATAAATGCAATGTATTTCTATAAGATAATGACAAGAATCTAAACTTATGCATAAAAATAGTTTATTCAAAATCATTTTCCATCACTAGGCCCTTGGCCCACCTACTATGTACCGGATAGAGCTCTCAACAATATCAATAATCACATAGCCATAAATAGATCGACACAGTCCGGGGGCCATCTCTAGGGATCACCAGAGGTCCACCCCCTGTCTTCCCCTGTGATCCTCTAGAAGTCTTCTCACCAACGGCGTCGATAAGAGCACAGTCAAGTGGTCCTCCCTCTCGTGGCCACCAGAGGCACACCTCATGTCTGCCCCTATAATCCTCAGAGAAGTAATACTCGCGGTGCCCCAAATATCATATAAATAAGCCACACAGGCCTCGGTACACTAGTAGTGGCCAACCAAAATATTTTCTTTTTGAAAATAATGTTATGCATGCAAAAGCCTCAACTATGAGCATGTGATATGCATGCACATATATATGATGATAAATGGCATGTCCAATGATACAATAGATCCTATATCCTATCATCCAAGCAACATATGCACTATAAGGTATGTATAATACTCACAATACATATATCAACATACAAGGATCATCTTTAATACATATAATGCACGAAATACTATGTCATGCATTGTAGTTGCAAATGGATTTTCACTTATCTTTCACCTTTGATGTGCTACTGAACCTTAGATATAAGGCTGCCTGTAAAAGTACAACGTATTAATTTTCATTCTTAATCAATAGGTTTACTGTATCAAGTCTTATAAGGGATCCTAAGTTAAATTTAGTTAAGTAACAGTCAAACCTTAAATATATATATATATACTTCAACCCAATCAGAATTTTTAAAACACCTTGATTTCTCATCCCGAATTTATTCTAATATTATTTAATTGATGTGTTATAATCCCCGTAACCAATCTTTCAATTAAATTAGCTCTTTCATTCAATTAATACAAGATAACAAAATCAAATCTTTGTAACTAATTTCAAATTAAAGGTGTATATTAATTATTATTTCACAAGTAGATAACTAGTTAATTTAAATAAAAAAAACTTTCTTTCAAATTAAAAATAAACGACATAAATATATATTTTTATCCGTACAAAATGAGAAGAGACTTACCCAAAATTTTCTCCAATTCCTACCATTGAAATTTGTCGAATCACCCTTTTTTTCCTCTCTTCTTTCTTTTTCTTTTCTCTTTTCCTTTCCTTTGCTGTCGTGAATGTGTGTGTGGTGTTAATCGTGTGTGTGTGTGGTGTGTGTTATTACTTAGCTACTAAGAAAATCTAATATAATATATTATATAAATACTTATCCTTAACCTAAACTACTACACTACACGTGTATACATATATGTGTATATATATATTATACTACATATATATACTTATATATATATATATATTTCGTACATCTATACACATATATATATATATATTATATGTATATATATATATATTATTTTTATATATATAATTAATACATAATATTTTGATATTTATTTATAAGCCCTCAAGTTTATTTTCTAGTAAGAATTTACACCCTCTTAGTTAATATGATAGTGTCCTTACTTTCTTTTATTATTATTATTATCATGACTATCACTATTTTCTCCCTAATTAATTTATTTGCAAAATTTATCCTACGTCGATAAACACAACGATGCCACATTTCACTTACGTGTATCCTAATAGTATCTGATAGTTGATACCTAAATCCTCGTATCTTAATACCAACTCAACCAATTAGCTTACAGAGTTTGGTAACTAATATCGAATGACAACTTCAAAAGTTTAATTATTAAAAATGCCGTATAAAATATAGTACATTATGAAATATCAATTAAAAATGCAAATGACACATACGTAGCATGAAATGCATGAACTATATTGGCCAGGTGAGTAGCACGAGGTTCGGGTATTACAATTTGCACACATAACATCTATCTAGAGGAAAATGTTAAACCTTCTAGAGAAATGCAATGAAGGCTAAATCCTATATGAAAGAAGTAGTGAGAAATGAAGTTATTAAACTCTTAGATAATGGAATCATTTATCCTATGTCTGATAGCAAATGGATAAGTCCTACTCAAGTTGAACCTAAAAAATCTGGAGTTACTGTAGTCAAGAATGAGAATGATGAATTAATTCCAACTAGGACAGTTACTGGTTGGCGAATGTGCATTGACTATAGGAAACTCAACTCAGTTACTAGAAAATATCATTTTCCATTACCTTTCATTAATCAAATTTTAGAAAGAGTTGTAGGACATGAATTTTATTGCTTTTTAGATGAATATTCTGTGTATAATCAAATTACAATTGCACTAGAAGATAAGGAGAAAATAACTTTTACATGTCCTTTTGGTACTTTTGCATATCGAATGATGCATTTTGGATTATCTAATGTACTAGCTACATTCCAACGATGCATGCTTAGTATTTTAAGTGACATGGTTGAACGTTTTCTTGAAGTCTTCATGAATGATTTTTCTATTTTTGGTAATTCATTTGATGATTGCCTATCTAATTTAGAAAAAGTTTTGATCAGGTGTGAAAAAAAGAATCTTGTGCTCCATTGGGAGAAATGTCATTTCATGTAACAACTGTTATTGTTCTTGAACACATTATTTCATCAAAATGTATTGAGGTTGACAAATCTAAAATTGAGTTAATTATCAATTTGCCAACACCAAAGACTGTGAAGGAGGTTAGATTATTTTTAGAACATACTGGTTTTTATAGAAGATTTATCAAAGATTTTAGTATAATATCTAAACCTTTGTGTAATCTTCTAAAAAAAGACACTAGTTTTGAATGGATTGAAAATTATAAAAATGCTTTTGTTAAGCTTAAAAACATGCCTACATCTGCCCCAATCATGCAGCCTCCAGATTGGAGTTTACCTTTTGAAATAATGTGTGATGTTAGTGATTATGCTGTTGAAGTTGTCTTGGGATAAAGAAAAGATAAGAAATCATATGTTATTTACTATGCAAGTAAAATTTTAAATAATGCTCAATTGAATTATACAACAACTAAAAAAGAATTACTTGCGGTAGTTTTTACATTGGACAGATTTCGATCTTATCTTGTTGGCTCACCAGTTGTTATTTTCAGTGATCATGCAACTTTGAAATATCTTTTATTAAAAAAAGATGTCAAACTAAGACTGATTGGGTGGATTCTCTTACTTTAGAAATTTAATATTACAATTCGAGATAAGAATGAAGTAGAGAATGTGGTGGCTGATCATTTATCGAGACTTATTTGTGATGACTCGTTTCAAATCACACCTATTAATGACACTTTTCATGATGAACAACTATTTAATGTTTCTATTTTACCTTAGTTTGCTGAAATTGTTAATTTTCTTGTGACAGGAAAGATGCCATCACATTGGAACTCTCAAGACAAAAAAAAATTTGACTGAGGTTAAAAACTTTTATTGTGATGATCCATACCTATTCAAATATTGTTCGGATCAAATTTTTTGAAGATGTGTGCCTGACAATAAGATAAGTAATATTGTTAAATTTTGTTATTCAGAAGCATGTAGTGGTCATTTTTCAGTAAAGAAAACTATTGCAAAAATCGTGCAATGTGAATTTTATTGGCCAACTCTTTTCAAAGACACTTATACTTTCTGCAAAAGTTGTGAAAATTGTCAAAAGTTAGGGTCCTTTTCAAAGAGAAATATAATGCCTCTACACCCTATCTTAGTGATTGAAATCTTTGACTATTGCGGTATCGATTTTATGGGGCTATTTTCATTATCATTAGTTATCTTTACATATTAGTTGTCATAGATTATGTTTCAAAATAGATTGAGGCAATTTCTTGTCGAAACAATGATCACAAAATAGTGATAAATTTTTTAAAAGAAAATATTTTAAGTTGATTTGGAATTCCTAGATCTATTATCAGTGATGGGAGAAAATATTTTTGTAACAAAGTTTTTGGAACTTTAATGAGGAAATATGGAATCAGACATAAAGTTGCAACCACTTATCACCCTCAAGCAAATGGACAAGTTGAACTTGCAAATAGAGAGATAAAATAAATTTTGGAAAAAATAGTTAACCCAAACTGTAAAGATTGGTCTGTTAGACTTACCGATACACTTTGGGCATATAGAACTGCTTTCAAAATATCATTAGGCATGTCTCCTTATAGGATAGTTTATGAAAAACCATGTCTTTTACTTGTTGAACTTGAACATAAAGTTTATTAGGTAATGAAAATATTTAACTTCAACCTTAATGAAGCTTCAAAATTGCGCAAATTGCAAATTAATAAACTTCAAGAACTGAGAAATGATGCATATGAGAATTCTAAAATTTATAAATCAAGAATCAAAGATTTTCATGATAATAAAATTTGAAGAAAAATATTTGAGATTGGTCAAAAGGTTTTGCTTTATAATTCTCGATTGTATTTGTTTTCTGGAAATTTGAAATCAAGGTGGAGTGGTCCTTTTGTTGTAAAAATAATAACATATTTAAAGTAAATGGATAAAGAGTTAAACCATTTCTAGAAAATCAATTTTCACAAAAGGAAATTCTTTTTCTTTCTAACCCTTGTTATGATTAGTGTTGTATATATATATATATACTTATTTTCTCTGACTTTATTTATTTTGAAGGTTTTTTTCTTTTTTTTTTTTTTTTTTTTTTTTTTTTCTTTTTTCTTTTTTCGGTTAAGTGGGGGATAATAGTACTCTGTGGCTATTAAAGTCGGACTTGTCAGTTTTCCAAACAACTGAAATCTTTGTACAAATTTTTTCTATTTTTCTCTTTCTCTTTTCTTGTTCTTTTCAAAATAGGTGACATTTTTCTATCTCTCAAGAAGCGATTTCCTTTTCTTCCTAAATATGCAATTTTAAAAATTTATAAAATCAGGATTGAAAGATTGAGGATGCTTATGCACAAGGGCATTCAGGAGGACATACGATGGATAATTGAAGTAAAGGTAAGAGCAAGTGAGTTTTCACAAGAGTTTTCAGATTTGCTTACTAGATACATGCCTGGTTTTGGTAAAAGTACATATTCAAAAAAAAAACGAAGGGCAAAAAAAATAAAAGTTTGTCACAATTATGCTAGATGGACTTGCAACACAAAGTGTCGTTCTTTTGGAATGGTCTCTAAAAATCAAGAAGATAAACTTAAATTCATTATGGATGGACTGAATAAGGAGTCTTTATATCACATTATATTGACTCTTGAGACGCATTCATGTGGATTGGTACAACATGCAATTCTTGATTTATATGATCGTTTTCGAAATGAATATGAGTTTTATAGTCTTGGGAATCTGATATTAAATGACCATGTTTGTCAGTTTATAAGAAAATTGGATGGGAAGCATATCCTCGACCCATAGAGGGCATTTAACTCGTTACTGGATGTAAAACCAGAGAAAGAAGTAAGCCACAATCACAACTACATATACATTCACGTGTAAGTAGGTAATTTTTAAATTTTGTGTGTTCTTATTTTCAACATTTTTGACAAAAGAAAAAGACATGCAATAAATACATTCCTTGTTCACACCTCAATAAATATCACCGAACTCACTCTATTTTTGCACAACTTATTTTCAAAAATAAATAAAAAATAAAAAAATGGAAGTTTCTTCAACTCACAAATTCAATTGCATTTGTGTTTTTTTTGGATCCAATCTAGGAAAAAATGATGAGTTTATAGAGGCAGCCAATAACCTCGATAGAACTTTAGTAGAAAGAAAAATTCATTTAGTGTATGGGGGAGGCAGTTTGGGGTTAATGGGGAGTGTTGCTATTTCTGCTTATGTAGGAGGAGTCAAAGTTCTGGCAGTTATCCCAAAATCTTTAACATTGCAGAATATCATAGGTATGACCATTGGAGATGAGCTAAAAGTGTCACATATTCATGATAGAATGCCTAACATGTTAAACAATGCGGATGCTTTCATCATTCTATCTGGCGATTTTGGTACACTGGAGGAATTATTCTAAATTGTTTCTTGGGCACAACTCAACATTCACCAAAAACCTATAGGTATTCTTAATATTAATGGTTTTTATGATGGTTTGCTATCTTTTGTAGATCATGCTGTGAAAAAAAGTTTTATTTCACTGTCTGCGAGAAGAATCCTCATTTCTGCTCCAACACCTGACCAGTTAATTGATCAACTTCTAGCATATATACCAAAACTTGATCCAGCCTTGGCCAATGTGGATTGGTCCAACAGGAACAATGGTCGAAAACGCAAATTTCATTTGACTCACAGTCTGTAATACTTATTGTTAATGGTTTCATCTAATAGTATGTGTTTTTTTTGTTTCAGTTTTATTTTTTTAGCCACACTTCAGGTGATATCTTTTAAACTCTACTTTCCTATCTATTTTTTACATTGGGAACAATGTCTCAATTAGGTTGGGGGGATAGTTGATATCATGACTTATGTGTTCAGTATGTGTTTTTCCAGTATTTTATTTCAAAAAAAAAAATCAAACGTGTTTTCTGATGGGTCCGTTGAAATCATGAAAAATGGTGGAGGAGTAAAGGGTAATTGTAACACTCTTGAGATGCATCCCTATTTTTTTTGCATAACATGGCAAGTTTGTGAAGTTTTCAACGAACGTTTGTGAATTATCAATTTTTTTTATTTTTTTTTAGACGTAGAGGTTCTTCCAACTTCAATGATTAAAATTAAGTATGAATTATATGGTTTGATTGATGATGGGTGTTGTATTGGACTTTGATGTTGTTATTTGGTTAATATATTTTTACGATAATTATACTCAATTTTTTTTTGCACAAATAATTATGTTATTCAGTGTAAAGACAATCATGTCAAAATAGGAAGTTCTTATGCCCTTGCTCTAATCATCACTTGGATTTTCAACATGTAGGGGTTGAGTATTAGAACTTTTACTTTTGGTCTGTAGAGGCGAATGACTGATAGTACACCACTAAAAAATTGATTAAGGTATTAGGTTTTCTAGCACCATTGCCAAATTAACTTGTTCCCTATGTGATATTTCAAGAGAACATCCCCCTAGTGAACCACTTTGAGCCTTTCAATAAATAAATATTTTTTTTATAACCATATCATTTTACCTAGTCTAAATACACTATTATCTAACCATTGTTCTAAAAATGATTGGAGTTTAAGAGATATTCCATTTATAGCGTGAACTTACAAAAGAAATTCAGGTTGAAATAGAAGATAAGTATGGGGGAGTTTCTCTTCAAAAAAAAAAAAGAAAAATAATAATAAAAAATAGAAAATAAAAAAAATTGAAAAGTGTTATGAGTTGCAACTAAAAATGAGATGTTGCAAGATAAATAAGATGGGTCCAATTCAATAACAATAGACCCTAGTGTTGAAATTTGTGGAGTTTGAGAATTCTTCATCGATAACCTCTATGTCTCTAATTCCATAAAATTTTTAGAACCTTTGTTGCATCTTATACTTTTATTTTTTAGCTACATCACTACCCTTTGGCCCCATTACAAGAAGACCTTTTGATTTCGTGTGGTGCCTTCAGTATAGTGGAGATTTGCACCAAAGGAAGAACCTATGATGTTTAACTTTTCTGTTAAAAATTGGGTGATAGTTTTTGTAAGGTTTTATAAGAATTCACTTATTTAAAGCATGCATAGTTTTGTCACTATTGACATTAACTATCTACACACACACACTTGAGTATGCTTATTGTGGAAATGTATTAACTTTTGAATGACTAAAAGTTAAACTCAACACTTGTTTGATTTTATTTCTATACTACTTTGTTGTTTTATGAGAATAAAAGTTGGAAGATAGTTATTATAGGTGTTTGTGGGTATCATTGTTAGAAACATTCACGAGACTATAACTCGTCCTATATGGGTCACCTAGGGGTTTAAAGGCTTGTTGCATCTGCTAAATGCAATCATAATTTCCTACGAAAGTGGATTAGTTTAGGTTTGTTTTAGGCTTGCTCGAGGACAAGCAAGGGTTAAGTGTTGGGGAATTTGATAAGTGCAAATTTTGATATATTTTTGTATCAAATCATTTATACTTTTCTTGCTTTATTCTTGTTAATATTATTGTTTTATTAATATTTTGTGTTAGGGAATCAATGAAAGCATGTTTCCAGACTTGTGCAATTTTTGTATTTTGAGAATAACTTCATGATCAAAAGCCCTATGGACCTGAAGCTTGTTTCATTTGAAATCTAAGAGATAGAAGTACAACTTTTTTGTTGAAAGCTCAGCCTAATTCAATCTTGATTATAGCAAAAAATTCATCCAAGTGGTTGCACAAAATGGATCACTGAAATTTGTATCAGAGTTTAGCCCAATATTGACTTATTAACCAATTGTATTAAGCTTGTAAGAAGGGGGAGGGGGTAGAGGGTTTCTTTAGGCTAGTTTTTCTAGTTTGTATGTTTTCTAGTAATGTAAATTTTCTTGTAGTAATAGAAATGCATTCTCTAGTTTCTATTCTATTTTTACTCTTTCCTACTTTTATTATGTCTTTCTAAATTTCATTTTGTTCAGGAAAAATGGTGAACCTCTTGATGGAGAAAGAGGAATGGTTATAAGGGTAGAAAATATTTTGAGTATGTTGTATTATTATTTTGAGTTTTGATCTAAACCCTACTTATTTTGTGGTGATTTTTGATTTATGTATCTCCAATGGCACAACAAATACTTAGGTTTATTTAGCTTATTGTACGGTTTTACCCCACCGAGTGCTAATGTAAAATCTTGATTTATTGTTGACAAAGGTGTATATAAATATTTGATCCCATAAATAAGAGTTGGCATTAAGAGATAATATGCAATAGTAAGACAATATCATAATTACCTTATTGCATGAGTTATTTGATAATTTTTTTCCATCGGAACCTTTATTATGTATGGATTCCAATTGTGGCAATTAATAGAGGTAAAAAGAATAAATAACCATTTTTCTATCCAAAACTCAAGAGTAAATCCCTAATCTTCAGTACTTTTATTACTTCGGTTTTTCTTTAGTTACAACATACATTAATTGTTTATATATTTTGATTCACATAAATTCCATTTTTTAGAATTATAATCCTGAATTCTTCAAACAACTTCCCTGTGGATCGACCTCGGACTCACGACAAATTTATTACTTAATATAACTTGCACTTGGGTTTGCAACTTTAAAGTTGTAGCATTATTCAACAAATAGTCAATCATATAGAGTGTATAACATGAGAACAGTACTGTTATTGAATCATCCAGTGTTGTAATTAATGATTTTTCTGACTTTGCTGGAAATTCACATGAAGAGAAAATCATCAGTCTTTGTGAAAAAATAGAAATTGATCAGGAAGAAAAATTCAAAGCTGATGTTGGAATGCCAGATGTTACAACATCTACGGATGTTGCTCCGGATGCTGCAATATCCTCAGAATCTGAGGAAGAAACTGAAAGTTTTGATATTTTTGAGAAAGTTAAAAAGAAGCCATCAAACAGAATTCAGAAAAATCATCTTGTTGATCAGGTCATTGGAGGTATGTCAGAAAGTATGAGAACACGAGATAAGGAGAAGATAAACTATAAAGATATGGGAAGATTTACATGCAACTAGAACTTGAACAATTTTCTAGAAATAATATTTGGACATTAGTTCCTAGGCCAAAAGGAGTTAATATTATTGGTACCACATGAGTTTTCAAAAATAAAACTAATGAATTTGGTAATATAACTAGAAACAAAGCTAGGCTAGTGGTTAAAGGGTACACTCAGGTGGAGAGGGTGGATTTTGATGAAATCTTTGCGCCTGTTGCTAAATTTGAGTTTATTAGACTTCTTTTGGCTATTGCATGTCATATTGGTTCCAAACTATAATAAATGGATGTCAAAAGTACTTTTCTAAATTGTTTTCTTAGTGAAAAAGTTTTGTTGAACAATCCAAGGGATTTGAAGATCCTCATTACCCCAACCATGTTTATAAATTAAAAAAGGCTTTTTATGATTTAAAATAAGTTCCGAGAGCTTGGTATGAAAGATTAACAAACATTTTAATTAAAAAATGGTACAAAAGAGGAGGAGTGGACAAAACAATGTTCATCAATAGATGTAAGCATGGTATCACCATTGCACAAATCTATATTGATGACATAGTACTTGGTTCTACCTCTCAATAAAAATTGAATGAGTTTATAGATTTGATATCTAAAGAATTTGAAATGAGCATGGTAGGGGAACTTAACTACTTTCTACGTCTTCAAGTAAAACAACTTGAGAATGAAATTTTCATTTTTCAAAGTAAATATGCTAGAAATCTGGTAAAGAAATTTAGGTTGGAAAACACAAAGCATAAGAAAACTCCAATAGGAACAAATCAAAAATTGTCCAAGGATGATAGTGGAATGAATGTTGATCCCAGCTTCTATAGGAGCATGATTGGAAGTCTCTTGTACTTAACTACTAGTAGGCCAGACATAAACTTTAGTATTTGTGTGTGTGCTAGATATCAATCAAACCCTATGGAATCTCACTTAAAAGCTGTCAAAAGAATCATTAGATATGTAAGTGGGACTGCTGACTTAGGAATTTGGTGTTCTAATGACACAAATGCTAAGTTGATTGGTTATAGTGACGCAGATTGGGTAGGTAATGTTGATGACAAAAGAAGCACAACTAAAGGCTGCTTTTATTTTGGTAATAATTTAACTTCATGGTATAGCAAAAAGTAGAATTGTGTTTCTCTATCTACTGCAGAATCTGAATATATAATTTTTGGTAGTTGTTGTTCACAGTTATTATGGATGAAACAAATGCTGGAAGATTATGAGATAAAGTGAAGAATTTTGGTTGTCTATTGTGAGAATTCTAGTGTTATAAATATCTTTAAGAATCTTGTCCAACATTAAAAAAAAAAACATAGATATCCGGCACCATTTTATAAGAGATTTAGTTGAAAGAAATATTGTGACCATTGATTATGTTACAACTGAGAATCAGTTAACTAATATTTTCACCAAAGTCCTTGACTGTCAACGAGTGATGCATTAAAATAATCCCTTGGAGTTTGTGTGTTATAAGAAGTGTCATCTGCAGTGTTGCAACACCTCATGCATGATGTGATCAATAGAAATATTGCAACACCTATATACAATATTTTCATACATCAGTTAAAAATAGGACTTCATTGATTTTTGTTTATGTCTCTTAGCTATTCTGCATTTAGGATCATCTACATTACTGCCACAGGCTGTTTAAAATTCAATAAATTACTTCTTGATCTTCAGTGAAAAAGAGATATACACTGGAATCATAAAAAAATTCCTATAAGTTGTGCTTAAGAAATTTATGTTTGACATGACTGGAGGCATTTGACAGAAAAAAACTACCTATCCATGAGAGCGAAGCTAGTCATATGTGGCATAAAATTATATTTTCTTGAATATGCGAAATAGCAAAATTATGTGAAAAAAAACTACTATTTGAAATAGAGTGAAAGCTACTAACTGGCTAAATCTATCATGTTTTTGTTTTCACTAAAAATATTAAAAAAATATGGGATTAAAATTCACAATTCTTGGCATCTGCTAACTGGTGTGGTCTGAGATGTTATAACATTGAGCAAGAATATCTATTAGTCAGACTTCTCATTCTATATATTTTGTGTGATTTTGTAATCTTTGATTTGAAATAAATGCATCATATTTAGGCATATTTTTAGGAACATTCCATATTTAAGTTGGGGGAGTGATTGATGTCTGATTTGATTTGATTTTGTGATAAAATTTTGGATATCGATCAATTTTCCAACTAACTCCTTTAATTTTGGGTAGTGATATCTGTGGTGTGAAAAACTAAATGAAAAGACAGATCCTTTCAATTTGGGCGGGAATTAGGGTTTTCATCTCATGAGCTTTAAATATCACAACACCCCCATTTACACCCTAATATATTTACTTTGTCACTCACCCAAAATCTTCTTTGACTTTTTCTCTGCACATTTGCTTTGCTCTAAGTGTTAATTGTAGAACAATGTTGAGAACAAAAAGTGAGACGTTGACAAACATGGTGAAGCAAATTCGACGAGAGAAAAGAAGAGAAGAATATCCATGTCCTACACCTCTGCAAGTTCTTCCTCAGAGACTAGACTTACTATCATTGCTCCTATGGCCCGCACCTCAGTTCGATGTTAAAGAAAACAAGATGCTGGAGAAATTTTCGGTAAGCAATCTTCAGCTCAAAATCTCATTCTAGTTGAAACATCTAAAGCCCAAGGTTCTCCCATGGAGTTTAGTCTTGATTCCAGAACAAAATATGAAGAAGATGTTGAAACACTCGGTGACAACATCCAAGAAATGAAAGAAATGGAATCACAACATATTTCATCATCTAAGCGATCAATTCCAGTTTTTCCTTGGGTCAAACCCTCTTTTAAAATGGTGTTGACTTTCTCAAAAGACAAGAAAGGGATAAAGAGAGCACATACAAATTCTGCATATGAGGTGAACAACTAGCATTGAGAATGTTAACAAGACTGTTGTCCAAGATGGTGTGGTGAAGTTCTGAATCAGAAGACAAAAAAGGGGTATCTGCTGATCCATCTTGGCCACTTTTGGTAAAAAATGGGGAGAATCATGTGTTGTTGCACAAGCTCGGGGGAGTAAGATGAAGATACTGATGAAACGGAGGTGGATGTTGATGAAGATGATTAATCATCTTTTGTTTTTTATTTTTGCAAATGCTTTCCACTGTGATCTGTTAATATGTACTCAACATTTGAATTTGATCTTTGGTTTATGATTTGATGGATTTCTATCTATTTTGGTATTTGGTTCAAATATGAAGGGGGAGTAGTACCAGTATCTTTTTAGATGTGAGAAGAGAAAGTGTTGCAACATTTATATTACAATATTTTGATATTTGGATATTATTTTTTATACTAAATCTTGTAAACCTGCATCTGAGTTTCAGGGGAGCTTTAGTTGATTTTGACAAAAAATGCCAAGGGGGGGGGGGGGGAATGTTAGTGTCAGAAAAGATTGGCATTTATGGAAGTTGAAATTCTGCACAGAAATCAAGTGTTGTAAGAAATATTGTGAGAAATATTGCAACACTAGCAGAATAATATTTAATTAATTAATTATTTTAATTAATTATAATTATTCTGGACAGGTTTTCATAATACAAGAATTTTCAAAATATTTATTTTAGATATTTTGTAAAGTTGTGTGATAAATGTGTTGAAACTAAAGATATTTTTGATTTATTTTGATAAGGTAAGAGAAAATTTGGAGAATCTTATGTATAAGGCAACAAATCAAGAAATCAATACCTTTCAAATATGCAACAATCAAGACCCGATTTCAAGGGGATTTGGATGAAAATACATGGTTGTACATATTTCAAGTCTCAACATTTAAGAAACCAAGTAGATGAACTGAATAATGCCATGAAAGTGATTCAAGGGTGAAGCAAATTTGACTCACATACATTTTTCAAGAGAAGAAAATGAAAAAAAGACTTCGAGAGATGACCGCATTAGCCATCTAAAAGAGTTCAAAGTTGGAGGGAGTCTAGCAGTATTGATTACTCATATACATTCTTCAGGAGAAGAAGGTAAAGGTTTTTGGGAGAAGACTGAATCAACCATCTGAAGGAGTTCAGAGTTGAAGGGAGTCCAACAGTGCTAATTTAAGTAGAGGGGAGCTCGCAGGAAAAACTAATTAGTGGAATACATAGAATGGTCTTCATTTAAATAGGAAGTCTTTAAATTATTTTAATTCCATGAGATGTATTCTGTAAACTCTTACTAATTAGTGAATTATTTCTTTCTATAGGCATGACCTCTTGCACGTAGAGTACATAGTACTTGAAGCACGTAAAAATTCTGATGTTATCTTTTTATTTCCACTGCGTGTTCTATCTAGATATTACAATATTTTTCACAACACTTAGGATTTTAAGAAAAAATTGGGCAATAGATTATATCATGATTAATGAGATATATTTGTATTGTCATTATGTGTTTGGTACTAGATTGTGAGTTGTCAATAGGCTTTGCTTGACTCTCTCACACAGGTAATCACCCGAGCGCTATGATAGCGAACAAGTTAAGATTTAAAGATCGTATCACATAACTAAAGTTTGTAAATGATCTCCTTGGTTAATATGCACAAGTAAAAGTCATCTTAGCTTGAAGACTGAGATGAGATTAGAGTTGATTGATTATAAAGTATGTCCAAACTCCATAATAAGTATGTTTGTAGCTAAATGTGCAAACTGCTATAAGGCATTTTGGAAAATGACTTTTAGTGGTGCAGGGGTTAGGTGCTTGTATAGCGACTGGACTTAGATTTATATGATGTGTAGAGCATGACATACCTAAATTGAGTGGATCTCCATCATAACATGTATTTATACTGCATGTGTTTTAAAAATGACCTCTTATGATCGTTGTTTCATCACCGTGTGAACCCATGTTATTTTTTGTCATATTTTAAAACTCTGGACCATGTCATGAAGTGTAAGTTTGATGACGCCACTTTAGCATGTATCCAATGGCCAAGCATGATACAGTCTATTATAAAATGTCTAAGAAAGTTGTTAAGACCAAGCTGATTGGCATGAGAGGTCGACGAAGAACTAAGCTAGTAATGCACTTATGTTCTAAGGTTCATAACCCAGGCAACTATGCCGAAATGTATTTGACTAGTCATTAAAATATATATATATATATATATTTAAGTAAGTCGAGTAAGCTCTAATTATTTTCACTAAGGGATTTAAAGATGCTTGATTGGGTGCTACCATTTGGTTTGGATACATAGCGAGTTATCGAATTGTAGGGTTTTGTTAGTTTGATGATCATTTAATATAACTCTCCTCACTTATCCTTTTTTGGTTAATCGCATGCCTCATTTTCTATATGAAGGGAATAACGTGGGATTGAGAAATTGTATAATGATGAGATCGAGGAGATCATGTCAAATATGTATGAGTGGGAGATTTGAAAATTAGATCGGATTTAGAACCATTGACTCAATTTGGCATCCATATCTAAATTGTATGTTAAGTCTAAATTTGAGTGAGATTGAGTTTTCTAGTTAGATTAGAAGAATCTCTTATATATATCAAATCCCCATCTAAAAAGTGTATGAATGAACGTATTCTCCCTCCGTATTTCTCTCTATACACATTTTCTCTCTACGTCTTCCTTGTAGTATTATCATAAACTCCAAAAACTTGATATGTGTAATTGAGTGAAAAATTCTAACAGTTATTAACCACGAACTAGAAAGACATGTTCGTAGTTGATTGAGGAAATGAATCATGAAAATATTTTTTATAATTCGATTAAAAAAGAGTTTGTAGACAAGCTTGATCTGACATACATACATCGACAATTTATATTTATATAACTTGTACTCTATCTACCTATATATATATATGAATATTGATTCATATTATTGTTAATTTGCTTTCAATTTAAATTTATATTTTGATTAAATGGAGAGCTGTGATTCATATTGTGGGTTGATCGGTCGGGCTGATTGTTGTGGCGGTGGTCTAGAGAGTATTTATTAGATTGATGAGGCGAAGTACGGGTGTAGATGACAATCGGAGGTGTGGGATTGGATTTGCTCTTGTTTCGAGAGAGGAGCATTAATTAGTGCTAGCTCGTGAAAAATACATTTGATATTCTGGAGGTATTCTGAGATAGTGTCAAAATCCTTTGGATAAAAGGTGGAGACATTCCTTTATATGCATTATAAGCTTGGAACCATCGACAGAACCCAGAAGATGGTGGCCAATCAACAAAGAGTGAAATTGAGCTCTCCAATCATGATGGGTAGTTTGTGGGAGAGAGTTTAATAGGAAGTTGAGCAGCTGTACTGTTAATAGTGATTAGATTCTCAGCATTGATAACAACAGGGTTGTTTTGAGATTCGACCATGGCTCTAGTATAATGAAAATTGTGTTCGCTCGTTGAAACTATTTGGCTCTGTAAACCACATAGAAACTGAATATGAGATGAACTAAGGCTCTATTAAGTTCTATGGCAATGTGTCTCGTATATATACAAGCTTTACGTGGAGATAAATGAGAAAAACAGTAATGGTGGCAAAGCCATAGGAATAAGATATAAAACTAGCTTACAGTTACAATAATTTGAATTCAAATCAAAATCAAATATACAAAATCAGAAACAAATCACACTTCATTCGCTCCTTTCTCGCGGAGCGTCATACAAAATAAAAAAAATTAAAAAATTAAAAAAATAATAATAATAATAATAATAATTTAGGTCTTTCTGTTATTGATTGGAATTTGAAACTTTTCCACAAACCTCCTTAACATCAAAACTGTTGCGGTTGATGTGGCTTTGATGATTAGAAGTGGCTTTGATGATTAGAAAAGGCTTTGTAATTTTTCAATCTTATTATTATTGTTATTATTATTATTGCTATAAATCAAGGAATATCTAGCTAGAAAACTGAAGGGAATGAAAATAAGTAGGCAGCGTAACTTTGGAAAACGAAACAAGGATAAATGACTTGTGTCCTGGAATATGTAAAGCTATATATAGATGGTCGCTCTTGGATATGTAAAGCTATGTATAGATGGTCTGTAGAAATAATAATGGTTTTTTTTTTTTTTTTTTTTTTCTTGATAACTCAAATTTTTAATTTGAGCCAAATTAATTTTGAACCTTCTAAATACCAGCTCCTAGCACCTAGGAGGAGTAAATCGCGGGATATGCCTCAACCAACACTCAGATTTCTAACAAGAACTGTACACTTTTGCGTACAGTCCAACTCATAATGATCTTTCGATACACCTCAGTCATAGGGTCTCACTGACAGG
This sequence comes from Paulownia fortunei, assembly GCA_019321725.1. Lineage (NCBI taxonomy): Eukaryota > Viridiplantae > Streptophyta > Magnoliopsida > Lamiales > Paulowniaceae > Paulownia > Paulownia fortunei. Next base: position 11,347,657 of record CM033109.1, on the reverse strand, counting down.
CCAATGATTGCTTCATACTGAAATGTATCCGCAGGATTCCATCAATATTCGAACCCCCACCCTTCTACTGAAAGCAAGTCCAAGTCAATTGTTCCGCCAGTTGAGTTGTGCCCCAGAGGTATAATGGGTTTTGCTAAAATCTAAGACTGTCCGTTCAAGTTTTTTATGGATTTGAGATCCTTCTTTTCCTGGAATTGTCGGATACAGGTTAGATCCGTTAAATTCATTTATAATTTTAAAAATATTAAAAAATAAATAAAATAACACTACTAAATTTAAAAAATAAAAAAATAAAAAAATAAAAATTAGTAGTGTTATTTTAAAATATAATATTATGTATATACATATATATTAAAATAAAAAAATAAATACAAAAACTAAATGGGATGGGTTCGGAACAGGTTTGAGTTTGAAAATAAAAAGCTAAAACTCACTCTGAACCTGTTTATAACTTTAAAAACCACCTCATTTTCATCCCTAATGATCTCATCTCTCTACAACAACAAAAAATTAAATTAGTGATAATGCGAAGTTGTCACTAATTATATATATTATGTAATAAAATTATTTTTATTATAATAATAATTTTTATAAGTTTAATAGTAATAAGAGTTATGTTTAAGTTATTACAATTATCAATTACACGTAACAACAACAATCTTATCATAAATAGTAATAATTATTGTTACTCTTAAAATACTAATTCTTCTCATTATTAAACTATTATTATATAAGAATAAATGTTATTGTTATATATTAATAGTGACAAAATAAAAAATATTGTCACTTGATATATGTCCTTGGTGAGGTCACTTTCACATTGTCATTTAATTTTTTTTAATAATGTTATTCTATTTTGTAGTGCCTTTTTCATTCAAATACTTGAATGAATTGAAAATTAAGTTCTTCTTTAGAATTCTTAATTTAGTTTAATATATTTTTATATTAATTTTAGTTTAGTTAATTTAGTATAGTTGTCCTATATTACAAAATTTAGAATGTGGATGGCATTAGAATAAGAATTCAACCCATTGAAGATTACTTAAAATCTCTTATTTACAAGCAACGTTCTCTAACCGTCTCCCATGGACACACATCTAGCCAAAATCAATGATTAAAATAGATATTGTCCTTGTAGTTAAGGCTGAGATTGGATATTTCAATTCCGATGAGATAAGATGTGTGAGTGTTTATCTCACTTAAATAAAGTTATTTTTTAATTATTCATTGTGATTTGTTGATGAATGTACCGGCTGAATTACTGATTACAAATCTTGATATAATTAACTATTGTTTCTCTCAAAAAAAGAGAAAAAAAAAACAAGCAAATTTATATATATATATATATATATATATGTAGACACACACATATATATATATATATATATATATATATATGTAGACTTACAAGTCTACAAACGAGGCTTTCTTAATTCTAAATTATAAAATATAGGTTGAATTCATTTAACTTCCTCTCTTATCACTTTGGTATCAAATAAGTCATTGTACAATAAAAACTTTGAATTACCCTCTGATTTTCAAAAATTAAAATGAATTGACACAAAATACCCTCGTAACTTTATAAAAAAATAAATTCGCTTCACCCCTATTATATTATATATATAACGTTTTTTGCTTTATATAAATTTAAACAAACACAAAAATATTAGTAAAATATCATACTAACAAATTAATAAATATATTACTTATATTAAATAAACATAAAAAATTCTTTAAATGATTAACTCTTAAAAAAGAAAAATACCAAAAAATTAATTATTAGAAAAAAGATCTCTTCACAATTAAATATATAAATTAGCCCTGAATTTTATTAAACCTGAAATTAATTGAATAAGGTATCAATTTTCTTTACTTAAGTTTAATAAACCATATTTTAAATAAGATATAAAATGGATGTTAATTTTATTTAACATATCTAAATAAAAATATCTAAAAGATAAAAGATTGACACATTTCTAAATTAGTATTTTCATATTTGAAAAAAATTAGTGTCAAACTAGTTGACATATTTGATTATAAAGAGATCCTTTTTTTTTTAAGAATTCTTTTTCAAAATATTTTCCTTGTTTTTTAAAATTTTATTTCTGTGTATGTTTGTTTAATATAAATAACATATTATTTTAATTTGTTAGAATCATATTTACTAAAATTTATTAGTATGAAATGTAATTAATGTGTTATTAAAAATTAAATGTTATATAGGATATAATATGGGATAAAGTGAATTTCTTTTATTATAAAGTCACAAGGGTATTTTTATCCATTAGTTTATTTTTTGAAGATCAAGAATATTATTGAAGATTCTCATTGTACATTAGGTATTTGATATCAAAGTGATAGTAGAGGGGATTAAATGAATTTAATCCTAAAATATATACTAAAGAGCATGTCTGATATCCTGGATTATTAGATAAAACTAATCCAATCAATACTCGATGGATGGCGGCACGCTGCTGGAAGGGTGGCCCGATTCGCTTTTGTTTGATTTTCTATCAAGGGGGCAGAGGTATGATCCAATTATCACACTTGGGCTAAGGCCCCCAAAATGATATGAAAAAACATTATACTGCTAATTTCATAAATATAAAATACCCCCTCGTTTGACTGGCTGTGATCTACTATTTTATCATGCCCAATCCAGTATTTACTTGGGCTCGCTTTAGATATAATGGCACGGGTTGGAAAGAGAAAACTGGGGATGGATGATTCAATTATCCACAACAGCACAATAGGGGGTTTTTGAATGAAAAGTCAGATTTATCCCTGAATAGAAAACTTACATCTTGATCCCCAATCTGAACCTAATTATACTCCTCCCCAAACGCCTCACCCTCCTTCCCACGTTTGATCCATCAAAGTAAACACAATACAATATAAAAAGATACTTCGATATCACTCAATTAGTCTTATAAAATAAAGATAAAATAATCACATCCGTCATCTAATCAATATATTTTATCTACCACTCATTCGGGATCCATCAAAATATAAGCGAGATAAAACTCTTTCAACTTCCAATCCGCATTTTAATCCCAAAGTCTTACCACCAAATCTGCATTTTAGTCCCAAACTCTTTGTCACCAAATCTGCCGCGGCTTGTTTGAGTAGCGGAGAGCAACGTGGACTGTTATAAGAAGACTACTACGATGCCCAATTAGATGGGATACTGCTCATTTTACTAAATTTGGTCTAGTTAAAACAATTTGAATTTGCCAAATTGCCAATATTTCTTTCCTTATTGCTGCCATCAAATCCTCAGGTTCAAAATGCTTCTAATTCTAACTGAACTTGTGAAGAAGTAACCCAATATCCAAGACCGCAAGAGAAAGTGGAGATTATGTGAAGGGGTATTCCATCCGAACTTGGAGAGAAAATGGTTCATCGAATTATATTGGGGCTCACACGAAACTAGCAATAAACAATGAACCGTTTAAACAACAATTAACAATTAATCCATCAAATACAATTTTCTCAAATATATATAACACCGAAACTCTTTTTCTTTTTACTAATTTTCTTTGACAACTCGATGATGCACAGTTACGCTTACGCTTTGAGCCTTCAGCTGTAACCCAAGCCCTTTTTCACTCATTCGCGTTTTTGGCGTCGTCAGGTACTTTGAAGGGAAACGGAGATAATATTATGCCAATAATCCCAAATGACTAAACAGTCCTAAGTTAATCATGACCAGCTGTAAATGCAAACCCATTACCAGGCAATGTTGCAGACTCAATAGGCTGTGTGGCACGCTCAATATGTATGCATAACTATTTAAATCAATAGTTTAATTAATATTTTATTTTTTAATATAACTTTAACTTACATATTTATGTGGAATTTTCATAAATGAAGAAAAAATATTTAAAAAGTTACATGAAAATAGATATTGGAGAGAGAAAAATAAAATATTCGTGATACAAGAGAATGATTGAAGAAAGAATGGAAAGAAGAGTGGGGTTGGAGAGGAATAGGAATACTTGCCACACCAAAGTCACTAAATTTGGCATTCGTCAATTATAAATACTTAAATGGTATAGATTCAAGGATCAAATGGATTTTCACTCTACAATGCAAACATAGATCAATAGCAACTTTGGCATTATCAGTTTCACTGACTAAAGTTCTACATAAATCAAACCTTCAATGAGTAAGCCTTGCTGTTCTATTACCAGTTTTTGTCAGCACCTTCATCAAATTCAGCAGATCCAGTGACTCGAAAATCAAGTTGCTTTTGATGCTTTAAGCGACGACGCTCGTCAAAACTCTCCCATCCTTCAAACTGTCAAATGAGATGCTGCGGTTACGACCAATAAAGACTAGGACTAATTACATCCATCACCAGTGAGATTTGTCTTATAGACACTATTGGCCCAGTAATGACTTACTAATGTCCGTTGAAAAAGGTCAACGCTTGGACCAAGATGACTTGTTTTCCTCCAATAACTTAAAAAACACCAAAAAAGAAAAGAAACGAAAAAAGAGACTTCAATCAAGCCTCCCTTCACCCTATCCCTCAGCCGCCCCGAATCCCCCTCCCTATGTTTAAGCTTTCAGAAGGGGTTCCAGAAGGGTGCTCATGGTTTTTGAGAAGTTTGGTGGATTCATGTCATGGAAAGTTTAGAAGAAGTCAGTGTGTTGTGCTGGGAATAAGCGGAGAGAGAGCTCTTATATGTGGCTTTCCGCCAAACTTCAAATAGCATCACACAAAATACTAGTACAAACTTAAACCCCAAAATTACAAGTGCAATGTCCAATTTTACTTATAAAGGCAAGTTCACAAAGAAATGTCGTACATATCATGTGGAAACAAATAAGGTAATTTTCCATTAAAACCTTGAAATTTATCTAACCATTGAAACAGGGGAAAATGGATTTCTAAAGCCTTTTGGCTGATGCCACAATATTCAGTACAGCAGCAAAACTTGAATATCAGTTCAGTGCAATTATCGACGACTAAACTTCAAGCAGTGTCCCTACATACTGGGCAAACCTAGGACATGGATGTTATTATGCCTAAAAACCAACTGAAAAAAATTCCTGTCAGAAGGGATGTTATGTACCTGGCGGAGAAGATCCGTTGTTATTTCTGTGCCATGAAGATCCAGTATCGAAAGTTGTAAGCACGTTTTAAATAGCGTGTTGGGAAGGGACTTCAGCCCGTTATTACCGAGATACAATGCCTGCATAGTATCAAAAAATATAACACTGAAACTATTAAAAGAGAAGTTTCTTGCTGTAAAGTTTCCTGGTAGCTTGTTTCCACTGACGGTCAGCACAAGGACAGAAAAAACAAATATTAAAATATCAATAGACAAAAGATTAACCTTCAAATTTTTAAAGTTGTCAAATGTGTCTGGCAACTCAGCCAGGAGATTACATGAAAGATCAACCTACAGCAAATTAAACCTGGTGAATAGTGTTATAGTGATGAGATTAGGAGCAAAAAATGATCCACATTGACAATTACAGCCCCAGACATAAATGACTAATATCTCAAATAACATGGTCAATGCAGTCAAGAATTATAAGAGGAAAGAAAGTTACAGAAAAGGGAAAAAGGAGGAAAGAATAGTGTCATACTTCAACAAGAGAAACACATCCCCCTATACTTGTAGGAATAGTTTTTAGCCTGCATTCAGCAAGAAGTATCAATTTGAAGATCAAAGCACCATTCAGTTTCAAAAAAGAAGATTGATTCACCATAATATATATTCAACCATCAGTGCTTGTCCAAAAAAAGCATAATTATATAGGAACGACAGAAATAGGATTCCCACTGCGTGCCTCTGGCATAAAAACAGAGTAGACTCTCAAATAAATGAAGTTTCATGATATGCTATACAATTAATCAAGAAAAACAAAGAATGCTGAACCAAGAAAAAATAGGATCAAACAATTATGCCTCTATCCAGTCCTTCCAGAAGAAAAAATGCTGGTAAGCTATATATACATGTAATATCTTCTGATAATTAATTTAACCTGTTATTCTGGGCTTTTAAAACCTGAAGCTCTTTCAGAAAACCTATTTCAGAAGGGATATACATCAACTTGTTGCTTGCTATGTGAAGTTGCGTCAGGCATGTCAAAGCACCAAGTGCAGAAGGAAATGCTGTCAAACTGTCAGGAACAAGAAAGAGAAAAGGCTTTAAAGCAATTGACTAGAACTGTCTGAGATGTTTAAATTGAAATATAGGGACAGTTCATTTAAAATGTGAAGACATAAAGAATTGAATAAAAGCAAAAACAGAATTGAGTTGTGTCATGTAAACACATATAGAATTGAATAAAAGCAAAACCAAACTGAGTTCTGCCCAAATATGGAAAGCTATTCATTTACATAATAGATAAATGAAGCAAATTGCAACAGCTGGTCGACAGAAGGCTCTAGAGATTTAGGTAGATCTAGCGGTGCTCAAATTGCAATATTATACTCAAAAAACTCAACAAGCTGATGGTAAAATGGCTATCAACTATTAATATGAGCACAAAATAATGATGTAGATCCAATACAGCAAAAGTTAAACACCCTTGATGATTCATTTTAAATACTATGTCAAAACTGTCTGCTAGATGAAAGTGAAGGACCCTATTGCTGTTCCTAACATAATGTGATCAACTAATCAAAAATAACATTTATAGCAAAGCTTCTAGCAAGTTTATGAAGAGCCGTGTCAGACCTCCTAATTTTTCTTCAATCACACAAAAGAATATATTTTCATACCACAGCAGTAGTATTTAGAATATCAGAAATTCTAAGCAGAGAAACCAAGGAATCTTACAACAATTTCAAAGAGTACTTTTCGGCTTGACTTTAATATAGTCAGTTAACTAAAGCTAGTAAAGTTCATTAAGTTCCTCTTCATTGCAGAGCTTTAAAAACTGTTTCACCCCTCCCCTTTTTCCCTATAGTTGTTACTCTTTCATTATGCTGCATGTGCATGTATAGGAGTAATCGATTTTCTTCTGGAATGATACAACCAGTTTCATGGTCTTCTTAGTTCTTACTCAAGCACAGAGCCAACTCTGCTTGCTATCATTCACAGAGGTTGCTCCTTAGACTCTTTGCATCATTGTGTGCTGTTAGATAACTAAGAAAAGGAACATGAGAAAAACATGACCAGAGGCAGAGACAAGGAAGTAACAAGGGAAGGACAGAAAATAATAGGAAGCTACAGATATAAGCAAAGAAAAACAGAAATTACTAATTACTACACTTATAGTAGATGTATGATAAGTCACTTACATAGATGTAAGTGTCAACCATTTACATGAAAAATAAAATTTAACAAGAAACTGAAGGAGTACGAATACACATACTTATTTTGGTTCAATGATAGAGCCATAAGAGACTTCAAAGATGTTAATCCTTCCCAGCAAATAGACTTGTCCGATAAATGATTGCCATTGAGAAGCAATTTCTACAGAAGCATTACAAAGAGAACAAGGCAATGTGGGTGAACAACCTTTGACTGATTTATAAAGGTAGATATTTTGCAGTGAGAGCAAATAAAATTTTGTAAACCTGTATGGAGCTTAAGCAGCCAATTGCAGCTGGCACCTCAAGTAGTGAATTGTGGCTTATATCAAGTACTCTAGCAGAAGGTCCACAAGTCCAGACTTCTTCAGGTATAGTCTTGCATATCCCAACATAGAAGTGTGAGCATTTTCAGGGGTACAACAGAAGGATCTAACAAACTACTACCAACTTCTGGTATATGAACATTCCTCCAATAAAAAGCACCATATCCGAATATAAAAGAAGTTTTCAAAGATGATAATCAGCAACAAGTGCAAAATACTACAAAGTATTAACATGGTTAAAAAAGGGTGTGGCCAGAGTTCAACACATGCTGGCCAAGATGTCCAAAGATTTGTTCAACGTGTGTTAGCACACAAAGGCATATCTCATTTTCTCCAGTAATATTCTCAAACCTGAATAGGTGAGTTGCTGATGCCTGACACGAGAATAGGGACATGTGCCAAGTAATTTACATAATTGTGTAGAAGGATAAAAAGGAGAACTGTATACTCTCATCCAATGTGAGGGGTAAGCAAAGCCGGCCCACATTGCAGGAAGACAAATCATTCTATCAAGTTTATTACTGACCTCATCTAATATACTGTATGTTTATACCAAACAAAGCAGAAAAAGTAGAAGGGAACAAAATAGACACGGATTGAGATGGGTTAGGTCCCTAGGAAAACCTTTTGATTTCCTATTTTGGGGATCTCCAAATTTCAAAAGCTTCAACAGATATTTGATGACCTCTGGCCACAATACCTTTTGCCACCTTGCATCCTCTCCTCTTTGTAAGAATTATCCATCTTCTTCTTGCTCAAAAGATAACAGAGAAGATTATTGCAATCAAAGACCATTCACATCTATGGACTGGGTAATCGGGGTGCTTCACCTTCTAATTAGCCGTTATACTCCTCTTTTATCTATTTTATAATAATTGAAAGTCTTTCTATTCTTACTTTGATTATTTTCAGAGCTGACAAGATTTTACATTTATCTCCCAGGCTTTGTTTCTTCGCTCGTGTTTTTCACTGCCTATCAGGATCTGGGCCTGTTGGGCCTTCTTCTACTATTGAACTAGTAGAATCTATACATAAATTAGTGTTCTTTCTTGGTTGAAAGCAAATAACTCAACTAATGATCTTTTCACTTAGGCTCATTCCATTATTTTTGGTTTCTGGTCCTTTTCTCTCTTTGATCTAGAAAGTTACACATTTGTTATCTAATGGTGGCATGTGATGCTTCAAACTATGCACACACATACAAATATGTGTGTGCATGTGTGTGACAACGATATTTTTTCAGCGTGACCTAAACAGGTTATATCCTACTTAATGTCCGTTAAAAACTCATATTATACTTACATAGTACACGTACATATGAATAATTGAAAAATACTTTTGTTTCTCATGCACATTCTGAAATATTAACGAATGATACTCGTATTTTTAAACAGAAATGTTTAGCAGACGTATTATACATATTCCTTATAATACTTGACGAATAATATTCCATTTTAACAATTTTTTGTTATATTTATTTAAAATCTAAAATTTTAACAAATTAATTTATAAGTATTAATTGAATATCATATAAATGAAAAACCCTGATAATCATAATATATTAATTATTATTAAATAGTTATCTCTAAGTTGTGTCATCTTCATAAATTAAATAGTATAATGATACATTTAAAAAAAAAATTGAATAACTTTAAAAGAAGTACAAGCAAATACATATATGAATAATGTCAAAATAAGTCGTAGCTCCCGAACAATTCTTTTACATTCATATTTTACAAATACGTCAACGAATCCGTATATGATCCGTTTTGTATTTTTTTGGCCAAGTTTTACACTGTAACTTCAAATAAAATCGTAATATACTCGTAGCTATTAGATGCAGAATATTTTATATCCTAAGTTGTGCATATCATGTCAGTATATATCCTGTGTCTCTTTTCCATGTCCATGATCGTGCTTCTAACGCCAGGGGTTCAAAGAATTATTTATATAATGTCCGTCACCAGAGAAACAGGATCTTATTATCATAGATCACCAAACTTGTGCAAGAAACGTTTTGAGCAGCACTTGTTGCGATATTTGCTGCATCTTCTAGATGGAAAAAAATAAGAGAAAAGCACCTTTGCCCTTTACCCCTCACATAAGCGTATGGCTTCTTCTAATAATTTCCCTACTTTCGCAGGTAACTTAGGACTGAAACATCAAAATCAGCAGCAAGATGGAAACTTTCCAAGACAAATGACTAAAGAGAGTAGTTAATGAGCTTTCGGTGTAAATTAGGCAAGAAACGGGTTTAGCCATTTAATAGGAAAATGAAGTGATGGGATTATAGTTTACAATCAAATACAGTTTATTAACTCGTCTATCAATGCAAGTAGATCCACTTGCATATAGATGAATGAATAGAGCAAGCATAACCCCACACACTTAGCACATTGCAAGGTTTGTAGGGTGCTAGTGGCGCAGTAGATGGCAAACAAGTACTTAGCATTTTGCTATGCTTGCTTTGCTCATCAATCTAGACTGTCAAAATTGTTTAATCACTATAACGGATATCAGATGATTAGAATCTAATCTTATTAATAACAGAATTATGATACAAATTACTAGCTGAAAACTAATCATGGCAGACTGTTAAGTTGGTTAAATTCAAAAATTAAAAGTAATAACCTTTAGTAACAATCAATCAAATGATAAAAAATGTTAAATTGCTAGACCAAAACAACTAAACAATTGAGATTTACAGTTAATGTCTTTTACGGAAAGACTGTCTAAAATCTTTTTTATTCTGAAAAGGCATAAAAAATTCTAAGAATATCCAGTACTCTCTCAGAAAAAAGAATAAATAAGTATCATCTCTATCCTGTTCTAACCTTCCATGATTTTACATAGAAATCAATTACGCAGTTATTATGTTTCAGTGCATTTTCAATTGAGTAAAAAAATTTCATAATTCTGGGAATAAACTTTTTAGTGCAACAAGCAGTCAATTAAACAGCACCAATATATGCTTCATTACATCCGAAGGAGCAGTTTGCCTACACCCCATTCAAAGGGGTGGAGGCAACTATGCTTTGAGATTAATGTGATTCCAAATAATGGAAAGCTCAAACTTCAACGTGCAGTTATGAAAAATGGAATATATGAACTTCAAGCGCATTACAACATTGCTTCCATTATAGCGTAATTCACCCCCACCACTTCTGATCCTAGTGTGCGGATAGGTCGTAAGCGAGGAACTTCCCATGACACAAATGAAGAAGCCTAGACGAAGCCAATTCCAAAAATGATGAACAAGTATCACTAATCACAAATGCATAAAAAGTACTTTTTGCAGCAAATAATTTCTATGTAAAGTCAGACAAAGGGACAAGAGAATATAGATGATAATGGTCTAATTTTGCTGGGAAATCCTGGAGATTTTCAGAAAAAATTATCACTTTTGAGATTAGACACAATTTTCTGGAGGGTTGCCTTGTAAAAGGCGTAACTTTACGACTTGAAATATCAACCATTCAAATTGTCTCAGCCATTTGATTATTTAGTCAGGTGATCCAACTGTCCTATTTTTACTATTATGTTTAAATTTAAACCAACTTAATAATCACTCGAGGATAAATTTTCAGTTACCTAATCAAACATAATCCTATCATTAATTAGATTAAATCATGATTGTCTGGTCTCTATCATATTGAGTAAATAAGAGCGACTATCTAGATCAATGAAACATGCCAATGGGCAATGTGCTAAGCGTTTGTACGCCTTATAATCCGTCATTAGAGCCCTAAAATCCACGTGCAATGCATGCGCACGAAAGTGCATGGTCTCAAGCTTAGATGGTGCTTCGCACCATCCTTATGTGTACATCCAAGTAGGTCTACCAGCATTAATTAGACAACAAAATCAATAAAGTGCACTTGCTCATAAACAAGCACCCAAACACTTCAATGTCACAATATAGGACAAAATCATTGGTTGCTTTAGATACATTAGAATTTAAAGCTCATTAGGGGGTCAATTGACCCTCTTGGATTGTCAAATTCACAAGTATATATGAACAATATATCTTATGATAGAAAATTGTATTGATTTGACCCCATTAAGTGGTCAAAACAACATAATTTTTTTTTTAACATTAATCACATAATGAGTCCTCATAGAAACACTTTTAGGGGGAAGAACATATATGGTTAGATTTTGAGCTCCACTATCCAATCAATTCATCATTGTACTTGCAATGCATTAGTTATTGAATATTTCTAATAGAAAGCTTTGGTAACCGAACTCTTCTGCGAAAGGGATTCCGCCGCCAAGCTGTTGAAGCTCCTTAAAGGGAGAGTATAAAGAGGATTACCATAGGTATACTTAACTAGATATTCAGTAGGCTTGACTTGACTAGCACGAGACTTTGGGTCTTGCTTGTCTACCATTTCACCAAGGGTGACGAGAGCGCGTCGTACTGTGTGGAGGAAGGCAAGATACCAATGAGGCTCTATCTATTAGTATTACAAACTAACCTTGAACCAAGGCGGAAGGAATAGCACGCCCCCTCAATAGGTTCTAATTCGTTGAACGAGGACCGCACTCTAAATCAATCAAAAAGCATCCCCCTTCTCATTCAAAGCCGGGCCATATGCTCCTATCTCATTCAGGGGTGAACATATTAGTAAAAAGCTTGACCGTTGGGCTCTGTCGCTTGAAGAATGAAAAGAAAAGGCTTGGATAACTCAATAACACATAAACAAAAACAGCAATTGAACTAGAGAATGCGAATAATTGTATTCCCCATTAAGTTGCTTGTCTAAATTAAGGATTTTAATTTTTGCACAGTTAAATAAGTATTCTAGAACAGATGGAATATATGGTCAGATAGATGACAAGGACAAAGTACTAAAATGTCAAAAAATAATCAAGCTAGCAGAATTGATTAGATATGCTTTTAATTATTATTTGATTGCTTTTAATCTTTATAGCTTAATACACGTCATATATTTTAATCTCAACTACTTATTGGACCCCACTGACCAAATTTTCTGGCTTCGCCCCTTTGCTTTCATCATTTGTTTTGGAAAGTTTCCAACTTTCTCCACCAATTACAAAGCAAATTTCAATGTCTGAAACCACATAATATGCATAAATACATGTGTCTGAAGACTTGAATCTCTAAGTGACACTAATCAAAAGCTAACCAGAAAGGAATAGTATACTTGACATGAATTAGTAACTCTATTATGGTTAGCCTTACAAGTCTACCACATAGTCCTTCTACTCGTTCATTATGCTCATTTCATTATTCTAACAGGAGACACAGGAGGGTTACATGTCTTTATCCTAGTAACATGAGTGTGTTAGAGTTAAAAACCAAACCTAAGGCCCTGCAAAGCCTTTGGTTAAAAGATCAACAAGTTTTCTTTAGACTCACAAGATTCACTGTGATAGTTCCATCACTAATCAGCTAACTAAATTAGTATGCCACAAAACAAAGTGTATAGATCTCCTATTATAACCATGACTATTGGCTCCAGATAACATGGATTCACTATCACAATGTAATGATACTTGATACAAGGCTTGGGCCAAATAAGCAATTTTTACAATTCCTCAACTATGCGTCACTATCTTTAAATTTGTAAGAGATAATATATACTTCAATCCAAATGGTAGTATTGGTGCTCCCAAATAGATCCACATCATGTATGACTTCAGCTCTATTGTTAACTTGCTCCATTTTTTTATTTTTTAATCTGAAGGGATTGCAATATAAATCAAACATTGACGCTTCTTATTCTGCCACTCAGCTCTAGAATGGAAAAAAGCTAATAATTTCTCTTTGAAAAAGTTCATGTCTTTTAAAGATCATGATTACGAGTGACTTTAATTCAACTAGATGCAGCTAGTGATAGAGAAACTCAAGTTAACGGTAAGCAATCAAGTAACTAATTAAAAGTCATTTGAATGCATAGAATGTCACCAAACTAGTAGAAAACAACAAAAACTCAAGATCCATCTAATTTCATGCTCAAGGTAACGTTTATGTACCGAGAGACCACAATCGGACAATGCTATGACCCCAGTAGCTTTCCAACGTTCAAATTGGCTCTTTGTGACAGAATCCTTGGTCTTTTCTTTCTTTCCTCTTGTGATATCAGTCACCCCTCTGACGCCAGGCAACACCACTGCCTCCCTTTTTAAGGGGCCATCCTGTTCAAAAACATGCAAAGTAGCACTCTCACAATTGACAAATCCACCACGAAGCTCAAACCAACACTAACTTGAATTCCCACATAGTTTGAATTGAACAACTAAAATTAACGAGCTATATCCTTTCCTGTGTGCATAATTGTTTTGAGGAAGAAAAAGAATAGATTGATTCTTCACAAGAAATTCACTCAGTTCTTAAAGAAAAGAAAGACATTGAGGGCATTAATTTTATACAACATACTCCACACAAAAAAAGATACATACCCCCTGGTGAAGACCCTGGGACGCCAAGAGCATAATCTTGGACCCATCACTAATCTCCAAGGAAGCCAAGGTCAATTCGTCCGACAGGACTTTCCCTGAAAATTGTGCAATTTAACCAGCAAACTAAAACCACAAATAGAAAACTAATACAGGAAAAAAGAAATGAAAAAAAAATTGTTAGATAAAGACCTTTGAAGATGAGCTTTTGGCCTCTAGGGAGGACATTGGTGAGGGTTTGAAGGAGGGATTTAAGGTCTTTGATGGTCGAGTTTGCGGCGGTTTCTACCGGTATGGATCGGCCGCTGAACTTTATATGCAGCTTTAATCTACTTGCATCCCCCTCGCTCGGGCCTTGGGGATCCATTGTTATGCTTTCTTAGCTCACAGACTAACGAAGTTGCAGCAAATTATATCAGGAGAATCATGAAAGGGGCACCACAAGTCTTTGAAGGAGAGATCCAATTCAATTCCTCAAGCCTATTTTGATGGCATATTCTTATCGATAAATCGATCCAATGAGAAAGTGGAGAAATAGTAATTTATGGTTTTAAAAATGTGTGTGGTTGAGTTACTTTACAGGGATAAGAATGTAATAATAACTACTTATGTAACATGTTATTTGTTTTTTGTTTTTTTATAATGTGTTATGAATGAATTTTAAGTTAAGAAAAAACTCTTAAAAATCTTATTTGATTATTAAACCTTTCTGCATATATTCAAATATGTGTGCATATAGTGCATATGTACACACATATATCACATAATAAATATATGTAATGTAAAATATTTATTTAATTAATTTGAATATCAACTCAAGTTGTTAGTTTGTTTATTAAATTAGGAGAGTGCTAATTATTTTGATCCTATATGTGATTGATTAAATCATTATTTAAATAATTTATTTATTTGTGATTATTAAGTTTTTAATTTATTTAAGGGCATTAATTGTTTGTTTATTTAATATTTTTATTTTATTATATATATATATGTATATGGTCATATATACATATGATTTTATCAAAATATATGGTCATATATACATATGATTTTATCAAAATTATTTTACAAAATATACGACATGGCAAGACAAATAGTATAAAAATGATACACAATAATAAATTGCTGCCTATGTAACTAATTGATGGGCAATGACCCACTAAATTCAAAGTATAAATTCAAAAGGTTAATAAGAAAGGCTAATAGACATTCAAAAATTAAGTTCATGAAATTTACAAAAAAAGTTGAAGCACACAAGCTTATGAAACTCAACGATCTATGCACCGAACCATACAATATCGAAAGAAAAGCTCCAACCTACATTATATCCATTCTTCATTATTCAAAAATACACGATTTATTGCACATGTTACTACTCGCATTCCACAAGTATGTGAAATTATGATTATCTAATTAAAATTTATTTTGTTGAATCATATAAAATGGAATTTTGTGGCAATATAAATTAATTGTCAATGCACGAACATCAAGAACCATGGAATATTTTCATCCTTTAATTTTTCAATTAAACTTTATCTGTTTAATAGAGATTTTTGCTTTTAATTTTTTTTTGGTCTCAAAGGCAAATATTTCAGATAGAGAACAATGAATCTTATTTCTAATTTAGAATTTCAAGTGTGGATTTAATTCCAATATCAATTAGTGGTAAGAGAATTAATCTAATATACTAAAAGTTTGGAATTGGTGGAACTAAAGAATACAAGACTTAAGAGAGAGAGAGAATTTGTATGAGGAAACCAAATTTTTTCTTGCAAAAGCACTCTAAATTCGGCCTCTATGCTTGTGCATTTATACACAAGCTTGACCAATTCTATTCCAAGTTGGTTTTATCCCATTCCTAATTTATCTCCTTCTCTTTCTTTCTTATCTTGTTTTTTTTCTTCCCAAAACTAGGAGTCTTTTGTTAATTTTCATCTAAAACAAGGTGTTTTAGATTTAATCTCCAATACTCTAGTTGGGCATCTCCTATGGTCCTAATATTATGCTTGGATTTTAATTGATTTTTATTAATTAATTCAAACTCAACTTAATTAATTGGGATAATTAATTGATTTCAATTAATTAATTAATTGGTTCGATTGGGCTACCTAATTAAATAGGCCCAATATAAATAATCATATTATTTATTTTAGTTAAATTAATTTAACCCTTTAGCATAATGAGTTTTAAAGGATACCATCAAAATATGGGCATTTAATACATGGGCAATTGCTCAAGAGTAAATTGGAGATTGTTAGAGTAGTACCCGATAAGTCAATTAGATTGAATATTTTTTTACTCTTCTAAAATACTTTCTTATTTGACCTACATTAATTAAAAAAAAAAAAAGCAGTCTTCATCTTAAATTTTTGTCTTTTGAATTAGATGAAATCCCTAGATCACATAAGTGTATGGGTATGGTCGCACATAGGATGACGATTGTGTAATATGCCTCTATGCCGTTATCTTAAAATTGTTCTATGTTGAGGGTTAATTACGAAAGGGCTCAATAAGTTTAAAAAGACTTGCGCATTCAATGCAGACTCACAATAAGAGTGCCTCATTTTTTAAGCAAATCAGAATAGTATGAATGTACTTAAGTAATTTTGGAAATAAAATACTCCAAACACCGTTGGAGCCAAAATTCTTATGCAGAAATCAAGGGAAAGCCAAAATAGAGAATTTCTTATTAATAAAACTAAAATTTGAATTGAAAATTGTAGAAAGTTGAGACCACCTCTAATTTATACTAGTTTTTAAGTCCTCTTTCCTAGACAATCCTCTTTCCTAGAAAAAAATTAATTTTAGTTTTGACTCATTTTTCCAAACATTAAGTCATACAGAACAACTATAATGACTCATATTTTCAATGCAACCATTTAACTTCCTTATTCAATATAATTGACTGTAATTATTTGGAAATGTACTGCATCAATCTCCCCTTATTGAGGAAAACTCACCCTCGAGTTTAATTCTTTCATCTCCATGATAGGGGTATAAATCTGAGATATTAAATGTTCGGTCGATGCCCAAGTGTCAAGGAACTTCTTCTTATCAGCATGCTTCTTATAGTTGGCATTCGACTCCTCAATCTTCAATTTAATTTGTTCATGAAATTCTTTCATTGCTTCAACCATATCTACCCGTTTTACACTATTTTTGTCAAATTGTGGTATTGGAGCCAAATCAAAGAAATGAGTAGGTTGCTTATCATACACTATCTCAAAAGGAATTTTGCCCGTAGTTCTAGTTATAAGCAAATTTTGCTTGTGTAATGACAATCTCATATTCATTTGGATTATCTCCAACTAAGCATCGCAATAGGTTCCCCAAGATTCTTTTAACAATTTTTGTTTGTCCATTTGTTTGAGGATAATGGGAGCTACTATACTGCAGGCTAGTCCAAATCTTTTTCCATGAAGAGCTCCAAAAATATGACAAAAACTTAGAATCTCGATCAAAAGTGATGGTCTTTGGTACTCCATGCAAGCAAACAACCTTCTTAAAATAAAGATTTGCAACATACATTGCATCTGATATCTTCTTGCAACAAATAAAATGCGTTATTTTGGAAAATTGGTCAACCGCCACAAATATTGATCTATTCCTCTTTATGTTCTTAGTAGTCCCAAAATGAAATCCATACTTACATCTTCTCATAAAGCTGTTGGTATTGGTAGTGGAGTTATAAAATCCAATGTTTTGAACTTTTCCTTTGGACTCTTGGCATATCTGATGCTTTTCAATAAATCTATGTGTATCGCGTCTCATCTTTAGCCAAAAGAACTTTTGTTCAATCATTGCAAAAGTTTTATCTCAACCAAAATGTCAACATAAGCCTCCACAATGCATGTCTCGTATGATTCTTTCCCTTAAAGAATAATCTGGCACACAAAGTTGATTGTCTTTAAATAGGAAATCATCATGAAGTAAATAAATCATCATGAAAAATAAATACTCTTTGTTGCCTATTGCTACAATCTTGCCAAACTAGACCAAAGAAAGGATCAGTAGGGTACTAATCCTTGAATGAATCAAATACTTCAATAGTGACATTCATTTGTGTTAATAACATGGTCCTTCAACTAAGCACATATGCCACTTTGTTACTTGCCCCAGATTTGTGCTTAATTACAAATGTAAATTTTTGCAGAAATTCAACCCAACGTGCATGCCTTTTATTCAACTTCTTTTGGTTGTTGACATGCTTCAGTGCTTCATGGTCTAAATATATAACAAACTCTCATTGCACTAAATAATGTTGTTAATGCTTAAGGACCTTGATAATAGCATAAAATTGTTGATCATAAATGTTGTACCTTTTTCTTGTATCATTTAGCTTTTCACTGTAAAATGATATAAGCTCACCTTGTTGACTAAGGACAACACCAATTCCCATCCTTGATGCATCACATTCTACTTCAAACATCTTCTCAAAGTCTGGCAAAGCTAAAATATGAGCTGAAATCAACCTACTTTTAATTTGTTGGAAGCTTTCTTCAGCTTTATTAGACCACTCAAACATGTCCTTTAGACAATCAATAACCAAGGCAATTATAGTGCTGAAGTCTTTGATAAAACACTTATAGAATGAAGCTAGGCCATGAAAACTTCGAACTTGTGCAATTGTGATGGGTGTTGGCCAGCTTTTTATTGCTTCAACTTTACTTTCATCTACTTGAATTCCCTTGGAACCGAGCTTCTCTCTTCGTAACACATTAAGAACTTCCCTTAAGTGTAATAAATGAGTTTCTTTTTCTTGGCTATAGATCAAAATATTGTCAAAATAGACGATAACAAACTTCCTAATAAATGGTTTCAAGACTTGATTTATCAATCACATAAAACTGCTAGGAGCATTTGATAAACCAAAAGGTTAATACCATCCATTTGTAGAGTCTTTCCTTAGTCTTAAATGCAGTCTTCCATTCATCTCCTTTATGAATTTGAATTTGGTGGTAGCCACTCTTGAGATCAATCTTTGAAAACATCTTTGCTCTATGCAACATATCCAACATGTCATCAAGCCTTGGAATTGGAAACTGGTATTTTATAGTGATCTTATTGATAACTCGACTACCAATACACATTCTCCACGTACCATCCTTCTTTGGGGTTAAGAGAGCTAAAACTGCATGAGGACTCATCGATTCCCTAATAAATCCTTATCTTAGCAAATCTTCAACCTATTTTTGAAGTTCTTCATACTCTATAAGACTCATCCAATAATGTGGTAGATTTAGTAGACTTGCTCCAGGTACAAGATCAATGTGATATTGGATAATCCGGTTAGGAGGTAAGCCAATGAGTAATTTTGAACAAAAAGTTTCTACAAACTCTTCAAGAATAGCTTTTATCTCAGAATAGACAGTTTTTTGGACATCATTTTCTTCTTTCGTTAATAGTGCATAAGTAACTCCATTAGCTTCAAATTTAGTCAAAAATTCTCGAAGACCTAAATAAGATTATCCATCACCTGTTTTAGACTTGGGAAAATCTACATCTTTCGTTGAAACGAGTACTATTTTGACCCCATCCTCATAAAAGGCATAAACATTCCTTTTTTTGGTGATATATTATGTTATTATCAAATTACCACAACCTTTCCAATAATAATGACATGCCTCCATATCAACCACGTTATATAAAACTTTATCCGAGTAAGATTTTCCAATAAAAAAGGAACCAGGCATTGACACGTCATCTTTACTTTGCCTCCATTCTTGAACCATGCTATTCGGTAGGGCTTCGGATGTGGTTGAACTTCAAGATTCAGCTTTCTGACCATTTCTTTAGAAACCAGATTTTGGCAACTTCCTCTATCAATAATCACATTGCAAAGTCATCCAAGGCTAGTACACTTGGTTCTATAAATGTCATCAAATTCCAACAAGCTGTCTTTACCTCCATTATCTTCAGGTGCTTCTTCAAGATTACTAGACTCTCTATTGTTTCCATAACCAACTAGTTGTTGTTTAGTTTTCTACAATATGATAATTTGTGACTCTCTTTTTTTCGCATTTGTAGCAAATTACTTATCCACCAACAAATGTAGATGAATTGTTGTTCTTTCCCACAATATTTTCTCTCATTCCTCATCCTCCACCTTAACCACGACCTTGTGAATTATCGACTGAACTGAAATATTATGTAGCATATGAGGCATTTAATGGCTTCTAGGCTGGTATTGGTCTTTTCCAAGTGTAACTTGATGGTGGATAGATTGTCTTTGTTAGCTTTCCACCTTCATTGTAAGTTGGACAACACTAGACAATGTCCATTGAGGTTGCAGCTCTATAAAATTCCGAATAGTTGGTTGTAATCCCATCAAATAGTGATGAATCACCTGTACTTCAGTCTCAACATGCTGCAATCTTGTCTTCATCTTGTAGAAATCATTTGTGTACTCCCAAACAGTACGTGCTCCTTGTTGAAGTGATTGATATTACTAAAATAGAATACCTTCATAATTTAGAGGAATAATTTAACTTCGAATCATCTTCTACATTTTGGCCAGCTTTGAACCTTGTCTTTTCCTGATTGAATTCTTGTCATTTGAACTTGTTGCCACCAAGAAGAAGCATAGCCCTTCAACTTGATAGCTACCAACTTCACCTTCTTATTTTCTGGAAAATCAAGGAACTCAAAGATCTTCTCCATTCAACCAATCTAATACTTCCTATGGTTGTTCTTCTCCACTAAATTCAAGAACATCTAATTTGATACCTGAGTTGTGATCATGTACATGATTGAATCTAGCTTGTTTCACAAAAGGAACCACACCTCTTTCTTCACTTGAAAAGTCATCTACTAATTGTTGAATTTGTTCATTAGGAGCCTGATATCTCACAATTCTTTGCTAAGGATTGTGTACTTGCTCCATTTCTTGTCCTCCAACAAGATAATGATTAATACCTAACAAAACAACCTATTCCAATCTAAAGCACAATTGATTTATTTGTTGTTGTAGATTCTGAAATTCTTTCCTAGTGAACCTTCTGTTGCTGTCGCTCCATTGTCGCCTTGTCCAGCCATTATTGTGGAGTGATTAGAGGTAAGATTAGTAGGAATAATGTACTTGAGTAATTTTGGAAATAAAATACTCCAAAAACTGTCGGAGCCAAGATTTCTTATGGAGAAATCAAGGGAAAGCCAAAATAGAGAATTTTTTATTAATGAAACTGAAATTTGAATTGAAAATTGTACTTGACTAATTAGAAAGTTGACACCACCTCTAATTTATACTAGTTTTAAGTTATTTTTCCTAGACAATAATTAATATTAGTTTTGACTTCTTTTTTCCTAGATAATCATTAAGTCATACAGTCTACTATAACTCATCTTTTCAATGCAACCATTTAACTTCTTTATTCAATATAATTGACTGTAATTATCTTAAAATGCATAAAAATCTACATTAGTTTCATAGACAATAATGCTGATGCTTATTATAGTACAAGTATATTGAACAACCCCACCAGAAAATTTTCAAGGAAATATTGATTGTCGAATAGGAATTTTATTTGTTATGATAGTGTATAAATTTATCATTTGACTTGAGGTAATATTTAAATTTTTGCGCGATATGGTGCACTTTGATTTATATCATGATTGCTTAATAATCATAAAGGGAATATTTTGGGTGCATCATCCTTGCATGTGGAGGCTTATTAGTGGTCAATAAAAGATTCGTCACCTATCTAGTTGACTAGGTGAATCTACTACATTTTTCACTGTACTTGATTCTCCATGGCTATGGTTGGGATGAGTAATTAGAAAATGAGTTTTCTAATTAGCATTAATAAATCAAGATATTAGGAGCAAATACATAGAATTAAGTTATTAGGGTTTCGACTTATAATTCATACCCTAAACTTAATTGATAGATTAGTTGATGATATGACATACTTACATGGTATTCGTAATTGGAAAGATTCGCCTTCTTCACCTATATCTACATCTTCATGGTATGTTGCTAAATGCTACCTGTGATTAGTAAGGTTCTTGAAATTAATGGGTTAATTAAATAATTAATTATTTAATTAAATCACAAGAGTTATGAGTTTACTATTATCTTATGGGTGAACAAAAGGGGTCACACACTAATTTGGGCAAGTCTATTTCTTGCCTAAGAATTTAGAGTAAATTCAATTAATGTGATTAATTAAATTAGGCAAAATTAATTCAAGTGTTGAGTTAATTCAATTAATTAGTTAGATTAATTAATTTAACTAATTGAATTAGGTTGTCCAATATGGAATAAATAATAAATGGATTGGATCAATTATTTATAGTGGGCTTTTGTAATTCATGGGATGAAATAATTTAATATATTGGATTAATTAAATTAGACTTAATTAATTAATTCGGTCAAGGTCCATTGGGTGTGGGCTTATAGGAAACCTAATAAGAATTAAATAGGGATTTGATTCCTAATTAAATTTAGGTTTCTAGTCTTGTACTTAGAACACAAAACTTGTCTTAAAGGAATAAGAGTTGGACAAGGAAAGAGATTCTATTAGGATAGAATAACATATGTTACATATGCATACATAACAGCCAAAAATTACAAGCTTTAGAGCTTGCAATTTTTAGCCTCTCTCTTTCTTGCTAGGAGAATTATTTTCTTCTTCTTTTTTTTTTGGACAAAGCATTCCACCAAACTCTAGTACTAAATTTATGATTTGATTAATTCTTCTTTCACAAGTTGAATTTAAAGTTAACTAATATACCCAAGATAAATTGTGATTTGTCAATGCTCCATGCACTACATCTCTTAGGCTAAAATTATCGATTCGATACTACTAGCATAAGTTTGTTTGTGTATGTGTATTCGAAGTGTGGATATGCTTAGAGGAACAACACTTGAGGTTTTAGGCAAATCAATCCATCCAATGGTTTGGAATCTTGATGCCTTCATGCAAGACAACATCTTGAGTCGTTTCTAGAATATCTTCATCAAGAGGATGCATAAGGTGCAAGTTTTGATCTGATCACTTGATGTTTATATGGATATCAAATGCATAATTGAGCAATCGCATCAAATTTAGAATACACATTTATATCATATAATGTATGTTTTATTAAATTTTTAATTTCATTATGTTTAGTATCCTATAATTTTGGGAACCAACATGAGTACCATGGCGCTAGACCTCTATTTGCATGAATGCCACGACGCCAAATCATTGCAAGCATTCACAATTGTATATTTCTTTCAATTTTTAATCCAACTAAAATACCCTTTTAATATTATTACTTTTAATGGTAGTTATGTAATTTAATAATTATGTAATTTTAGAACAAATAATACTTATTTGTTTAATTAGTTGATAAGGTTATAGGATAATTATAAGAAGAGAACATCAAGAGTCCAAGATAAACTCTATTTTTATTGTTTGATCTTCCGAAAACATGTGTCATGTATTCATAAATCATAACTATTTTACCTTTTTTTTTTGTCTATGTATGTGTTCATATTTTAATTCAATAATTTTGTTAAATGAATTTTTAAAAAAATAAAAATAAATAAATAGTTCAAATTTAAATAACAAAATCTAATTGTATTTTGAATAAATTATTTTTATTTTGGTAAGTAAAGAATAAGAAAAAAAGTATAAATTAATTAATAAATATAAATATTATTTATAAAAATTATAAAAACTAAAATGTGATATTCGGTACAGTTCGATAAACCAAAACAAAAAATCAAAATAAAATCGAATAACGAATTTTTTTGAAAATAAAATTAAAATACCAAATTAAATTTTTTTGTTTGACTTTGGTACATATCGAATTTTGAGTTTCGGTTTGATTTCATCGATTTATCAAACTATGTTTACCCCTATGAAAAGATCTCATTGAAATTGATTGAATTAAAATAGAAAAATATATGATACACTAAATTTAATATAAAAATTAGTTTATTGTGAAATATGTCTATTTGAATAAATTAAATATACCTCACAATATCCAATCTAATTAGATTCATTAAAACTAATATGAAAATAATATCGACTTTTTATATCAATTCAAATGTGCATTCCAATGTCATATTTATAATTTTGGTTATTCCACTTTCTGAAGAAAAAAAAGTCTCATTGAAATTGATTGAATTAGAATAAAAAAAGATATAGTACACTAGATTTAATATGAAAATTAGTTTATTGTGAAATATATCTATTTGAATAAATTAAATATATATCATAATATCCAGTCTAATTAGATTCGAAAATAACATCGATTTTTTATATCAATTCAAAGACACATTCTATTGGATTCACTATAATCGCAACAGTATACACAGCGAAAAATTAAATTTTTTATAAAATATAAATTTAACCCCTTTGATTCGAAAGCGATTTTAATGATATTGCTTATTCAAGTGAATATATAAATAAATATAAAATTGGATTATACCTTTCATACACTCCGGTTATTGTAGGGAATGAAGCAATGAATTGCTTATCCTGGACTATCAGAACTCGCAGGAATCCAAATGTCTCCCCTCTATCAGGTCCACAATACGGAAGAGCAACACCAATAAAAAGGATTCGCTAGTATCCTTTTAATTGTTTATTAATCTAGAACCGGAGTAAATTTTCAAGAACAATAAAGATTGATTTTTTAAATTCTTGAAACAATAATATAAAGAGAATAACAAGAAACTGATTTTCTTTTTCGTTTTTTTTTTCTTGGAGAGTAAAGATAGAAGACTTTAAACAAAATAATTTTTGCTCAAAGTTTTTGAATTGATTATGTAATTTTCATCCCTCATATATATAGAGTTGAAAATTTTAATCCCTTTTCAACTCTTGGAAAATTTTTCAATTTTGAACTATTTCAAAACCTTATATTGGAAGGATTCCAAATCTTCCAATAACTCTTCTATTTTATCTCTCCTGTTGTATGTGGACTAATTTAAGACTACATTAATCATCAAAATTATTTACATATATTGTTGATATTAATTTGAACTCTTCAAATAATATCAAGATAGATATATATCATTATATATCATATAATCTCCTGATTGAATTTAAGGTATGGATTATAAGTCGAAACCGTAAATGATTCAATAACTGTGATCCCATTTCAAGTTCTAATGATTCTTGATGAATCACAATTCATCCTGCTTTGGTCAAGGTCTTTGAATCACAAACTATGAAAATATAGGAGATTCTCTTGTTTAAAAAGACAAGTGTTGAATTATATATTGGCTACTAACAAACCTCCATGCACACCAGTGCAACACCCAACATACCCCCTTTGTGATTGTCAAGTAATCAGAAAATATATCAAAGTGTTGTAGGATGCACATAAGGCTACCATCGTGCATCAAGTCTGAGGACTAGTCGTGTACTATCGTAACATAGAAATTCTTGTTTCGACTGGCAAAGCCTCCAACTAAGAATTTCTTACGGGCCATGTTCGGTGTACTTGTTCCCTAACAAGCACCCACATACATGCATTTATGTCTCTCCGCTAATGCCAATGGAATGTGACATCCTCGTCTCATGAGCATGTATTATATGTGCGAGTCTTACTGAGCTATTTAATATTCCATCTCAAAAAGCTCTCAACTCGAAACTTATTTAAGACCAAAACCTTAGAGGTATGTTCCATGATCGCCATCATATGTGCGACCATGTCTTGTGGCTAAATTTGGTCTAAGGACTTTATCTAATGTGCAAAAATAAAAGATGTAAGACATAAGATAAAGAAAATGCATTTTTATTAATATGATTCCCAATGAGATTGTCTTTACAAAAGCAAAAGAGTATAAAATACCCAATCCAATTGGGGCGTTGGGCATCCTACTATAACAATCTCCCACTTGCCTTAACTCTAATTACCATGTATCTAAGGCCCATCTTCTCAAGATGTCCGTAAAATATGTTCTGTGTTAAGGGCTTAGTAAGTGGGTCTGCTATATTTTTTATTAAGGCAACTCGATCTACAATGACGTCGCCTCTACTAATGATCTCTCTGATCAAGTGATATCGTCTCATTATGTACTTAGATCTTTGATGAGATCGTGGCTCTTTTGCTTGTGCAATGGCTCCATTATTATCACAGTAAATCATAACTGGATCAACAATGGATGAAATTACACCCAACCTTTAGATGAAGTTTTTAATCCAAACAGCTTCTTTTGCTACATCCGATGCAACAATATATTCAGTTTCGGTGGTAGAGTCTACAGTCATCTCTTGGTTGGAACTTTTCCAACTGACCGCACCACTATTCAGGGTGAATATGTATCCAGACATGGACTTTGAATCATATATATCGGACTGTAAACTAGAGTCTGTATATCCCTCCAGTTTTAGTTCTCCATTGACATATATCAAAAAGATATCCTCAGTCTTTCTCAAGTACTTGAGGATCATCTTAATGGCTTTCCAATGTTCTTTCCTTGGATTGGACTGATATCTGCTCGTGACACTCAGAGCATGTGCTATATCAGGCCTTGTACATAACATTGCATACATTATGCTCCCTATTGCAGAAGCATAAGGTATGCGAGCCATCATTTCTTTCTCTTTAGATGTTTTGGGAGACATAACCTTAGAGAGTGAAACCCCATGACTCATAGGCAGGAATCCTCTTTTGGATTCCTCCATGCTAAACCTTTTTAGCACTTTATCTATGTACATAGACTGGAATAGTCCGATCATCCTTCTAGATCTATCTCTATAGATCTTTATCCCTAGGATAAATTATGTATCTCCTAAGTCCTTCATGAAAAACTGATTAGATAACCAAGTCCTCATTGACTGTAATATTCCTACATCATTCCCAATGAGTAGGATGTCATCAACGTAGAGCACAATAAATGTAACTGCACTTCCACTAACCTTCTTGTAGACACATGGTTCATCCGGGTTCTTATGAAAGTCAAACATTTTGATCGTTTCATCAAATCAGATGTTCCAACTCCTGAAGCTTGTTAGAGTCCATAAATGGATCTCTGGAGCTTGCAAACCTTTCGTTAGCTCCTGCTGGATATGAAGCCTTCTGGCTGCTTCATATAGGTCTCTTCCTTAATGTTTCCATTAAGAAAAGTGGTCTTCACATCTATTTGTCATATCTTATAGTCATAATATGCAGATATGGCCAACAGTATCCGTATGAATTTAAGCATCGCTACTGGTGAAAAAGTTTCCTCATAATCAATTCCTTACTTCTAAGTATAACCTTTTGCTACCAATCGTGCCTTATAGGTCGCTACCTCTCCATCTACTCCAAGCTTTCGCTTGTAGACCCATTTGCAGCCAATAGGAATAATTTCCTATGGTGGATCCACCAAAGTCCATACCTTGTTAGAGTATATAGAGTCTATTTTGGACTGCATAGCTTTTTGCCACTTCTCCAAGTCGATGTCAGATATCGCCTCTCCATAGCTTCTTAGATTATTATCTAAGGGGAGTCCCTCTTCTTTGTTCTCTAACAACAAGCTGTAACTCTTAGGTACCCTTAAGACCCTTTTGAATTTTCAAAGAGGTTGTGCCTTAGAGAGTCCAGCATCAGCTGGTGTACCATTTACTGCGTCAGTTGGAGTGTTCTGTGGTTCTTGAACCTCTTCAAGTTCTACGATATTGCCACTTCCATTCGAAAGAAATTCTTATTCAAGGTAGGTAGCATTCCTCGAAATAAACACCCTTTGTTCCGTGGCATCATAGAAATAGTATCCAATAGACTCCTTTGGATACCCCACAAACTTGCATAAGCCTGATCTCATATCCAACTTATCTCCCACTAGCTGCTTCACATAAGCAGCACACCCCCATACCATAAGGTATTTATAAAAAGGTGTCTTTCCACACCACATCTCATATGGTGTTTTAGGCATGGCTTTAGATAGCACCCTATTTAATAGGTATGTCGCCGTTTCTAAGGCATAGCCCTAGAATGAAAGAGGTAATGAAGTGAAGCTCATCATAGATCGAACCATGTCCAACAAGGTTCGATTCCTGCATTTCGCAACTCCGTTGAGTTGGGAAATAGCAGGAGGAGTCCACTGTGAGAGAATTTCATTCTCTTTTAGATAATCTAAGAATTATGTGCTTAAGTATTCACCACCTCGATCAGATCAAAGAGTTTTTATACTTAATCCAGTTTGTTTCTCTACTTTAGTTCTGAATTTTTTGAACTTTTTAA
Source organism: Paulownia fortunei (assembly GCA_019321725.1). Taxonomy (NCBI): domain Eukaryota; kingdom Viridiplantae; phylum Streptophyta; class Magnoliopsida; order Lamiales; family Paulowniaceae; genus Paulownia; species Paulownia fortunei. The sequence goes on along the minus strand of CM033109.1, from coordinate 11,319,469 downwards.
ATATTTCAGACTTGTACCTTAAAAGGTACACAACCATACCTAGAGAAGTCATCGGTAAAGGTTCAAAAGTAGTTATAGTTCCCACGAGCACTAATATTTAATGGCCCACATACATCTATATGGATCAAATCCAATAGATGCTTGGCTCGCTCCACTTGTCCAACAAATGGAGATTTGGTCATCTTTCCTTTGAGACATGATTCACATGTTGGCAGTTTTTGCTCTTTCGTTAGATCAAGCAATTGTGCCAATTTGTTAATCCTTTTCTCAGAAATATGTCCTAATCTTGCGTGTCACAGGCTCATTGAACTATGATTATCTAATTTTCTTTTTTATTTTGTTGAATTGTGAAAATGGGGTTATGGGGAGTAATAGTATATAAACAATTCGTTAAAGAACCAGAATATATAAAATCAGAACATTTGAAAATGGAATAATTTTCATTCTCAATGGGAAATCTAAAACCTTCTCTATTCAAAACTGAAATAGAGATAATGTTCTTAATAATATCTGAAACAAAAAGATAATTATTTAAAACTATTACATAACAATTCTCTAAAGCTAGATTAACAGTCCCTATAGCTAATGCAGGAACTCTTGCTCTATTTCCCATCCTAAGGACCGTCTCTCCTCCATCCAGCTTCCTACTTCTTGCCATCATCTGCAAATCATTGCAAATATGTGAGCCACAATCGGTATATAATACCCAAGAAGTATTGTTAATCGACAAGTTAACTTCAACAAAATATATACCTGCACCCTTCAAACTTGCAAGATACTCCTTGCAATTCATCGTCCAGTGCCTTAGTTTGCCGCAGTAATGACACTTGTCATTAGCTTGAGAAGAAATCTTTTTGACACCGCCCTTAGCTTTCAACTTGTTGGGTTTAGAGGAACCATTTCCTTTCTTCTTTCCTTTCTTGGGATTTTTAGCCTTTGATTCGAAAGAAAATCCAACAAGCAGAACCAACTTGTCATTTTTCATGGTGGACTCAGCCGTCTTTAACATGTTCACAAGCTCAGCGAGACTAGTCTCCATGTTGTGCATGTTAAAGTTGACAAGAAAGGTATCAAATGATAGAGGCAGTGACTACAACAGAAGGTTCGTATAGAGTTCGTTCTCCATAACAACTCCAAGGGATGCCAGCCTTTCAATAAAGGCTATCATCTTCAATCCATGATCATGGACTAAAGAGCCCTCAGTCATACGATATCTGAAAAGCTCTTTTGTGATCTAATATCTTGTCTGTCGAGTTCTTTCACTATACAACTCTTGTAGGTGAATGAGGATCCTATAAGCAGTATCTTGATCCTTATTCTGCCTCTACAGCTCATTTGATATCAATGCTAGCATGTAGCATCAAGCCTGCAGATTGTCATCAACATGACGTACGTAATCTGCATAATCCTCTGAAGTAATATCCTCCGGTGGTACCGAAGGAGGCGTAATGTCGAGGACATATGCCCTCTTCTCCGACTGAAGAACTATCTTCAGGTTTCTTAACCAATCGACAAAGTTAGGTCCAGTTAATTTATTTTGTTCAAGGATTGTTGCAAGTACATTCTTTACCATTTTAGTAGAATAATCTACAAAACATGCATGAAGCAGAAAATGAGTAAACTATGGAAAAAACATATTCATTTAATATAAGGTCTTTAATACTAAATGTCTCCCACTATTTTCTTCGAATTCCATCACCCATAATGGAATTTCGGGAAATCAAATTTCCTAGTGAGTTTGAGGTCCAATGGAAATATTTCACATCCCAATTTTATAATTTTTTATCAGTAGTTAACTCTTTGATAATTGTATTACTATACAATCCTCAAATTTTTTTTGCCTCACCTCTTCCATATACCCCAATTTTATGAACCCATATGGTATTAAGTGTCAAATAATACCCATCAAACATTCGTGTAGATAGAGCATCAGATGTCCCATGACCCATAGCTAATATAATGATGATTCCATCCTACGAGCATCTCAATATTTAGTAGAGATCACAGCTTTCCAACACAAGACCACCCCACGACTCATGGTCAGTGATCAAGTGCGGTAGCGGTCGTTATGTCTCTATCTTTGATGGTAGGTATTGAACGATAGGTCCTACCTAACTTGTCCATTTTTGTTTGAAATCAAATTTTCAAAATTTTTTTTACTTAATTTTAGTAAATTAAGTGGAGTTTAATTTTATACAAGACCTCATCATAATTTAAATTAGGTTGGTTATTTAATACATGATATCATAATATCATTTCGAAAGCATAAAAATATTAAATAAAATCATATGCATGCATCTAATACATACTTAAATAAATAGATGATCATGAACCAGTCCTATGCAGTCCATTTGAGCCAAAAATGGACCTAAGGTCAGTCTAAGGATAATAAAATAGAATATAACATATTCTATTACATAATTGTATCCCATACAAACATGAGCCTTCTTTGGAACCTACTTTTAGATTCTCCTTCGTCTTCCAAAGAAAAAATTTTTTTTACCATTTATTATATTCTCTTTACAGAAAACAAAATAACTTACATAAATAAAATAAGAGGAGGCTTGCAAGCCCCATTTTAAAATCCAAAAATATTAAATAAAATCAATCACATTAGTTCAATGGCTCATGATCATCCCATACATGCTCATAATTAACATCATATGTAATTATCAAAACATGTAAATTTACCAAATTGTTAAACGCAATTTTAACTTAGTATAATTTTTAATTGCTTGAAAAAATCAAACTTTTAGAAATAATTAAAATTAACATTTAATTTTAATATTCCAGAAAAAAAAATGGACCCAAAAAGATACGACGAGCAGCACCACTGTTGCTCATCGAGCGCGCGCCAGGTGCCCACGCGTGCAGCCGGGCGCCCAGTGCCGGTTGCTGGGCACCCACTATAGGGTGTCTGACACCCATAGCCCATTTCATCAAATTTTTTATTTTTTTTATTTTCATATTTAAACAATTTAAATAAGCAATTAAAATTATTCCAATTAAAAATTTCTGAAAATATGCAAAATTAAATTTTACATAATTAACATGAATTTAAACAATTTAAAAACATGCATTCATAAATTCAAAATTCACTGAATAAGCGAAATCGTGACTCTGATATCACTATTGGGTTCGCTATAATCGTAGGGGTATACGCAGCGAAAAATTAAAATTTTATCAAATATAAATTTAACCCCTTTGATTCGAAAGTAATTTTAACAATCGCGCTTATTTAAGTGAATAGATAAATAAATATAAAATTGAATTATACATTTTGTGTATTGCAGTTGTTGTAGGGAATGAAACAATCAATTGCTTATCCTAAACTATTAGAACTCGCAGAGATCTAAGTGTCTCTCCTCTATTAGGTTCACAATACGGAAGAGCAACACCAATCAAAAGAATTCGCTAGTATCTTTTTAATTGTTTATTAATCTAGAACCGTAGTAAATTTTCAAAAACAATAAAAATTAATTCTTTAAGTTCTTGAAACAACAATATAAAAAGAATAACAAGAAACTGATTTTCTTTTTCTTTCTTTTCTTTTCTTGGAGAGTAAAAATAGAAGACTTTAAATAAAATAATTTTTGCTCAAAATTTTTGAATTGATTATGTAATTTTCATCCCTCATATATATAGGGCTGAAAATTTTAATCTCTTTCCAACTCTTGGAAAATTTTTAAATTTTGAACTACTTCAAACCTTATTTTGGAAGGATTTCAAATCTTCCAAAAACTCTTATTTTTTCTCTCTCTTATTGTATGTGGACTAATTTGAGACTACATTAATCATCAAAATTGTCTACATACATTGTTGATATTAATTTGAACTTTTCAAATAATATCAAAATAGATATATATAATATATATACTATAATTATATTTATACATAAATTAAATCTTAGTGGCCGATTTTATCCCATAAAACTAGTCACTATATTTATTTATCTATAAATATGTTAATTAAATAAATCATATTTATTTAATTTATTCTCTTCATATTTTAGTGGCCTTCTTAAGTGATCCACATTAATTTTGGCCTTGAACTCAAAAATCCCAAAATCAATTCAATTGATTCAATTTCAATTTAATCAATCTAATTGATTAATTTAATTTACTCCAATTGGGCTTTTTAATCAAATTAGGTCCAATTAAATAATCTAATTACTTAATTGAATAATTTAATTTAACTATTAAATTAAATAGAACCCTTAATTAATTAATTGATCAGTATTAATTAATTAATTTTCAACCATTGGATAAAATCTAAAATTAAAAATATTATTTTCCATAAAGATGTGTGACCCTCTTAGGTTCACTACTAAGCTAGTAGTAAGTTTGCAACATTTGCAACTTATGAAAAACAATTATTCTAATTAATTAATTCACTTGGAATCAACTCCTTAATTGCAAGAACCTCACCATCCATGAAAACACCTAACAAGTAATCATGGTAAACTAGTTTTAGGTAAAATAGCGAGTAAACCTATTTTAGTTGTGAGTACCATACACGTACGATCTATTCGACAGCTAATCTCTTGATTAAATCTAAGGTATAGATTATAAGTTGAAATCCTAAATGATTCAATAATTGTGATTCCATTTCAAGTTTCAGTGATTCTTGATGAATCACAATTCATCCTGCATTGGCCAATGTCTTTGAATCACAAATTATAAAAACACAGAAGATTTCTTTATTTAAAAAGACAAGTGTCGAATTCTATATTGGCCACTAACAAACCTCCATGCACACCAGTGCAACACCCAACATACCATATTTATGATTGTTAAGCAATCATAAAATATATCAAAGTGCTGTAGGATGCACGTAAGGCTATCATCGTGCATCAAGTCTGAGGACTAGTCATGTAGTATCGCAACACAAAAATTCTTATTTCGACGGGCAAAACCTCCAACTAAGAATTTCTTGCTGGCCATGTTCAGTGTACTTGTTCCTTAACAAATACCCACATACATGCACTTATGTCTCTACACTAATGCCAATGGAATGTGATATCCTCGTCTCACGAGCATGCATCATATGTGCAAGTCTTACTGAACTATTTGATATCGCATCTCAAAAAGCTCTCGACTCGAAACTTATTTAAAATCAAAGCCTTTGAGGCATGTTCCATGATCGCCATCATATGTGCGACCATGCCCCGTAGCTAAATTTGGTCTAAGGACTTTATCTAATGTACATAAATAAAAGATGCAAGACATAAGATAAAAAAAATGCATTTTTATTAATATGATTCCCAATAAAATTGTCTTTACAAAAACAAAAGAGTATAATACACCCAATCCAATTAGGGCATTGGGCATCCTACTCTAACACATTCTATTATCGTATTTATAATTTTGGTTATTACACTTCCTGAAAAAATAGAATAAAACAAAACTTATATATTAAAGTGCATTTATAATTAAAATTGGATCTTTTTCGAACCATGAGACTAAATTTGCAAGACCCCATTAAACTATGAGACTAAAGTGTATTTTCCTGTACTTGGGAGATATGAATATAATTACATCAATTGATGGAATATATAATTCCTTTAATATTTATTTTCTCAAACCACCAACATCTGAATTTTATATCATATTTATCAATTATGAGGTCATATTACAAAATCTATATTATCCCTTATATTTTACATATGCACAAAATTCAAAATCTGCTTTAATTATTTGACTTATTTTTTGTCATTACAATCATAGTATTCCATTTGTAATTGCATCTAAAATTTGACTTAGTGAATTTTTTTCACTTTGGAGATTTATGCTAAATCACTCTTGGAATCACTTCAAAAAAAAAAAAAAAAAAATCTTTTGAGTTTGATCATTTAATCTAATAAAGTTTGTTTGAACTATTTTATTGTCAGTTTAAACATTATAGTTTTGATTGATTTGATCTTGCTACTTTTCTTTCAAACATTATTTTCTTTATTCAGACGCAAAACATGTTTGTCACTTGCATTTTTTGAAAATGGTATTTTCATTCCACCAAAATAACAATCATTCGTTATAATATTTGAATAATCTTATATCTTACTATACCGTCACTAATTACAACAAATAATAGTAATAAGACATCTACACACTAACTAAAACAAAATAATATTGACAAAATATCTACAATTGAAATTGTCTTACAAAATACATCATATCACTTGTCCCAACAAAACAAATCGATTTTCATTTTGTACACATTCTCCAAACTCATTCCCAAAATACTCTCCTCAAAACGATTGGAATGAAACCAAACATAACCTAAAATTTTTCAACAGAATCAAGTATGACAGAAATAAGTTGTATGAACTTTCATGTTGTATCATCATATTTAAACATAAATAATTAAAATATATATATATATATTACATTAAGTAGAAAATAATTTTGTACAACATATTTGTGTATTTCTTGATCCTTTTACATAATTTTCTATTGAATAAATTGTAGAATTTATAAATAATTAGAATATTTTTAAGAGTATAGGAAGTAAAATGAAATTAACCCTAAAACTTTAAAGGTAATCTAATATATAAAATATTATATATGTACATATATTATTACAGTATTGCAAAGCTAAATATAACATATTTTTAGCTAATTTCTTCTTTATTTTCATTTCTTAACAAAAATTATTTGTATTTTGAATTTATTATTATTAGTTTGGTAAGTTAAAAATAAAATAAAAAGTATAAAATTAATTTAAAAAATATAAAATATGACATAAAAACTATTTATAAAATTTGTAAAAATTAATTTTGATATTTAATACAGTTCGATAAATCAAAATAAAAAATTAAAATCAAACCGAATACCAAATTTTTATGAAAATAAAAATCAAATATCAAATTGATTTTTTTTGTTCGACTTTAGTACATATCAAATTTTTAGTTTCGATCTACCAAATTTCTTCAATCTCCAAAGAACATGTGTCACCTATAAGTGTGAATTGAAAAAAGTTTTTTGTTTTATTGCAATGTCAATTGGTAATACCTCAATTTATATTTATTTGAAATACTTGATTTTTCATGTTAATTTCAATTTATCTTCTTTTCTCGAGTTTATAAATATTTTTAATTAATATAATTACAAAAAATAAATTATAAAAATTGTAAGTATCATTATTTGTACACCCTAATTGTATGATTTTGAAGTTATTGATATATATCAATATACCAAACTTGAAAAATAAAATGCAATCTACCATCAAACAAGATTTTTAGGTTTGCTTATTGAAGGACATCATACTACTAGCTCTATTTGCAGGGGCGGAGCTAGAAAATAGATACAGAGGGGCAAAAATTATTTTTTCTTATAAATAGTAAATAAAGAGATATTTTTTATTATTTAGGGGGGAGCAAATTTTTAAAATTTAATAATTTTATGAAAAAATTGGAGTTGAGGGCGAGCGACGTCACTTTTATTGTCAAATTTTTGGCTGAGATGCTTGAATTTACCATGGACTCTACAAGGGTGTATATTGTGCACAACAAATGTGTGAGTTTTTTGACTTACATAATGAGTTAGTGTATGAATATTACAAAAGAGAGTAAAAAACCTAAGTTAAACTACAGGTTGTCAAAATTTTGAAAAATTTAATTTTTTTTCTTGGAGCATGAGAAAAAACATTAGTTCATATGATCTTCCAAATATTCATATTGATATAAATAATATGGACAATAAATTTTCAAGAGAGATATAAGATAAAATGTCAATAAAAATACCTTTGGAAGTGTACGAAGCACAACTAAAGTTAAATCATGAACTAAAAAATATAACAAAAATTCAGTGAACTTTGATTGCATGCAAAAAGGCTAGGGTTTCTTTATTGATGGGTGAAATAAAATATAAAAAAAATAATTGTATCATGCATTATTATCTCATCTTAAATCCAAAAATCTATTAGGGTTATAGAGCTATTATGTAAAGTATAACTATTTTAATAGATAAAACACCAATTGTGAAACGATGGGCTATTAAGAATGTTGACAAATTATTAAAATACGTAATGAAAAATGATGAGGATTTTTGTAGAAAAGTAATAATTTTTTTGGTGGAGATTTTAAGCAAGTATTACCAGTTATTTTAAATGCAACAATCTATCAAACTATTTCTCCAAGTTTGGTGAAATCATATTTGTGGCCCAAGATAAAAAAAATTACTTTGTCAAGGAATATGAGTCGAAAAATGATCCAAATTTCAATGAGTTATTACTTAGAGTTAAAAACGGTAAGGAACCAAGTAATGTTAAATGTAATATCAAAATTTCAAAAAAGATGATTATTGAGGACAACAATGAAGAAAATTTAATACTACGACTAATTAGGGTTATTTTCCTACCATTAAATAAGAATGTTCACTCAACTCATTACAGGACAAGAGCCTCTAAAAATGAGCACATTGATAGGTTGGATAATCAATTGATCTTTATGTTTTCTCAAGAAGTAAGAACTTTGTGGACTAATTTAATAGATTATAGTATATATAATTAGTAATTAATTAATTATTGTATAATTAAATAGTTTTAATAAATTACGTGAAAGCGCAAGTGAAGTTTGCGCTTTGAATTGAAAGCGCAAACTTCAATTGCACTTTTATTTTTTTTAATGGAAGCGCAACTTAGTGTTGCGCTTTCTTTTATAATTGTGATTTTAGTAATAATCACACAATTAATAATTAATTTTTTTGGATAATAATTATAGTACTGAATATATATTATAAAATTTTTAAAAAATACAAGAATAATAAAAAAATACTAAAAATGACCACCAGTGCACAAGTATATCGGTGGCGCTATTGTCTACCTCGACATCTACCCTCAACAATAACAACAACATCAATATTATTTGACTGATTTTGGGTCAGATCATTAATATATGTACTATAGTTTAAATTGAAGTTCGGCCGACCTGATAAAGTTGTGGAGGTTGACTCTCCACGATCATGATACATGCTGTCTAGATGTGGAAATGCAACAGCCGAGATAATAAACTCTCATAATTATGTAACAAATCGATACAAATAGTTTAGTTTGGTACACAATGATGATTTGATAATTAAAAGTGGTTCGATTTGAAAGTGGAGTAAAAGAATGGAAATAGAGTCCGCGCCACATTCATGGAAAAATTAAATGCTATGATACCCATCTGAATACTTGCAATTACAGAGATTTAGCACCACATACGTGGAAAAATTTGGTGTCGTGGCATCAATGCAGACAAAGATCCAGCGGATAGTACCTTGGAATAATCAGGCGAAAAAAAATGATAGAATGCCGAGGTGTTAGATCGTTGAATGTGTTTTTAAGTTAAAAATACTAGTTACTGAAAATAAAGACTACCAATACAACAGCTGAAAAATGAAGGAGAAGAGACTTGGGGGCATATAGAAAGACGTCAAGAAAGAGAAATTACATTGGAAGAGAGCCACAACATGATTCGACAATGAAAAAAGTTTCAACTTAATTCCAATATGAGGTTTTCTTCTCTTTTCTTTATCATCATATTTAAGACAATGATTAGAGTTTACTTTGTTCTTTTTACAAATGAAGTTTCTCTTTCTAGGGTTAGAATGTAGCATGATTGTGAATGTTGACTTGAAATTTATTAGCTTAAGAGCATTATTTTTACTTTTTTTTTTTATATTTTTGGGTGTTTGTTTTGAAGATTTGATGATATATACAGCATTCGATGATTGAAAGTGGTTAGGCATGAAGTGGAGCAAAACTGAAAACAGAGTTGCTCCAAGGCCTTAAAAAAATGGATATTAAGGCGTTTGATTTTGCATGGAGTGGGTAAGCGTCCACCCGAAAAGGCATTGTTCGCTTTGATCGGAGCCTCACATTTTTGTCCTAAAAAAGGTGCCTCTTAGCAAGGAACCAAGGGAGAAGGGCTGACCCCTCACTTATAAGCCACAGACCACCCGTATGCTCATTCGATATGGAATAAATCTCTCTCCAACATAAGACCCCATCAAATGGGTGGGCTGTGTATGTGGGGAGTCGGGATTCCCACATACGGTGCCAAACTAAAGTGGCATGGGATGGCAAGTATCTGCCCAAAAGGTATTATTCGCTTTGGGCAGAGTCTCACGATTTTATCCTAAAAAGGCACCTCTTGGGGGAGAGGGGTTGGCCTCTTGCTTATAGTCTATAGGCCACTCGCGAACTCATTCGATGTGAGATAAATCCTTCCCAAAATTTATTTTCAGTGTTTTTAAGTGTAATTTTATTTTTTTGCATTATTTTTGTGTAAAAATAAAAATATATTTGAATATAGGATAAAAATTATTGAATTTCATTAGATCAAAAATAATAGTTAGGTGTAAGAGTAATGATTAATAGATCCAACTATTTTCTTTATATTTTATGTGTAAAATTATGTTGGGTTGAAAAATTATTATTTAATTTATTAAGGGTCCAATTATAAAAAATAAACTATTATTTGTTAGTGGATTTTAAATATTTTAAAATTAGTGAAACATCATATCAAATTTTGATAATTTTGGTCCGACTTTAACTAAATAAGTATATAGGTTTGAAATTGATGGTAATAGATATAAAAATGACAAAAATTATATTTTTATTGAAAATAGATAAAATAAACTTGTTTTTTATTCTCTAAATAGTAAAAAAAGACAAAAACGAGGTTTTGAATAAACTAGAGAAGGTCTAAATTTTTGGAGTGTTTTGGCGTATCCTATTATGTACAGAATTGTGCTTCTCTTCCATCATCGGTGTAGCGAGATGCTTTTGTCATTTTTTATAAGGTAGACGATATTATTTTATATCCACGAATTTAAGATTCTCACTGTGAAGTCCTCTATTCTAATTTGATGTCTTTTATTCTCTTTTTTGGAATATTCCTATATTGGGCACAATTTTCTAAATTAAAAATTAATTTTTAAAAATTATCATCTCAGTTAAAGGAATAATGCAACATCATTATTCTCAAAAAATTTGTTACTTCTGATCACTCAATAATGAGTATATCCTTTTACCTATATAAAAAAATTAGAAGTAAAAGGAATTCAAGCACACACAATTTTCCTATATTTCACCACTGACATCATTAATTTTTTTGGTGATGTATCTCTTCATTGTTTCTCAATTGACAGTTTGTACATTGCAATTATGCAATGAGATTTCATTTATTATGACAGTTTGTACATTGCAATTATGCAATGAGCTTTCATTTATTATCGAAATTAGTGATAAGCATTGAAATTATACAACATTAATAACCTTGTGAGGCTACAATGGAAAATATTTACACCGAGTGAATAATATATAATCATAAAAATTATGCTATTAATATAATGTGGGTTTCATTACTAACATGTCATCATCCTTATCATTAGATATGAACATTTACTTCATCTGCCACTGATTGCAAAACATTTGCTGTTAATAAGGCTGGGCCACAGGAGGATATTCCAGTAAATTTCACCTAATTTAGCCTATATCATTAACTATATTCTAAATTTTAAATTTCAATAAGTGAATGATATATATGAGGACAAACATGATTGGCAACCACAACGACAACAGTCCATTGTTGTAGTTATGGTGTGTTTATATATATGGTGTTATAGACTTTGCATTTTCACACTATATGTATAGCATTTCAAGGGTTTGTTCCTCATATGCAAAATCTTTTTCTCTAAATCCTTTCTCCTTTTTTTTTTTTAATGGGAGTTTTCTTTCTATTTAAGGGTTTTCTTCCATTACTTTTTTGCTGACATTGTACCTGTTTTAATTTTGCAGAAAATCATCAATATTACTGAAAAAAATGTTTAAGGCATTAACAGCTTTCCCTTACATGCCCCATCAAATCCCAATTCAACCAAAGTTAAGTGATTTTAGGGACAATGTTATAGATTCCTGTCCGAGGTTTGTCCACAGCAATAGCATTCCAAGACTAGATTGGAACCAAAAGATGGAAATGAAGATCCCATTGCCTCCTCCTCAACACAAGTCCAGCTCCCTTATCTTGGATGCACCAGTTAATCCAAGAGTCACTATCACTCTTGATAAAGCAATCGAATATGAACTAAAACATGGTCGCAAATTGGACCCTAACATGGATAGAAAGAAGCTTAGAAGGTGAATTAGAATCTTCATTTGTTTGTCTCATGATGCGTATATGTAAATATAAATGACAAGTTAAGGCTAATGGGACATGCATGCATACTAATTCTTTCAATTTCCATCTTTGTTTCTAGTACGATATAGAACAATCTATCTGCTCAGAGATCTAGAATGAATAAAGCTCAATATATTAATGACATGGAAAAGATGCTGAAAGATTTAGATGTAAAAATATGTCTAACCGCAGATGAATGGAGGGCGCAGAGTCCATAAATTCAGCAAAATGTATTCCTCTTTGTGACTCAAACTGAACCGTATGCATGCAGTTGAGCTTGAACAGAAGCAAGTCGAAGTACACAGGCTCAAAGAACTCCAGAAAAGTGTGAACAAGAATAGCCATGATTCGAATTTTGGCCCACAACAGATGCAGCATTTGAGATTCAAGCAATTCAGGGCACAGCCATATACGAGCCTTGGATTTTATCAAAATGGTTTCCAACATCTACAGAGTCTGGGTTCAATCAGTTTTACAAACAGCAACCTCCCAGTTCAGTCAGGGCCTGCGCTTGCAGGAAATTCACTGCTGCCTGTTGAGGTGTTGAGACCAGGAAAGTATCAAGAGGAAGCAGAGATAGATCAGTATTTCAACTTTGAAGCACTAAATGTCGATCCAGCCAGCGCTTCAAATTAAAACTTTGCTGTTGTTCTTGGCATTTCCCAGTATTTCTCCTCATTGTATGCTAAGTTTCTTTCGTGCAGACTGTCTTAGTTATCTTTTGTCGCGATGTATGTTAAGCATATGTGTGGATCTCAATATTGTCGAAAGATAGAAAACTTTGCCTAACATTTTGTTAAAATTGCTTATATCTTGTCTTCTTACTGAGCCACTTGAATTGGATTACTCCATCAAAAGCTGTTAAATTGATATCTATGTAAGATGGTTTTGAAAATGGTGCAATAGTTGAAATCGTAGGCAAAAGCCTGAAATGGAAGATGTAATCTTGTTTGGATACTCAACTATCTAATCTTTCTAGACCTATAATTCTTCTTCCTATGGGCAGATTCATGGGAGGCTGGATGGGGCCTGGATCCCTCCCAAGAATTGGTAAATTATGCAAGTTCACCTAAATTAAGAGTAAATCTTGGAAAGTCCCGGGACTTGGAGTCATGGATAATTATAGGCATACATGTAAGACTGATCCTATGTTGGTTCCATTACATTTTTGTTGTGATTGTCCTGTAGCCAAAATCTTGAGATCTCCCTATCTTTTAATGCAAAATAATATTTCAGCTTTCATTACATTGCCTCGATGATTGCCACTTGTAGAACTAGCCAAATGTGCTAACAAAGAGAGAAAATGGCTGCAGTTAATTTTATAAGGAATGTGGGAAATTGACTTTTATATTCTCTCAGCAACAGAATTGAAGATGAAATTGGTAAGAAGATGGAGAAGGAAAGCTTCCATATTGCTTTCCATCAAAGAATAAAGAAAAAAAAATTCAAATTTCCATTCTCTCCATGAAGGCGAATCGTCGGAAACTTTCTGGAGTATCACAAATTCCAAATCTGTCTCGCTACAAATCGAAGAGAAAAATAAAAGGATTTGAAGTTATTCTCTCCCCAAAGTGTACCGTCGGCGGCTTTGAGAGGTACTCGAAATTCCAATTCCCATGCCTCCCTTAAGTCAGTTTCTTTTCCATTTTTTGCTGTATAAAATGAGAATATGAGATAACATGGAAATCGGGTGGCATGAAATCTATTGGATATTACCGTGCAACAATGGAGATTATTGGTAATTAATCTAAAGTTGAGTATGAAATTTTATATCTACAACTTAATTTATAAGAAAATTTAGTTACATAGTCTAATCAATTTTGCTTAATTTAATTACATGCTCTATTTCGCGGGTCATTCAGGGCTATGGAATTTCAAATTATATTGACACGTTGATTTTGATCAAATGATCTAGTCAATAAATCAATGTTCTTGGAAGCCTCTTGATATGAAGCAAAAGGCTTATGAAAAACATCTCTTTTAATTTAGTGTAACTTTGAAACACAAGAAGATTGAGCATGCTTAGAGTTGTCAACTAAGAAGGTCCCCAAGCTACACTAGTTTGGCCCAGTCCTAAAGTGCGTTGGGCCGGGCTGAATGATTTTCTCATTATACGGGCCTATCTCGACTTATTATCCTAGTGCCAGCTGGCTCACACATTGGGTTGTGTTTCAACCTATGGGCCATATTCATATACCCTAAACCAGCCCAAGTAATCCTTTATCGTTTACGCGCTAGTCCTAGGGCAGGTCTAGGTGGGTTGATTATGTGCCCATTTAACAAGTCTAAGCCTGCTTAACATTTTCTCTTTTATTTATTGCTTATTTTTTCCTTGTATACCCAAAGTTTAGTAGTGATGATGAATAGATGTATACTTTTTCAATTTGTTTTTCTTAATAGGTGATTAGAAGTAGTCACCGTGCAATAAGTTCTAGCAAAGGTTAATAGCATTAGTTTATTCGGCATTTATGGAGAAGGAAAATTGTTTTTTTTTTTTTTTCCAAGGGTAAGGACAAGAGTGGTAAGTACTCCTTTTCTAGCCTAATATTGCATTATTTCGAACGCGTGAGGTTTTTCATTATTTTTAAGACTAAGTTAGTTTAAATACTACATGTATGTAAGTATAAGAGAATTGAGTGTTAGTTTAATATTAAGTTAGATTTCTTTCTTTCTCTGTAATTAAGTTCGTTAGGTGAACTGAAGTTTAAGTTTCATAGTAATATCAATTCAAAGTGGACGAAAAACATTGTACAAGGGAGGATACTTTAAGCATAAACAAACTTTGTAGTAGGTTTAAACCTTGTTTATCTTCATAATAAAATGAATAAGACTTGTATAAAGCAAATATTAATAAAATATCTTTTGTGATCTCATACTTCCTCTATAGAAACAATATCCATTCAAAACAATTTTGCTAAACAAAAAACAATAAATAAATAACTAAAATTGATAAATTAATTAGAGTTTTAGGTCTCTATCTCTCCCTACAGTTAAATCTATTGAAAAAGCTACTTCAGAGACAAAGCAAATAAAGCATGAAGTCCATGCTGCTTTATGGTGAGGTATATTACCACATCCATCATTTGCTTTCTTATATTGGCCACTTTGAAGCTACTTCGGGTGTGGAATTATTCAATGAAGCACCTCAAAATCAGTGACCTGTTCTAACTTTACATTTACATCATATTTTCATTGTGCAACTCTATTGAAACATAGCACAAGTATTTAGTGGACTGAATCAGATTCGTCTAAGTCATCAAGTGAGTAATTATTTTTCAACCAGAATAAGGGACTAAGTTTTAAAATTAAAGTTTGTACAAGTTATTTAATTTTTTTTTGTAAAGGTCTATTCATCATCATCCTCGTGTAGACCCTTTCGTACAACTTGGAGCAACATAATTAGAGCTTGGATAAGATGCCATGACGAGTTTGAAGCATGTACAAAGATACTTTAGATCAATTACATTCTACTATTGTATGCAATGAAACTAAATCATATTGTTGATCATGTGAACCATACATTCTAAATGCACAATTGAATATAAAACTTTATATGAATGATCAATATTTATTTGTTAAGATGTAGTCCAAATGCATGCTATAGATCAACTAAAACTATCGTATATACCTATGTTAAGGCACATATATTATAATTCAAAATGCTCGTTAAAGATGTAAATAAGGACAAAGAAACAGTGCCTAGGTGCAAAACTTGCAATTGAGTCACAAAATTTCCCGTCTAGTGCCTTAGCCTTAGTTTTTGTTGCCTCGGCCCCAAGTAACAGTACCTAGGCGCCAAACATCATGTTACAATTGCTCTGCATGCTGTGTTATGCTCTATTTAGTGTCTTGCAATCATTTTCTAATGGATAAATTAGCTTTTGGTGTCTTCATATAAAATGTATATGATAAATTCTACATTCGCTTGAATCATCTCAATATTAAGTATTTAGAAAGAGTTATGTATAAAATACCAACATATACCACATTTGAAAGTTTCAGCCCAATGCGAATTCTTTAACCAAATTATTCGTATTGAACTCAAATGAACTAGGCTTTGAAGTCATTATACATGTTATAGATATATTTCTTATCTTTCCGATGGATCAATAATCAAGTCAATAGAATTTTTGAGAAAAGTGTTATACCCAAAATACAAACAATGTTGCAATAGCTCTAGACGCTAAAAAATACATAGAAAAGATTTTGTCTAATGAAAATTATGTCCAAATATTAAAATTTCAAATTTAAATAATTATAATATTTAAATAGTAGAAAACTCCTACAATATTAAAGGTCGTCTCTAATATACATTCAGTCGGGCCTCTAGTTAACAGTATTAAGTAAAAGAATACTAAATAGATAACTAAAAAAGTTAAGTTTGGCTAGCTCAGTACATACTTTCTACTCTAGGAAAACTTGTGAGGTTTGCAAAAATTTATCTCTTGATGAATCTTGATAGACCCAACTTTTCATCTTTTAATGAAGGTAAATGCCCCCTCAAGTGATACTCAATGTGGGCTATATCGTGCATACTTGTGGTTTGTGACACATTGACTTAAATTCACATATTTAATTAGAAATTTAAATTACAAAATATTAGATAAGTCACCCCAAACATATTAACGATCACATATTTTGCATATAATTGTCCAATCATTTGTAACAAATATTCCTACTAATAATGTTTGGTTAAATTACATTTTTTCATCCCATAAATAGTGGTGTGCATTTGAAGTTCCAAGTTTACCGACTCAACAAATATAGAATCAACATTCAAAAAATTAAGCGCAAAAGATTTATTTTCAACCCCTCCTTTAAAATTAATGGTTGTTGTTTGTTTTCATTTTACTTTATTTTCTTTTCTTTTTCCTTAATATTTTTGTTTTTTGCCATTTTTCTTTCATTTTCTTCTTTTCACCTAGATTTGTTTCTTTATTATTTTTTTCTATTTCTGTAATTCTCTATAAGTTTGTACTAGATAGTGCTGAAGCAGTTTTATCGTATTCAACCAGAACACATATGTGTGAATGGCAAAAAATAGAATACCCAGAACACATATTTGTGAATTGGCAAAAAATTAAATTGCAACTGCAAAATCATCTTTTCAAATTAAGTGATTCCATTTGTGAGGTTCAGTTTATGTAGTAGTAGGGTTCTCCAGTTGATAATCAAGTTGATAAATTTGAATTATATTACCTTATAGTTTAATTAATTTGTAGTTGCAACTTAAACATTTAACGATATGTCAAAAAACATAAAATATTTTTTTAGTTTCATGATAAGTGAAAAAGAGAAAAGACTAAGGGAGAGCAAGAGGGTATCATTAAACAAACCTAAATTTTCACTACTAGAAAAAATTATAGAGGTTGGAAAGTTTCTGATTGTTCATAAAATAATATTATGAACAAAGAATTAAACAAATGTGTTATATATATAATGTATGAATGAATAAATAATTCAAGTATATATGCATCGATATACGTAGATGTATCTCTTGTTAATCGATTTTATGTTAATAAAATGTTAAATAAAATAATTATATTGTTAATTTGATGTTGTGTTAATATTTGGGCCTCAATAATCATTTATTAATTAAGTAATAATCTTACTTTTAATCAAATTACATGATTAATTATTTAACTATTTGTTGAGTTGGTTTTACACTTATAATTCAAGTACCTTTCGCTTAGCTCCAAGCTATTTTTGTTGTGTTTTACATGTTGTGTTTATATATTGTATAAATTGAAAAATGAGGCAAACATAAAAATTCCAAGAAGATCGAAAAAATGAAAGATTTAGTACCAAGGCCGAGAGTTTGCACTTTCTTTGGTTATGGCCCCATTTGAATGTAAGAAAAAAAACATTCGAGACTTTGGCAACGTGACTTAGTTTTTAGGGTTGCGGCTCTACCGGAGGAAAAATTCAGACAGAGTTTTGGTGTAGCAGTGCCATCTCTTTTGCACCGTAGGGCAGGTCGATGGGTGACTTAAATTAGGTCTCTTCTTGCTGTTGTTTTGAGAGGAGTACAAAGAAAAACCTAAGGGACTTTTGACAGTTTTCAAAGGAAAAAAAATTGAAAAGAGAACATGGAAGAATGCTTGAAGAACGCAATTGAAGACATCAATTCCGGAACACAAAGAATCTATTCTCCTCTTAATTTCTAGAGTTCATTCTTTTCTTTCCTTTCCTTTTATAATGAACATGTGTTTGTCTATGAGTTTTTCAAATTTAATTATAACTAAATTCGTTATTTAGGGGATGATGTAATCTAAGTTTGAGACTATGTTTTGAATATTGATTTTATCGTATTTGAGTTTATTCATTTTATTTATGTCGTCTGGATTAATCAACTATTAATCTTAGATGTTTGGTATATAAAATTCGATACTAGGGAGAGGGAATTTTATAAACGATCTTGGATAATACAACTTAGTAATTCATATAGTTCAAGAGGCGTATGAATCCTTTGTAGTCATTAATAAGAATCATTGTGCTTTTTAAAAATTTAATTTCAAAATTTTATAGGAATATCAAAATCTGAATTTAGGTTCATGACCACTGAGCACTCAGGAGAGGGAGTTGATTGATTTAGGATTCTTGATTTACAAATTGACAACTTAGAATTTAATAATTGATTTGAAAAAATATAGTAGATTAGGTGAAATCATACCTCTCATGTTCAGTCCATGTATTTTTTCATGATTTGCCAAATCAAAAGTTTTCTTTTAATGTTAGGATTTTGTTTACAACTTTTGATTATATAACTGAATAAAATTAAGATTATTCTAATTGTAGTACATTTTATTAATTTAGTCTCATTACTGATGTGGCACGAAATGGTCAAGCGTCCGCCCAAAAAGTATTGTCCGTTTTGGCTAGAGGCTCACGGTTTTATCCTAAAAAAGGCACCTCTTGAGGTAGAATGACTAGCCCCTCGCTTATAAGCTATATGCCATCCCCATTCTCATTTGATGTGGATGAATCCTTGTCCAATATAAACCCCCCAGTAGGTAGGTGGATTGTGTAATCATGGGGAGCCGGTGCGGAATTTCCACAGACGGCGCCAAACCAACGTAGCATAGATGGGCAAGCATCCATTCAAGTGGTATTGTCCACTTTGGCTGAAGCTTTACGGTTTTGTCCTAAAAAAGGCACTTCTTTGGAAGATGGGCTTCCCCCTGGCTTATAAGCCACAGGCCACTCATGTGCTCATTCGATGTGGAATGAATCCCTATCCAACATAAGTGCCCTGCCAGGTGGGTGGACTGTGTGTACGGGGAGCTAATATGGGATTCCAACAGATGATGCTAAATTGATATGGTATGAAGTGGGCAAGTGTCTGCCCAAGAGGTACTTGATGTTTGCCCACTTCGTACCACATCAATTTGGTGCCTTTTTTAGGACAAAACTGTGAGGCTCCGAGCAAAGTGAATAATACCTCTTGGACGGATGCTTGCCCACTCTATGCCACATCAGTTTGGCACCGTTTGTGGGAATCTCGCACCAACTCCCCACGCACACAGTGCACCCACCTGCTGGGGGGCTTATATTGGGGAGGAATTCATCCCACATCAAATGAGTACGCGAGTGGCCTATGGCTTATAATTGAGGGGCCAACCCTTTTCCACTAGGAGCTGTTTTTTCCAGGACAAAACTATAAGGCTTCGGCTAAAGCGAACAATACTTCTTGGGTAGATGCTTGCCCACTCCGTGCCATATCAATTACCTATGGATACGATAACCCTACTCAATACTTTCTACTAAAATTTGACACTATACACTTAAGGTAAGAATCTCAAAAATAATATTTTTTTGGTGTCGTTGCAAGGGATTGAAATTATTTGCTTTTGTATTGTTACCAAGTAATCTTAGTTTTAATTTAGATGTAATGTGTTTTATTTAATTTTTTATTTTTTGTTATTTTAACAGTCAATACAAAGTACCTAAATTTTTTTGAATTACTTTCCTTTGTTCTAGAAATTGAAAAGACACTTCAGGAAATAAGGACAACAAATATTGGCTCTTTGGAACAATAAAAATCAGATTCAACTGCAACCACAGTCACAACCGCAATTGCTGCCATAACCATAGTCATAACGAGCAATTCGAGATTATTTTTATACCATGGTTAATAAGTACTACTCAGGAATTGCTCATTAGCCGATTGTTCATTGAAATTCCTACCATAAAGTATATGGTGTTTAGTTTTAGTATAATATAATGAGAAGGGATGTCGTATCTACAAGGATTGAAACCTGATTAACACTTAATTTTATAATTAAAATAATCCTAACTTTATTAAGGTAAATTAAAAATGAATTGAAAATAATTGAACTAAAAATTGCAGACTTAAACCAGAAAATCTCGCTTGAGCAAATTGTTAAACATTTAATAGACAATTAGTTTAAGAGGTATGATTTACCTGGTTTTCACCTATCTTCACCAATCCAATTTATCAATTTCAAGCCAACAACATTTAAATCAAGAATTTCTAATGTAGTCAAGTCCCTCTATCAAATGCCCAATTGATTATGAATTCTAATTTGTATAACAGTATCTCTATAAAAACTCAAAACTTTGATTCTATTAAAGTTTGATGGATTGTTATGGAAATTTATGAACGCAATTGCATGTTATCGTATACAAGTAATAAAGTGATGAATACGTATTATTCCTATGAGAACTATTGAATTATTAAGTACCAAAATTATGATAACTTTAATTTTATTTAAATAAATACAAAAATGTGTTGATGATTATAAACTAAATCTAACTAAACTAAACTAATATTCAAAATTAATTAATGATGAAATTCAAAAATTTAAAAGTCTAGGGTTATGATTTCATCATAATTAGTACGAATTGAATAACTTATCTTATAAATCTCAATTTATTTTTCAAGTGATAGTCGAGAATCCTAAATTATCCACTAGCCTCTTCCGAAGTCTAATGAAAATATCATTAATTACAAACCCACTATATTCCTATGTGAATTACAATAATCAAGTATATTCTATGGATCTCAAATAAGACTACACAAACCATACTACACAAAACATACAAGTATATTCCTATCTCACATCCAATTTATAATTTTCTACATATAGAATTAGACACATATATCACCTCCCGAATCAATATGATTAGCAAATTATTTAATTAGTGGCCAAATAATTGAAACCATTAAGAACTATGTAGAAAACTCAACTTGAAAAATAAATCAAGATTGAATTGATAAAAATATTTAAAATATCTTAATTAGATTACATCACAATGTTAAAAAAAGAAATTAGTTCATAATGATAAAAATGAATAATAACTTAACAATATTCATGAATATAATTAAAGAAAGAAAGATGAAAATAAAATAGAACTTGAAAGATGATGAGTTTCTTCTCTATAGATGTCTTATTTTCAAATCATGAAAGAATTCTTTTATCTTTCTCAAAATTCTTTCTCCTTATCTTCTTCTTGTCTATCTCCCCTCCTCCAAAAAAATTCCTTTGGAGGCTTTTGGAATCCCTAAAAATAGATGAAAGATGCTTTAAAAAGGGCAAAATACTCATTTTGCCCTTAAAATTCCGTCTGGCAGCGCCTGGGCACTAATTGGTTGTACCTAATATTGCATTCTAGTGATGGCAGCGCCTAGGCGCTGGAAAGCTACTGACCCGATAATTTCTTTTTTAAGAAAAATGTAAGATGAATACATATTTTTGTACTTCCAAATGACATTCTTTCTTCATCTTAACATCTACAAAATAAAATTAAAAACAATGATAAAATTCACAAATTTTTTGAAAACTAATTAAAATTAATGTAATTGTATTAAATTAATGGGTATAAAACCCCACTCATCAAGTACCCCCAAACTTAATATTTTGCTAGTACTGGAACAAAAGAAAGAAATAAAACAAGTAAAATAACAAGTGATAATCAAACCTACTAACCAAATGGGCCTAAAAAATTATTGTGAATTTATAATATAAGAAAATCTCAAAACATCATCAAAATACACGATTTCAACTCAAGTGCCAAATTCACCAATCTTTAAATCCTCTGAGTATGTATGTGTTTAGCCTCTTACATCTAACTCTTCACCACTCGGATTGGTTTATGTAAACTTAAAACTAAATTATTGATCTTATTTATGTGATTTATTTAACTCCATAGGCTTGCTTTCATATCACTCTCCACTAATGTAGAATAACACAACATAAATGATCATTAGGACTTCAAAATCTTGTAATGTATGACTAAGATAATGGTATGATAAAATATAATATAGTGGCTCAAATTACTTATAGTACACAACTATTCTAGAATCTTGTTGATGAGCACCACCACATTATCATCTCACACCTTCACAAACCTTTCATCTCTTGATTTGTCACACCACTTTATTCATTAAACTCCCTTTATTTATTTTTTTTTTACATAACTTTTTTTGAAGTATTACACCCCTAAACTTATTTGTTTTTATGAATAATGGGTGTTGCATCTTTTTTCTCATTTTTCTTTACAATTATTTTTTGGGAGTTTTGTACAAAACACCACCTCTCTTTTGCCATTTGTTTTAAATACTTTCAATACTCAAATGATATTACTAGAATAGTCCTGAGTTGAGTGTGAGGTAATATGTAAGAAAAAAAGTTTATTTAAGTTCTTTGGCTGAGGTTAAGTTTTGCAGGGTGACAAAAAAAATGATTCAACAGGCTCAATGGGAAACACTAGAGATTATATATCATAAATAGGATGGTTTGAAAGGTTCAAACAGTCCAATGATGGCATAAATCACTTTTCTAATGTTATGTAGCTTATAATTTTGCCTCGAGTGACAATCAAACAAGTTCTAGAACTATATGAGGCTGTAAAAAAAAATATCGAGTTCTCATAAACTTTTTCTAAATGAGCAAGAAAATTAAATGTGTTTAATATATCAAAGAATTACAAGAAAGATAAAAATGCCACAAGAGTCAAGCACATATATAAACACAACATTCATTAATTTCAAAAAGTTATAAACAAACAAGATCAAATGAAGCACATACATCTACCCCCAAACTTATAACTAACATTGTCCTCAATACCAAATAAAACAAGATAAAATATAGAAGACTTCCCTAAATGAGGGTAGTGTCAGTTCTCATCAATTTCATCATCATCCTCTTCATGAACACTGATAAAAGTGCATTCATTAGTCGGTGATATATCACTCCTCATTTTACAAATCCTCCCCCAAACTTGAGTTGGATCCTAAAATGAGAAACAATTTTTTTTATCAAACTAAAAGGAAAAAAAAAAATAATAATAAACAACTAAATAAACCTGCGGAGTAATAATAAAAGCAAATGTAAAACATTTGTGTTGTCTTCCAAGAAGCGCTTAATTTATAGTCTTAAGTCGGATTTCTTCTTTGCTTAATCGGGGTCCAAAAATAAGTATTTCTCATGCTATACCTTTATATGCTATAGAAGTATAGGTGATCCTCAAAGATAAGCACAGTGAGTATAATCCAACATGGGATCAAGTACCTTTTGTACATTATTGAGTGCGTGCCCGATAACCAAAATTAGTTATCCTTGTGTGAAGGGGATGTCTCTATCCTTTCCAATATTAGGGATGATGAAATCTATATGGGTAATAGATTTGTCAACATCCTCAAGTACACCTTCATTTTCGACCATAGAATGTTTTAATGAGAAATCTACCAACTCATGATCCTCTAATTCATGTTTGTGCGATGAGATGTCCGTATTATCCTCCACAACATTTGACATAGACTTGTTATTTTATAGAAGATGAGGATAAGAAACTCCAAGTGATAGCTCCTGAGATGGGCTTGGTTGAATATTTTCTTGGTCTTCTCCATTCTCCACTAGAGGTATTTGCATTGATTCTTCTTGTTCATACTTGATGAGTTTTTCAACCCACAAGAAAGTTTCAAACTCTTTGTTGCTTCTCAAAATAACATCACAATGTTCTTCCCTCACTCCATTTACCTCAGGTATGTAAGGCAAATTATTTTGTTATTTTGTTAGAAACATGTTATCCATCTCATTAATTTGGATCTACAAGTTTTGAAGTTGTGATGACGGATTTTGGACATTAGTAGTAGGTTCCAACATGAATTAGCTCTGAGTGTTTGCTAATTGAGTTATTGCTTCTTCAAGATAAAACTTATTCTCTTGTGATGGATTACTAGATTTGGTTCCCAACAAGATTTGGTCGGTAGTACTTTGGAATTGAGTTAATGCTTCTTCAAGGTTTAGCTTCTTCTCTAATGGTGGGTAACTAGGTGGATGCCATAACATATTCTTATCATTTCTCCATAAAGCATTAGAATGATTTGGCCATCCCTGATAAGTGTTGGAGAAATGATAATTTTGCAGCTGCTTGTAATTCCACTCATATTCAGCATGCTCGACATATGGTGGTGCAAATTAGTTGCCCTCTTAATATTGTGTTCTTGTATGAAAACTGCTATATGACTTGCATACCTTGAATGGTGAATGAATAGTGTTTGTTGCAAAAAAATTCTCCATCTATTTAGAAAGGATTTCTACTTGAACAATCAACACATTAATATCATTTACTCGATTATATGCCATCTCGTCTACCACTTTCTGCTCATCTTATACATACAGTAAAATACAAGCAACGATAAACAGGGACATACTCAAACAATAAAATAAAAATAAAAATAAGCAAAAAAATAAAAAAATACGAAAAAATTCAAATTAAAATCTGAGTTACCTGGTATCAATATGAACCAAACAACGACACCAAACACTTGTTGCTGATTTTTGTGAACGCAAGTGCATATTTTCATATACAAGTAATAAAGTAATAAATAAGTATTGTTCCCACGAGAACTGTTGAATTATTAAGTATCAAAATTATTGATAAATAAGTATTGTTTCCACGAGAACTATTAAATTATTAAGTATCAAAATTATGTTAACTCTAATTTTATTTGAATAAATGCAAAAATTATGTTCAAGTAGATAGATTTCGAACTGTTAATGAAGCTTGGGAGAGATTTAAGGACCTTCTTAGACAATGTCCACAATAAGGACCCTTTCTTTTGTTTGATCATGAACATGTATTTATCTATTAGATTTTCAAATTCAGTTATGAACTAAGTGCATAATCTAGGGGATGATGTAACCTAAACTTGAGACTATATTTTGATTACTGATTTATCATATTTGAGTTTATTCAGTTTATGTATATCATCTTTATTAACTGGTCATTGGTTTTAAATTTTTGGTGCATGAAATTCATCACTTGGGAGAGAAAATTTTGTATGTGATCATGAGATAACACAACTTAGTAATTCATATATTTTGGGAGACATATAAATTCTTTGAAGTTATTAATAAGCATCATTGTGCTTTTTAAGAATTTGATTTTTTTATTTTACAGTGATATTGAAATTTGAATTTAGATTCACGACCAGTGGGCACTAGGGAGATGGTTGATTGGCATAAAAGTTGACAACTCAAAATTTAATAAATTGATTTGATAAAACAAAGTGGATAACTACGTGAAGTTATACCTCTAGTATTTAGTCCATATCAACTTTTCTTTAAGATTTGCCAAGTCAAAAACTTTCCTTTAATTTTAGGAGAGCATAGATAAATTTGGTTTCAATTTCTATGGATACGACAACTCTACTCACTATTTTCTATTAAAACTTCACACCATACATTTGCGATAGAAATTTCAAAAATACTAATCATTGACTATTATAAATATAAGTGATTAGTTATATTAAATTAGTAATTAGTTGATCAATTGAATAATAGTGAAATCTTCTATCTGAATTTTTCATTTCATTAAAATATTTTAATTGAACCATTTTTTTCAAAATAGCAATTTAATATTTTTGTTGAAAATTATTCAAATACTTTTTGCCCAAATCTTACAAAAAATTGGCCTCAAAGTTATTTCCCAAGTGTGGTAAGTGCTACACATGCATATTTCCTTCTAATGCTGTAAACTAAGGCCACAACAGACCGTGCACGTGGGCCTTCCATAAGTGTTTTAGTGAAATGTTTGAAAAGGATCAAAATGCACATTTTTACAAAATTTGGTGAATCCATGAAGCGTGAGACTACATGTATAAACCCCCTAATAAAATGGGACAAAAAGTGCAATTTTACCAGTGATGCTTGTCGTGCTTCCAAGATGTTTTCCTTAAATGTAGTGACATCTTAGAGCATACTATCAGCATATATACCCGTGGCCTCATCGAGGAAGATAATATGCATAATTTATTAAGAAAAATGCTCCAAATGTGTGTCCGCAAGAACTCAAACTTGTAGGCCAATACAATAAACGAAGTCTTGAAAAGCAATAGACAACTCAATATTGATGTTGTGATGTGAAGAACTTAATTCCTTCTTAATTTTTAGGGTTGCACTTTCCCTAAATTTTTCAAATATATAAATAACCTCCTACCTTATCAAGATGTGTCCAAATACCTTTAATCTTGTTTTCCAACGAAATATTTTGAGTTTATTGCACTTTGACCTTTTTAAAAATGTGCATTTAACAAACTAAAATACTATAAGATTTTGTATTTTACCATTAAATCCTTATTTTGATGGAATAAAGTGGAATATTTCGCCAAAAATACCATCATATGCTACTTACTTAATATGACATTTTAGTCAATTTGAATTATCTTATAATTACAAAATCGATTTCATAGATTTGTTTCCCTATACGCATATGAGTTCCCCAATCAATTGTTATGATATAAATTAATAGTTATTTATTCAGTGAAGCGTATTGTTTATTTAGAGTTTTGATTTGCATACAAATAAGAGAGATGATGTTGGTTGGGTGGATGTTAGCAAAAAAAGAATGAATCTTAGCATCAACATCTCATCTCATCTATTCCTAAATTTAAATTACAAATAGCTCAATATTTGTTATTAAACACATATGAGTTATATATGTTATAGCGATAGTTTGGAGAATAATCATAATAATAATATAATTAGATCATGAGATAAACTAAGAAAAATATTACATTAAAATTAACTCATAATTATAAGATAACTCAAATTGTCATATTCACATATTGACAAGAGAACAACAAGACAATATTTTTAGTTTATAGTAAAATTTTATAATATTTATGTGATTAAATGCACATTTTTAAAGGGTCATAGGGTCATAGAGTAAAGTGCAATACGTCCAAAGTACGTAAGGAGGTGTTGAAACATATAGTAATAAGATTGAAGGTTATCCATGTATTTCAAAATATTGGGGGAAAAAGTACAATCCACCATATTGGTTGGGGGCTGTCTGCTTCTTATTCTAATTTCTACATGTGAAAGTTTCAGTAAAAGTTGATTTTTCCATGTTCTAACATATCCTATTAGTTTGGAGATAACTGTTTGTTTTTATATCCTTGATCTTCATATATTCCTAGCCATCAAATATGTAAGTCAATAAATATTATCATATATAAAAAAGTTTAAAGTTACCATTATAAAATTATCATGATAAAAATGCATATTGTCTAACAGACAACTTACTTTATTTTATATTATGAGATGAACTCAGATAAGGTTGTACCAATAATGAATACACTAGGAAGCATTACCTAATTTTGCCTATATCATTATTTGAAGAACTAATTTTAAATTTGAACAAAGAGAATGGGGGATTGGGAGTTTTACAGTGTTCAATATTTTTATATCAAATTTTAAATATTCTAAAAGTTCTTGTAGTTACATTAAAGATCCACTTTTTATGAATTCCATTTTATTTTCAACCTCATGAGGGTAAAATGTCATATAATATCACTTAATATTTTTAATTTAAAATGTCATATAGTATCACTTTCAAATAAGAAAGAAAAAAGAAATCATTGAAGGTGGATAACTTTTTGTTTTTGGATATTGTGTAATTCTTGTATCCATTCACCGTTTGGCCTGATTATTTTAAAATATCAAATATTAATAAAGGATTAAATTATGCTCTTTTTGTAATTTTTGGTTCTTATTTTCTTGCTGATGAAATATGTTATGAGGATAAGATGCCATGCGAAATTTAGAGCATGCACAAAGATGCTTTAGATCGATCGTGATTGCATTCTAATGTTGTATGCAAATGAAACTAAAATCATATTCTTGGCCATGCGATCCGTACACTCTACATGTAATTTCTTTGGTAACTTCGTACTATAGATGATGTGGCAAGGGTTCCCAACATTGCACAATGGAACATAATTTTTTTAGCAACAATAGCCATACAAGCCAACATTGAATATATTCGACGTTGCTTTGGAAATGATTGATGTAATGCATTTATAATGAAAGTTTGTTTGGTTTTATTTTTTGGAATATATTTTTTACTATAAATATTTTTTCATGCAAGCTTTTGTTTTGGGTTACATCAAAATTTTATATTGTTATATATTATTATATTAATATAATAATTGATAAACTACTTATATTAAGATAAGGATTGAAAGATGTAAATATATATATTTTATTAATATAATAATTTTAATATGAACAAAGAGAGTTATAAAAATATATAAAAATTGAATATAATATATATATATATATATATATATAGAGAGAGAGAGAGAGAGAGAGAGAGAGAGAGAGAGAGAGTAATGATTAGTTTGTTTTTTTTACATATCTTGAGGAAGAGGAAAATGTGTTTTTAATGAAAAAGCTATTAAATGTTTGGTTTCATTTTTTGGAGGAATGGAAACATTCCAAAGGACACCAAACATAGCCTTGATTTCTCATACTTTTGTTCACATTGAAATTTCAATAAAAGTTCAAGGCTCATTTGGTGTCACTTTTAATTTCAGTGTTTTCAAGTGTATTTTAATTTTATATATTTTTGCATAAAAATAAAAATATGTTTAGGTATAGTGTAGAAATATTGATTTCATTGAATT
Organism: Paulownia fortunei; assembly: GCA_019321725.1. NCBI lineage: Eukaryota > Viridiplantae > Streptophyta > Magnoliopsida > Lamiales > Paulowniaceae > Paulownia > Paulownia fortunei. The sequence continues at coordinate 11,290,373 of CM033109.1, read as the reverse complement.
GAAAATATTATTTTGGTATAAGAGTAATGATTAATATATCCTACTATTTTCTTTATATTTCATCAATGAAATTGGATTGGGTTGAAAAATATCATTTTAATTTATTATGGGACCATTATGGAAAAAAACTATTATTTGATTAGTTAGTGGATTTTAAATGTTTCAAAATTAGTGAAACTTCATATTAAATATTGATAATTTTGGTCTGATTTTGACTAAGTAGGTGTGTAGGTTTGAAATTGATGATTATAGGTCCAAAAACGACAAAAAATATATTTTTAGTGGAAATGGATAAAACAAACATGTTTTCAATGCTTTAAATAGTTAAAATGGCAAAAAAAAAAAGTTTCAAATTAAACTAGACAAGGTCTAAGTTTTGGCGTGTTGTTGTAATACTATTACGTATAGAGTTATGTTATTTTGCACCATCGATGTAGTAAGACATTTTTGTCATTTTTTATAAGGTGGATGTTTTTATTTCACATCTATGAATTTAAGATTCTCATTATAAAGTTCTTTTATTCTAAATTAAAGACCTTTATTCTTTTTTCAGAATATTTCAAAATTAGGCATTATTTTCTAAAATAAAAATTATTTTTTGAAAACTACCATCTCAATTAAAGTAATAATGCAACGCCATAACTGTCAATTATTATTTTTGAAACAATTATATAAAAATATGCAAATTTTTTATTTTTTCAACTTTTACATAAAATTGTAATCTGAATCAAATGAGAACTTTATTTTAAAATGGGAGGAGTGTATTGTTTGTTGAAAACTTTGTTACTTTTGATGATTCAATAATGAGTATTTCTTTTAGCTATATAAGAAAATTAGAAGTAAAAGGAATTCAAGCACATAAAATTTTCCTACACTTTATATTCTTTAATTTTGTGGGATGTATTTCTTCATTGTTTGTCAATTGACAACCGTTGTAATTATAAAATGAGCTTTCATTTATTATCCAAACCCACAGTTGTTAGGCATTGAGGTTATGCAAAATTATTAACCTTGAGAGGCGACAATGAAAAATATTAAATGGTGAAAATTATACTACATCAATATAATGTGGATTCCATCACTAAGATGCTATCATCCTTATCCTTATCGTTTGATATGCAAATTTACTTCTTGTGCTACTGATTGGAAAACATTTGCTCTAACATGGCTGGGCGACAGAAGGATAATTCAGTAATTTTACCTAATTTAGCCTCGATCATTAACTACATTCCAAAAATTTCAAATAGTGAATGATATATATGAGGACAAATATGGCTGGCAACTACAGTGATAGCAGTCATTTTTTGCAGTTATGGTGTGTTTATATATATGGTGGTATAGACTCTGCATTTTCACACTATATGTATAGCATTTTAAGTGTTTTTTCCTCCTATACAGAATTTTTTTCTCTAAATCTTCTCTCTCATTTTTTTTTTTTTATGTGTAAAGATGTATGGGAATTTTCTTTCCTTTCCTGTGTTTCTTCCATTTCTTTTTTGCTGACATTTTGCCTGTTCTAATTTTACAGAAAATCACCAATTCTACTGAAGTAAATGTTGAGGCATTAACAGCTTTCCATCACATGCCCCATCATCTCCCAATTAAACCAAAGCTAAGTGATGTTAGAAAATCTGTCATAGATTCGTGTCCGAGGTTTGTCCACAACAATAGCATTCCAAGATCAGATTGGAACCAAATGATGGAAATGAAAATCTCGTTACCTCCTCCTCAACACAAGTCGAGCTTGCTTATCTTGGCTGCACCTGCTAATCCAAGAGTCACTCTCACTCTTGATAAAGCAATCAAATATGAATTAAAACATGGTCGCAAATTGGACCCTAACATGGATAGAAAGAAGTTTAGAAGTGAATTAAATCTTCATTTGTTTGTCACATGATGCATATATGTACATATAAATGACAAGTTAAGGCTAATGGGACATGCATGCATACTATCTTTGTTTCTATCTTTCTTTCAATTTCTATCTTTGTTTTTAGGACGATATCGAACAGACTATCTGCTCAGAGATCTAAAATGAAGAAAGCTCAATATATTAATGACATGGAAAAGATGGTGAAAGATTTAGCGGTAAAAATATGTTCCATAAATTCAGCAAACGTATTCCTCTGTGTGCACCAATATTTATTTGTCACTCAAACTGAACTGTATTGAATTCGGATTTTGCTTGCCATATGTGCAGGAACTGATATGAGTTCTCACCCCACAAATCGAAAGCTACAAAGAAAAGCGGAAACTACTGCTAATGCAAAACGATTCACTCCAAAAACTCGCAGAGATTCGTTCAAATGAATCAATGCTATGCAACGCCTCTTTTTTCTTACACTTATCAGTAATTATTTTCGTCTTATTTATATAGTTATAAGCTTCGCAATCTTTAATGAATGCAGTTGAGCTTGAGCTGAAGCGCGTCGAAGTACACAGGCTTAAAGAACTCGAGAAAAGTGTGAACAAGAATAGCCATGATTCGAATTTTGGCCCACAACATATGCAACATTTGATATTCAAGCAATTCACGGTGCAACCATATACGAGCCTTGGCTTTTATCAAAATGGTCTCCAACATCTACAGAAGTTTGGGTTCAATCAGTTTTGTCAACAACTTCTTCCTAACTCTACACTTGTTCAGTCGGGCTTGAAAATGGCACCAAATTTTGGAATAAGAAGATAGGAAAAAAAATGAAAGATCTAGTGCCAAGGCACCGCAAGAGGAAAAATTTAGACAGAGTTTTGGCCCCGCAGCGGCATCTCCTTTTGCGCCACATGGCCGGTCGACGTGGACTTAAATCAGGTTTCTTTTTGCTATTGTATTAGAGAGGATTATAACAGAAAAACGTAAGGGACTTTTAGCATTTGTTGGGAAAAAAAAAAAGAAAGGATAACAAGGAAGAATACATGAAGAACGCTATTGAAGAAAACAAGTTTTTGGACAAAAAGAAATGATTATCCTCTCAATCTTGCTTCTTTCTTTTTCTTTTCTTTTATCATGAACATGTATTTGTCTATAATATTTTTAAATTTAGTTAAGAACTAAATTCATTATCTAGGGGATGATGTAACTTATATATGAGACTATGTTTTGATCATTGATTTATTGTATTTGAGCCTATTTAGTTTATTTGTGTTATTTTGATGATGCCACATGGGGCAAGTGAGAGAATGTTAAACCTTTTATATCTCATGTATCTTATTTAAGGCAATTATCTTTTGAATTAGTTAAAAGATAATTATGGCATAATAACTATCTTATTTTAGGTAATTATCTTTTAATTTAGTTAAAAGATAATTATAGTTTGATAATTATCACGTGTCAAATTTCATTGATCAATAGAGATATATTTTCTAATTATGCACATGTTGATGGACTATGAAATTATAAATAAAGTCAATTAGAAGCCAATTCTCTCTTAACCCACTTATCGATAGTTTTCTCTCCATCAGAAAAGTACATGTAAGAACTAAATGGATCAAGAGAGAGAAATACAATTTTCTTTAAAATTCTTCTTGTGATTGTATTCAACATTAATCATAGAGCAAGATCGAGCCTTTCTACCCTTCCTAAGGATAATAGGTCACGAGATTCGAATTAGTTCAAATCAAATATAAATAGGCCCTCCGCCCTAATTCAACTTCTCACTCCCGAGGAAAGCAGGGCATAGTGTGAGTGATATTTTTCTTTCATTGAGGAGACTGTTTCTTGAATTGAAACCTACACTCTTTCTTATGTGTAATGAGTAGCTACTACTTAGAATGAATTCTTATAGATTTTTAACACCAACTCTTTTTATAAACTCTTCTTAAAAAATGTTAGGGCAGGGAACTGAGGAAGCTAAGCCGAAAAGGTGGAGGGAGAACTGAAAATCCGACTAGGTTCATCGATGCCCTCAAACCCAGTAGAAAGCCTTTCTTAGTGCTTAGCCTCTTTCTAAAGAAGAACTTTTGGAAGCATTGAAGTCTATTAAGTCTTATAAAGTCTCTAATCCCGATATCTCCATACATCTATGTGCTATGTATGAAAAAATTCTCATTTTTGATTTTATTGACATAAAAGTGGGAAAGAAGGAATGGAAGCCAATAGCCACCACTTCTAGTCGGGGTCCCAAGATTTCCCATCTTCTCTTCACTGATGATCTTATCCTATTCGCCAAGGCAACTGCCTCTCAAGCTAGAGTGGTACGAAAGACTGTTAGAGAGTTTTGCTCATGTTCAGGGATGATGGTGAATTCACATAAATCAAAGCGTCAACCTTATCGGCCTTAGCGGCCTCTTACTTCAAGAAGAAGGAGGGAGCGATTGCGTACCATTTTCTAGAGCTAGGTTTGACAGATAATCTAGGCAAATACCTAGGCGCTTGTTCATGGAAGACTTTTTAAGGCCACATAGAGTTATATTATTGATAAGGCGTAGGCGGCGAGGGATAAAAACTTGGCAATCGAAGCTCAACAACCTAGCGGGAAGGGCCATGTTAGTGCAATCCACAGTGACTGCGATTCCGATCTACTCAATGCAAACCTGCTGGCTCCTTTCTTCAATATGTGGGGTTGTTGACAAGCTTGCTAGATCCTTCCTTTGAGGTTCTGATAAAGAATGTTGGGGTATTCACCTGAGATAATCTCTGCTAATAAGCCCTATACTATTGGTCTATCATGAAAGCTCTAAGAAGTATAGTTCAGAGAAAAGTGTCGGTTTAAGAATCAAACCATACAAGTGGTCACCCTACAGAAGTCATCGACTATCTTTAATAGATTGAATTGATAGTGGGCCCGACCCTTTCATTAATGGAGCAGAATATGGATCGAAGCGAAAGACCAGATGCTCGCCTTTTTCTTTTGAATAAAAGTAGGTTGAAGTGTGGTCTGCTGAGAAAGGCACCACAGGTTGACCTATAGCTACTTTGTTAGGAAAAAACCCCACCCACTAGTTTACGATTAGGGATTAAAGAATCAAGAAAAGCCTATTACCCTTTTGCTTTACCTACTCTCCTGAAAGCAGCAAAGGCATTCATTCATACCTGTAATCATATCTTGCTTACTTTTTAAAGAGAGGTTGAAATCCCGGCTAACTAAAAGATAGAGATGGAGTTATCCTTTATCTTTCTGACCTTTGTAGATTTGCCTTGCGGATACAGAATGACTTAAGTCGAACTAGTCCAGAATTACATATGTATAGCATATAGGTAAACTAGTATGAGTATTTCTATACGAAATGAATTGCTTTGTCTCCAGTATACCTGGGTTTCAAGTATAAGTATCACTCACTCGCTTGCTGGAAAGACTGATGACAGACTAGATTAATAGAGCACAGGGCCCCCATTGAACCAAGTTAGCAATTTGATTTAAGCCAGAAGTACCGTCTCTGGCACATGATTTTATCTCAGAAGTCAGAAGCCTCCTCTAACCTCCCTGGCTACCACTTTTCTTTCACCGTCTCCTTTGGAAGCCTTTCGATCTCACCTCCTTCCTTTAAGCATTTAACCTACAGTCGGGAACTCAAGCTCTCAAGTGGAGGAGGTGATTCTATTTCAAGCACATGTCGTAGTTCAGATGGCAGTCTCGCTACTTCTTCAGTAAGGGTCGTGCCTCATGAGGTCGGATCCCTGGTATCCTCTGAGTAAGTTGTTCTCTGCCTCTGTGGCTGCCTCTCGAATAACCATGGAAGCTATCCTTGGCTAGAAAGAGGGTTGAAAATATTTTATCTCTAGTGGATCCTTGTCCACCCTACTTCTCCACTAAAGCCCGGGATAGGACCAGCTGTATAGAAATGAGGAGTACCTTGGCCGGGTCAAGAAGAGACCTCTTTAGAATAGATATAGATGGATCAAAGTCCCGTATCCGATCTATACAGCATCTAGAAAGGCGACCATAAAGGAGTTCGTGCTTTGATGCGGTATGCCTCTCACTACCCAAGTGTTTTGAAGGTTGGTGGAATGGTCTTAATAAGAGGAGGTTGCGGGCAGGGAAAGGTTGGACTCTGAAGCCAACCGATACGTCCACCCTATAATTCTTACTCATTTTTCGTAATTCTTCAGCTCCCTACTATGGCTTTGCTCTTTCTCACGGATAGTATGCTCTATCTTGTTACAAGAATTCCCTTCCCCCTGTCGACATAACATATTTTCCCCAAAAAAACTCTATTCATTAATAGATCATATCCCGATTATGGTCCATTTTCACTTTTATGTCTGCCTAACAGACCCTTTGACTGAGACATGGTTTCACTCCCAAGAGTTCGTTTGTATGCTCCATACTTTATCCACTCGTTGCTCATTATTGTCGAAATCTCTGTAATTTGATGCGAAGGAGAGAAGGGCGAAGGCGTAAAGGTTGAGACTTAACTGCTTGGTGTTCTAACATCATAATCCATTCTTCGATAACAAGCGGATCAATATCTAATCCTCTCCGACTCTTAGAGTAGCACACCGGTGAATGGCTAGCTCAGATAAACAAATATTCGATTGCTTGGCGAAGACCACTTCTAAGTGAGAATTGCGTTAGGAAACTACCAAGGTGATGAAGTGGCAAACTAATACAATCTTTCTTTCTTCATTTTCTTTCTCCTGACGGTAGGGTTAAGGGCAACTGAATGTAAGCCTTCCTATAGTACTCTATCTTTGACTTTCAGTCTAGTGCCAAGTGATGTATTATAATGAAATGATGTTAGCATATATATATATATATAGAGAGAGAGTCAGATGTTATGAAAGTAGGGCTTTTTACGAAAGATAAAGCGAAGAAGTGTAATACCCCCATTACTACACAACTATATATATAATATAATTTGACGTGATAGAACCTGTGTATATGCATGGAATATTTTTTTAACACTTTAAGAAAAGATAAATCACTTCTTACATGCACAACCCTGCTTAAAATACTTTCTCACACATGTCATGTATATAGTAGGATCAGTATTTATATAAAAGCACAACACCCACAAAGACCACAACATTTACATACTTATTTATAGTAAAGTTTTAAAAGCGAAATATTGTACTAGTCTAAAATTATAATACAACAGACTCAAAATATAACAAGCCAACAAAATAGCCCAACAGGTCGTCATCCATGTACACACTCCCTCAGACACCTGTAGGAGTTCTAACAGTCGCCCAGCCAGTAAAAGATGCTTCAAGCGTCGTCGTACTCACCTACAATGCATAAACTATATAAGCTAACACTCAACAAGTAAAAATTATGCATGTCAAAGAATAATCCATAATATCAAGTCATGCATCTCAAAATGTTATGCCCACAATGCAATTTTATACATCAAAATATTTCTATCAAAATCATTTCTTTCTTGGGCCCCTCACCAACGCTACTGTCCCATATACCAGAAAAGAGCTTTGTACACCACCATAAGCTAATGACCAATAATCATATAAGCATGCAAATCCGTGCATACTCATACACATGCAAATTTATGCGTGCGAACCTGCAAATCCATGCATAAAACCATGCAAATCTATTTATGCTTCGGTGCACTAGTAGTGGTCAACAAAATATTTTTCTTTCTCAGAATCATGCCGTGCAATGCAAAATTTATCACAATACTAGTATATGATGCATGCACGTGCCAATGACAATGCCTATGTATGTATGCTCAATGGAGAGTCCTCTACTATGCACATTGATATATGATATTACATATAATTCACACATCTACTATGTCTATGCATTGTAGTTGCAAATGAATCTTTACTTACTTTTCATTTGGTTGGTGGCTTAGTCTAGATTTGTTTAGTATTTCTCTCCAACCTTAGATGTAAAATTGCCTGTAATATTATCCAACATCAAACACTATTCCCAATTTAGCAAGTTGAAAGCACAAAATCTCATACTAAGACCTTAAACACCAAGCTATCTAGGTAACAATCAGACTTTCACAAACTAAAACTCAATATAGTCCCTCATATACCTTAATTTCTCATCTTAAATACATGTAAACATCATATAATTAAAGTATTATCACTCTAATAGTATGTACCTAATTGTTAGAACTCAATAGTAACATGTTTAGGCTGAAACATATTAAGTTATTAAATGGGACATATTTTTACCTCTAATTTCCTTGCTGCCACATTAGGTTTCGTAGACATTTTGACATCCTTAGGAATATTTATTCACTCTAAATTTTTTACCACACTTAGATAACATGTAGAAAAATATAACCATACTATAAAGTTTCCAAAAACAAATGGGTCTAGGTCATGTAATTCAGTCCACTTCACAACACACCAGAACAGATATTCTTACTTTGGCAGTTTTGAGAGTTTTCTTCAATATCATGCCCAATTTCAATTTCTAATCGATGAAAATTTATTCCAATACTCTTAACCCATATATAAATATGTATATGATGATAATTACAGATTTTACTCAACATACCATATACTTTTGAAGCCTAAAAAATAAGAAAATAGCAAGTTGACAGTTTCTAGCACAAGTGTTTTCTATCAAATATTTCCAACAACAAACCCTTTCTTTATGCATCAAAGCCTATATAATAACATCCTAACACATTTAAAAATAATATTCAAAGCTTAATAAGCTAATAAACCTCAAAACAAATCTAAAATTCATGCCAAACCCGTAGGTTTAGCTCACCTTGCACAGTTTTCTACTTGAACTTGGTGATTTCTCATTCCCTTTGCTTGTTTTGCCTTCTTTTTTGATTGGAATCACTTAGGACCTATTTAGAGAGATTTTTTCATGTATTTAAAACCTAAAATAGTTCAGAAGAAGGTTCAAGTCGTGGTTGTTAGCTTAAGAGTGAAGAATAGGTTGAGGTGCTAGTTTGATAAGTCTAAGCATGAGGTGGCATAAGCTTGAGGTGGCATGTAATGGTATATCTGATTTCTCCTTATCTTTCAGCCCTAATCTTGTGTGTATCACATATTCTTATTTGGTAGCAACCTATCTTCGTCACCATCCATTCCCGTGGCTAATTCCTATGTACGTTTGTTAGGTTCTTCACCCAAAAAATTATCGGTTCTTGCCTGATTGATAAGTTTGTGCACCGATAGTGTTACAAACCTATGAACCTAGTCATATATTAAATTATAGTATTGTATGTCTAGTTGTCCCAAGTGTATGATTTAAATTTATATATAATATTAAAATTCATGATCGAATTGACTACTTTCTATAAACTTTTCGGTGACACATTTTGAACTCCTAAGGTTACCACGTGTAACCTAGCACTATTTACTATATTGATACCTAAATTTCTTCTTATCTCAAAAACAAAATCAACCACTTAAGTTAAGGGATTCGATAATCAATACCGTGCGAAAGCTTCAAAATTAAGTTTAATGATTAAGAACTTCGTATAAAATAAAATAAATTATATGATGTCATATCAATACAAATAGCACGCAATTAATATGTAATGCATGAATCATATTTAGCTGTGTGAGTAGTAAGAGGCTCGAGTATCACAAGAAGTATGTAAAATTGAGGCGCATTGGAATCATCTTTCATACTAGTAAATCGGGTCGCATACATTGGAGCAAGAGAGTACTGGCTCACCGCTGAGGATATAGGTGTTCCTATGAAAGGAACTGGTGCCACATTCCTCTAGGATACTGGCTGGAGTTGGTCTCACCGTAGTGTTTTACAAGAGTTCCTACTCGATGAATCACCCATTCCCTCTGTATGTCCAAGCGCCATCCACTTGTGAATACAACAATGTGCCCACCGTAATCTTTTAAGAGTTTAAACATTCACTAAACTTCCTTTCAATTATCCCATATTATAATAAGGAAGACATAGTGCTTGTTGATGGCCATGATTCTAATACGTCCCTCTGATTTTTTTTCCCCATGAATAGCTCAGTTTATATGCATCTTAATCATGGCCACTAATCAATCGATCATGCTGGTCAACGACATTCATTTAGTTGTCCTGCTCAGATGGATGAGACTGTTCCCACTTGAAGCATGCTTCAAGTCTAGCTTTGAGACATCTATTACTACAACTAGAACTTTCATTCCTTATTAATTCTTTATTATTGCAATTCTATGCTAGCAAGTTTCATGTCGACTTACGGCATAATCACATCAATATACGTAAAAATCAAAATTTGAACTGGAACTTGATAACAAACCTGGACTAACCCATATAGAGGAAAAAGAACCTGGCCCAACAAGAGAGGTTAGCGATACGAGATATCTTACCTTCTGGGTTGGCTAAGGTGAGGTGTCTTAACTTAAGAAAGGGCTTGTTGATGCGGTACTTCAGTTGGAGAGGATAAAGCATATTGGTAAGGAATGAGGGAGAGCTGCAAAGAAAGGGTTATAGAACATGCACTTAATGAAAAAAATAGACACAACAAAAGGTAAACATGGACCTAGCCTATTTTCAGGGGGACCTCTTTGATGCTAGCCATCATGGATACTAAGCCCCTAGGTATACACAATCAAAGAGGATTCATTGAGACCTTCATACACCTGTCTCTCTTCTTTCTCTAATGATGAGTTAAGTGGCGAGCCTGGACCCCTTTTAGTAATGGGAAATTTATTCATCTGGTCTCACTGAGGTCTCTTGAGCCTTTTAGTCGACCTGCCACTCTGCTTTACACTAGGTGCTAAAAAAGTGCAAGGCATCTGAGATGGATTAGGCTAGCTAATCTACTACCTCTACATCATCTTCATCCTATCTATCCTCTCTTGAGGTACGTAGGTCTTCTCACATGAAAAATCATATAGAATGGTTTCTTATAACTCGTTTTCTCCCAAAGATCGTGCCTTTCTTGCCAGTGTTCATGCGGGAACCTCAAATCTTTTTGGAAGTCGTGGGTCATTGGCAACAAGCTATGATTAATCTTCACTTTAAGCTTTAGAGAAAAATGGCACTGACACATAGGGAAGGTGCCCCGATTTATCCAGAATAGATGGGGTTGGCTGTCTATTAGAGCCTATTAACAACTTATAATTAACAACTTATACTGTAAAGGAAGAGTTGTTAGGTGGAGGATGGCCAACTTTTACTTGATCTGCCGCTGTTGCGGAGCACCCGCCCATAGGTTTTTATAGATATTGGTACAATTATAGGATGTTATAACTCATAAGGTAATGATAGGGGGAGTACTATTAACAAACATCTTGATCGTATTATCGACCATGATCAAACAGGGCTAAGAATCTTACCTTTACTTTCGTGCTCGTAGGTTGACTCCCCTATGCATCTCAACAAAGGTCTCATAAACGTACGCTTTCCTTATGCATCCTGCTGCTTCACTAATGTGAATAAGTTATACAGAAGGGTAGGTTGGCTATATACTCTTATGCGCCTTCCTTCTTCAAACCTTTCGGTATGTATTGCCCCCTAACTATAGATCAGATCCACCAGATGGAGAAACTTCAATTCCACATGCTGAGTCATCGGACGTATCCACCAAGGGATTCATGGAATTTTTGTGGATTGAGTTGGGGAAAATCTACCAAAGATAGGCATATAGATACATTCCTTGCCCGCTGCTAAGGGCGAGCAAGAAAGAAAATCCAATGATTGTTTTTTAACCAGCTCCTCTTTTTGGGTATGCAGGTACTAAGAGTCCCCTCACTACTAACCAGCAGACATCATTTGGCTAGGTCTTGCCGGTATCAACTAGGGGTGATCACGGTGCAGTTTTGCAGTTTTTTTCACTAATTTCAAACCGAATTGCCATATGTGGTTTTGTTGGAAAATAATTTTAAATTATAGTTTTGTCAAGTAAAATGAAAGTGCAGTTTTAAGCGATTTTGGGCAGTTGCAGGCGGTTTGATGATTTTTTACCAATAAAGAGAAATGATTAAGCTCCAATAAATTAAGACATAAATAAAAAAAATTATTTGAACATGAAAATAACACCATGATCTTTTATCCTAAAAATAATAGCATAATCTTTCATGTACTAACAAATAGCTATATCGTTGTGTATAAATTTTAATTTATTTCATATATTCTACTTATTCATTTAATTTCATTTATGTGGAATGGCTGTTGCTCTTGTCTTTTGTCTTGAGTCTTGAAATTGAGAGATGTGAGTTGGAGAAAAGAATAATTTGCTTAATTTATTAAGGTTTGGTATGATAAGTTAATTACAAAATTACTCTTTTAAGGTATAAATAGGCGGTTCAGTTTTCTATGGGTTTTTAGCTCCCAAATAGCTACCGAACCACTAAGGCGGTGCGGTTTTTGTTTAGTATTTTAGATCACAGTTTTTCTGATAAATCAATATTAACGGTGCAGAATGGGACAATTTGGGCAGTTTGGGTGATTTTTTAAAAATTATCATCACCCCTAGTATCAACAATGAGAAAAAAACAACCAAATGGAAATATCAACTAACTATGGCTCTTGGCCCAGACAACTTCCTAGGCATAGGGGAGATCGGAGCAAGAGAGAACACATAGATGACATTTTTATTCCTGGGCTATAGTAAGTAGATCGAGAGGTCATTCCGCCCTTTGTCCCCTAAGTTGGGTAATATGTTCTCGGCCATTCTTGCTCCAATCTGACCTAGCTGGTGAGTGATCCCAGTTCACGATAGAGAACAAGACAACAAGTGAGCCACTCCTTCAAAGGTCATGATTGCGTTATTAGCCAGGCTAGGCACCTAGGGCTGCTTTTGCTAGGCAATCATCATACATGGGACTATTCTTGCAATCTGACTTGGGATAAAAAATCCACTACCAGGACCAATACTGATGACTGACTGATCTAGAGAGCTCTGACTGATGGTTAGGTGGTTTGGTTACTTCAAAGGAAGGGGTTTGTCAAGGAAAGGTTCAGGTGGGGAATGAGGTTATGATAAAAAGCTCTTTCTTCTAGGAGGGGAGTAGATAGCCTCTGAACTCGAGTCAAGAAATTCTTGAAAAAATGGTTACAGACCAGGTAAGTGTCCCTGAAGTGAAAAAATGACACATAAATATTGTACGTAAGATAGATCACCACAAGGAGAGGAGAGTCACGATAAGGCAAAGGGAAGTATAAATTATAACACTCTTTAGAACAACTTAGATATCACGGAATGTAAAAACCAAATAGAAAAGAATGAGATCACCAATCCTATGACAATCGCTATCCTACCAACATCTTTCAATGTGCTATCCTATGACAGTCTGACGTCCAGGAATGCCACTGAGTCAATGAAATTATTAGTGAGGGAAGCTTTTGATGGATAAGGGCAGTCTACCCCTGGAGTGCTTGTCTACCTCGTTAGATTGAACTTCCACCAAATCTTTATTATGTGTTCAACCACAGCTGGATCTCTCCCAATCGTTTGATCATTTAGAGATAGAAATTGAGCTGGCTGAAGCTGAACCAGAGCCCACTAAGGAGGGAAAGTCAAACCCTTCACACGCCCTATCTAGCCTAGCAGCTAGTTTTAGGAAACAACTGTTATCTAATTGAATTGATGATTTCTCCCCGTCTTGAATAGAAAAAGTAGAAGTGATCGAGAGGTTCCAGAGTTGATAGAATTTTCCTTTCTCGGGTCAGGATCCTATTCTCTTTCTCTATGAGGTCTTCCAAGCTGAACCTTTACACCGATTGATATGAGAAAGCATTCAAGGTCCTACTGTACTGACTTCAATAAAGAAGAAAGGCTAGCTATATGCTTCACACATGCAAGTTGTAAGGTAAGGTTGTTTACTTCCTTCAACCTTGAAAAACCTATGGGCTTCACCTTTACACCGATTGATATGAGAAAACATTCAAGGTCCTACTGTACTGACTTCAATAAAGAAGAAAGGCTAGCTATATGCTTCACACATGCAAGTTGTAAGGTAAGGTTGTTTACTTCCTTCAACCTTGAAAAACCTATGGGCTTCACCTTTACACCGATTGATATGAGAAAGCATTCAAGGTCCTACTGTACTGACTTCAATAAAGAAGAAAGGCTAGCTATATGCTTCACACATGCAAGTTGTAAGGTAAGGTTGTTTACTTCCTTCAACCTTGAAAAACCTATGGGCTTCAAAGTTAGTCAAATAGGGACAACAGGAAGCATGGTAGTCTTGGTTCTTATGCTCGAATTAATGGCAACGAATGCAGGCTTTGAAATTAATTCTCTCACTTGTTGCGTTCAAACTTTTTTCTGTAAAGTTTACTGGAAGACTACTATACTAGCGTCCTGCTCTTTGGATTACTCTTTCAATCTGCAGGATTAGATGACAAGTTTATACAGAAGGTGAACATTGAGGGACAGTCTATCAAGAGGCGATAAGAAGTAAGAAGTAAGAAGTCATGAAATCTGACTCTATTGAGTTGGAAGGGCAGTTAAAACCTTGTTTGGAATTGAATCAAATAGGCATCCCGAATCATGCTAAAGCAAGAGGCCGGCTAAGGTAATAAAATTCAACACTGGACATGGTATGAAAGTGATTGTAGAGAAAGAGAGCAAGCTACGAGCAAGGAAACCTTACCTTTACTTTGTTTGAGCAGGTTATATTTGAGCTTTTTAGATGGTAAATCAGGGAAATCACTTTCATTGGGATAGAACCCAGTAGAAAGGGCATTAGCGAAGGTATGATTCACACTCTAGGGTTCTCTATAGTTACATTAGAATAGAGACCTTTGCTCGGCTAGATAGTTTTGATTTGTTGGTAGTTTGATTTCTTGCTTGTAGGGATTATATATGTTATATTCCAGGTATGCTTAAAAGGCAAAGAGTCTTATTATATTCTTCTTTGCCTTTTTTTTCTTGTAGTGGGATTGAATAAAGAGAGTCAAAACTATAGTACAAGCAAGAACTATAGAGACGCCAGTGATTCTATTAGTAGATGAATTTTCAAGAGTTCTTTTTTCAATGCCAGGTAAACTTCACCTATTTTTTCTTATTGTTCATGGTATACTCAAATTCAAGTTATTTTTCTAGGGCGAGATGCCAATATCAAAATAAAGAAAAAAGCTCTATTCAACAATTAAATTTTCTTATCTTATTCAACTCATCTCCCTCTTTCTATATCCAAAAAGTGGTATAAAGCTAATATTGATGAAAAGGGTGTAGCGGGGAAAACACATAGGTTAGCTAGAAGAATCAAGAGAATAACAAAATTCATAAGAATTCTTCCCAATTCCATGGTACTTCACAAGTAGTCATTTGTATTGTTGTCTCTTAGCTTCTTCCTCTAGCCTTTAGCTCGACACTAGGTTTAGTCTTCTTTCCTCTTTGAACTTTACTATTTAGATATCGAGAATGAACTCAAATGTTAGAATAGGTTGCAAGAATAAAATGCAATTCTCCCTTCATCACTCTCTATCTCCGGCCCTTGCCATTAGTTAGCTTGCACTTTGAGTTTTCAAAGTCAAGGTGCCTTTCTCTTCCAGTCGAATAGAAACTATTAAAGCAAAGGCAAGGGAGCTGAGAAAGGTGAGATAGTGCAAAAAGGTAGAGGCGCGACCCGTTACTATACTATAAAGGAGCTTTGAGCAATGGTGGGAGGATGAGGGTTGCTTTTTATTACATTACATTGCGTCGAGTTAAAGATTCTTTCTTACATATATAATGAAAGGGCACATTCTCTTGAAACTATCTGGATTATTCATCAAAGCCCAACCAAGTTTCTTGAGTAAAGCGTCATTCATCGTTACCACTCACCTGTTAACCACTATTCCCTATCTTCGGCACCTCCCTCCTAGCCCAAAAACAAAAATCTATCATTTTTCTTCTATTAACCAATCATAGGTCTCACTAATCTAAAGCAACACATCAATCTTGTCACACTTGATGGAGCCATTGCCAATTTTTCTCTCTTTCTTCCAAAAATGCCCAATCTTACTCGCCGCTGACACTCATTATATTAGCCGCATAAGTTAGTAGAGCGTATTGTCACGAAGTTGTTCCCTTAACAAGGACCGTGCAGCCTTAACTTCTTCAACTGCCCCTCACGGTAGCTAAGTCAGTCTCGTTGCTTAGAAAAGTATTGGAAGATAGCTAACAAGATAGAAAACACTCAAAGAAGGCAAGAAAGCTTTATAAGAGAAAACTTGTATTCACTCAAACTCAAACTCTTGCTTGATGGTTTACAAATGAAGTTCCTACCTCTATTTATACTACTCCACCTCCTAAATGAACGGTGGTGATCTATTTGATCCAACAGTTGGGAGAGACTCTCTAGAGTTCTCCAAGGAATATGCTAGAATGATTCCACTAGATATTTACAAAGGGATTTTCTAGAAGTTCCTAGCAATTGTCCAAAATGTCCCTAATGTTCTAGAAAATTATGAGAGAGCCTCCAAGTCCAAAAATGCTGCAATAAATAGGTCTTGGCTTGGCGGTGCATAACATCCTCCCCTACCTAATTTGGCAACGTCCTCGTCGCCTCGTACTTTCAAAGTTGATCTTGGAATTGCCACAAGTCTTCTTTATGTTCCCACGTTGCTTCAGACTCTGATAGTCCCTTCCACTTGATTAAGTATTAAGAGCAAGGTTGTACGCCATGTCGTCATATGGTTTTCTTGGTAAGCACCTCTTCAATCTCCTTATCGTAAAACTTGGTTACCACATGAGGTGCCTGATATGATTGCCTTCGGTTGGGGTCTTCCTCATCCTCATAGTACAGCTTTAACATACTTATGTGAAAGACAAGATGTATCTTTAAGGAGCTAAGTAGGTTAACACGATAAGACACCTTGCTTACCTTAGCCACAATCAGAAACGGCCCCTCGTACCTTCTTACCAAACCTTTGTGCATTCCTCGCAATGCCTTAAATTATTGTGGTAAGAGTTTGACAAGGACTTGGTTGCCTATATTGAACTCTTATGGGCGTCTCCTTTTGTCAGCCCATTTTTTCATTCGTTGATGAGATTTTTCTAGGCATGAACGAGCTAAGTCGGCTTGCTCCTCATATGACTTAGCCATTTTGATCGCCCCTAGGCTCTTTCCATCACCTTCAAATATTGCTGTTGTGTGAGAAGTTAATAGTTGTTGTCCTGATGCTAACTTGAATGGACTCCATCCCGTGGCCTCGCTCAACTGCAAGTTATACGAAAATTATGCTACATCTAGAAGTTTGGCCCAATCCTTCTAATTAGCACTCATAAAGTACCTCAAATAGCACTCTAACAAGTAGTTCACCCGTTCGGTCTGTCCATTGGTCTGGGGGTGAAAACTTTTGGAGAAACATAATTTTGATCCAAGAAGTTTAAAAAGTTTTGTCCACAATCTTTCTGTGAAGCGGGGGTCTCGATCGCTCACAATATTTCGTGGTAGTCCCTAATATTTCATGACGTTTTTGAAAAATGCCCTTGCTGCTTCTTCCATCGTGCAGTCCCTACTGCATGGTATGAACATCCCGTACTTGGAAAATCAGTCTACTATTACCATGATAGACCCGAACCCCTCTGATTTTGGCAAGGCACTGATGAAGTCCATTGTGATAGACTCCCATGGTCCATCGGGAATCGGTAATAGCTCTAATAATTCTGCTGGCTGCTTGGTCTCTATCTTATCTTGATGGCACACAAGATAAGTCTTGACATACAACTCGACACTATCCCTCATGTGAGGCCAAAAGTAGGCTGCTCTAATAGTGCCATCATGCATCATTGCCCTGGATATCCTGCCTATTTGGTGTCGTGACACTCCTTGATGATCTCTTTTCGCAAGCTCTCCCACTTCGTGACGTATAGGCGTCATCCCTTGGTGTAGAGTAGACTGTCCTCTACCCAGAATTGCCTGGTTTTGCTCTCCACTGCTAGCTTCTTTAGCTCCCTAGCCAATGGGTCCTACTCCAATCCTTATTTGATAAGGTCCGTTATCTCTCCCTTGGCTAGGCTGACAGCTGCAAGCTCCGTCTTTTGGCTTAAGGCATCGACTACTACATTGGCTTTACCATGTTTGTACTCTAACGTGTAATCAAATTTTGCCAAGAAGTCCTGCCATCGAGCTTGCTTCGGTGATAGCTTCTTTTGGGTTTGGAAGTAACTCGTGGCAATATTGTCGGTTTTGAGATGAAATGGGAGCCCAACAAGTAATGTCACCACACCCGTAGGAAATGGATGATGGTCGTCATCTCCTTTTCCTGCACCGTGTATTGTTGCTCGATGTTATTGAGCTTGCAGCTTTCAAATGCTATGGGATGCCTTTCTTGCATTAGTACCCATTCTATTGCAAAGTCTGAGGTATCTGTGTGGAGTTCAAAGGGCTTGTCGAAATTCGGCAGGGCTAATATTGGTTCGCTACTTACTGCCGCCTTCAAGTCATCAAAGGCATGTTGGCATTTCTCGGACCACTCCTACGTCTTCCCTTTCTTAAGTAAGTCCGTCAGTGGTGCTACCCGTGCTGAGTATCCCTAGATAAACCTATGGTAATAATTGACAAGTCTAAGAAAAGATCGTAATTCGGTTACCTTGGTTAGAGCTTCCCGCTCCACAATGGCTTGCACCTTTGCTCCATCCATTTGTAGCTACCCATGTCCGATGATGTGTCTTAGAAAAGGAACCTCCTTCTTGGCAAACAAGCACTTTTCTTTCTTCACAAATAACTCATTCTCCCTTAATACCTAAAATACGGTATGTAGGTGGTTAGCGTGTTCCTCCAGTGAGTTGCTGTAGATCACTATATTATCCAGGTACGGCTGGAAGATCTTGTTCATGAGCGTGCAAAATATGGTTGGGGCATTGGTCAATTCGAAAGGTATGACTAACCATTTAAAAGACCCATACTAGGTGATGCATGTCGTCTTTGGCTCGTCCCTCTCAACAATCCGAACTTGGTAGTAGCCTTTTTGCAAGTCCATCTTGGTATAAATCTTAGCTCCTCCAAGTCTGTCAAATAGGTCAGCTATCAAAGGTATGAGATATTGATTTTTGATAGTTACCTTATTTAACACCCGATAGTCCACACACATCCTTAGTAACCCATCATGCTTTTTCTGGAACAACACCGGTGTGTCGTATGGTGCCTTCGAAGGTCGGATCCATCCCATGTCTAACAACTCTGTAGTTGCCTTCGAAGCTCCTCTAGTTCGGGTAGGGCCATATGGTAAGGTGCCATGGCAGGTGGCTTGGTACCCGGCTCCAACTCGATCTTGTGATCCAACTCTTGCCTAGGTGGGAGTTTCTTTGGTAACTCATCCAGCATCACGTCTTTATTTTCCTCCAAGATGTTCTGGATGATGGGTGGCAAGTCCTCCTCCTTAGTGACGACTGGAACTTCCTCCTTTAAGGTTGTTAAATATGTCGGCTCGTTCTATTTTGCCCCTTTGGTAATTTATATTGCCAATAGGTACCTTGATTCAACCTTAGTCCCTTACGAATGTCCCACGATTGGGTCGATGGTGGGGATCATGCAAGGTGCTCCCTTTTTGAGTATGCATACAGAGCTAAAAGAAGGTATGGGAATAGCTGTTACCTTTCTTAAGAAGTTCATGCTGAGTACGACCTTGAAGTCGTCCATAGATGCCACTGAGAAATCCACTTGGCCCTTCTAAGTACCTAAGCATAGCTCCATATTCTTCACTACGCCAAGGGTTGAGCTTTGGCGTTCACCATCTTGTGCCAACCTTCACCCCTGCTCTATCGTAGGCCTAATCTATTGGCCTCTTTCTCGGTTATAAAGTTGTGGGTAGCTCCCGTGTCCAGCAATGCCTTGGTAGGCTTCCACTTATGCATGCCTCCACGTACATCAGCCCCTTGCTTGATGTCCTAGTAACGATTTGGCATTGAGGGTATTAAGAAGTCAGATGGATCCGATATTACTCGTCCCTTCATCCATGGTTGATGCTGCCTCATTCCTCTCGACCATAACAGATAAGGATCCGAGCTTGGGATAATTGCTCATGGCATGTGGCTCTTTGCACACGAAGCATCCTCTATTTAGTATGAAGGCACGTTTCTTTTCTTCGTACTCCTTCTAGAATAGATTCCTATCTCCTTCCTTGGGTGGGTATATTTTTTGTTGGTCCTGATTGTCCCGCTTCTCTCCCCCACCTTTAGTTGGGTTCCACTTTTCTTTTTTCTTTAAAGTATCCGTGTGGGGTTGGTACTCTGTAAGAGACTCTGTGACGGCGATTACCTCGTCTATCGACTTGACGTCTCGCCGGTGTAACTCTTGTTTGGCCCATTATTGAAGACCATCCACAAAGTGAAAGAGAAGGTCCTCCTCCGATAGATTGGGAATTTGAAGCATGATTGTGGTAAAGTCTTTAACATACTCCCTTATGGTTCCTTATTATTTCAGCTCTCGGAGCTTCTTGCAAGCTTCATAGATGACATTTTTTAGGTAGAAATATCGCTTAAGCTTCTTCTTGAAATCCTCCCAAGTATCGACCCGACAGGAACCTCATTCTATGTCGGTGTGCTTCCTACGCCACCATAGAATAGCAGTATCGGTGAGATAGAGAGTGGTGGTTCTTACCTTTGATGCTTCATCGGTTAAGTTGAGTCCCTCAAAGTTGCATTCCATTTACCATAAGAAGTTCTCAATTTCCTTGGCATCCCTCCGGCCATCGAACCTGTTGGGTTTGGGATAGTCCACCCTTGGACTAACCACACTGGTGCTAGCTCCCCAATGGTAGCAGTCTTCTTATCACTGCTAAGTCCTCCCATAATGTCTCGATGCTAATCTGCATAGCTTGTAGAGCATCCATCACCTTCGCCTATAGTCGCATTAAGCAATCATCATATAAGGTGTCGGTGTCGAGGCATGCTTGGACATTCTCCTTCAAGGAGTCTAACTGTTCGGAATGTGGCCCTCCAACATCTCGATGTTGTGCTCGACTATCTCGAGGCACTCACCAATATCCTCCATGATGTGTTCCCAAGAGCTACCCTCTCGGCTCTTACTCTGATCGCGTTTCTTCTTGGATTGGGTCTGGACGTGTTCTCTCTCGTGGTCTTCGATCACACCTGACCTATTCTCATTGCTGGCCATCACTTATGACTTCACAGCATTTAGCCCAACCGGGCTCTGATACCACTTGTCACATACTTGTTCCCTTAACAAGGACCGTGCAGCCTTAGCTTCTTTAACCGCCCCTCGTGGTAGCTAAGTCAGCCTCATTGCTTAGAAAAGTGTTGGAAGATGGCTAACAAGATAGGCAACACTCAAAGAAGGCAATAAAGCTTTATAAGAGAAAACTTGTATTCATTCAAACTCAAACTCTTGCTTGATAGTTTACAAATGAAGTTCCTACTTCTATTTATACTACTCCACCTCTTAAATGAACGATGGTGATCTATTTGATCTAACGGTTGGGAGAGATTCTCTAGAGTTCTCCAAGGAATATGCTAGAATGATTCCACTAGATATTTACAAAGGGACTTTCTAGAAGTTTCTAGCAATTGTCCAAAATGTCCCTAATATTCTAGAAAATTACGGGAGAGCCTTCAAGCCCAAAAATGCTGCAATAAACGGGTCTTAGCTTGGCAGTGTGTGACAGTATGCTAAGAAAGAAGAAAATTAGGTGATGTCAGTCTTACTGCTACTTCCCGATTGACACCAGTTTGTATTTTCCTCATATACATTCAATATATGGATGTACACTTCGAGTAACTTACCCTTCTTGACCTAACCTAAAGCGCTTGTCTTACTTATCTAACTTACAAGTGAGCGGAGTGGTGCGTGAGCTACAAAAGGTTGCTTGCTCCTAACAAGTTACATAGCTCCCCCTATATATGTGATCGTTTGAGTCATGATTGATTAAGCCTTTCGAAGCACTTTCTAAATATTAGTTATATGCTTCTTTGCCTAGGATGATCTAGAATAGAGATCTGCCCCAATCCTTTTCAAGTGGACTAACATATTGGGATTAGAGAGGAGAAAACTGCTTGTCAACTTTTGGATCACTCTCCTCCAGACAATATAGAATGATCCAGCAAATGAAAGAAAGGATTGATTTTGTCAAGTATTGGTTACAACATCTAAATTTGACTTCCCCATAGCCTAGCGGCTACCCTCACTCAGGCTTTGGGGCTAGAGTCATACGTCTTGCTGCTTTGGTAATAAAATTAACCTTCAGCGTCTAGAACTAGTCTTTCTTTCTTATCTTCCTTGTCATGTACAACTTCTCCCAGGGGGGCTAAGAAGAGAGTTAAGAGAGAGAGCTCCCCTGCCCGCATTTATGAAAACCCTAAAAAGAATGACTTTTTGCCACTTTGTAATGTAGACAACTTCTTTAAACATGCCAAGTTGAAAAGTCGAGAGGGCTAGGACAGAACAGAAGTGGTAGGGTACCAAGAAATTTCTTCCATAGATAGAGATAGGTAGTATTCTTGAATCACGCGTAGAGAGAGCGATAATAGAGAAGAGTTAGCTCATTCGAAAGAAGTACTACTACTATGAAAGTTTCTGTTCCCTAGTTGCTCAAACCTGTTTTACCTTTTTAGGGTAGGGCAAGCTGAGCAGTTTCTCCTTTCCACTATTGACTTACTGATTCCAGGACCTGTCCTTTTAGAATTCCATCTTCCTTTAGTTGATTGCTACCCCACGGTTGAGTGCTTTGTTTCACTAGTTACGCGCGAGCTCTTTCTTCACTGCTTCTCTTGGTTGATGTTCCAAGGAGTTCCTGGCTAAGATCTAGAAGTTAGATCAAAATCAGATTGAATCAGATATGGAGTTTCATCAAAAGATAAACTACTCGACTATTGAAAAAAAAAATCATTTTTGCGTCTTTTTTTTTTTGCTTCAACGGAAGGGCAGCACCACAAACCTAATGCGTAATGAGTCAATCTTATCTCAATATAGATAAGTGGTAAGACCATAAGCTTAAGAGATGAGCCTTGGGTTCCAAATATGCTAGGATTGAGTTGGTCTGCTCGGTCACACAAAAGAAGTTAGTCTTCGCTATATATATCCTTTAAGTGTGGGGTTAGGTTTCTTTCTAGTAGTTCATTCAGGTGAACCTTTTTCAATCTCTTTCAATGGTGTTGCGACAAGGCCGTGTTGTTCAGTTGAAAGAAACAATAAATAGGGTATTCATTACACGTTCCTCGAATAGTTATGCCCCAAACGAGGGCGCCCTAACTAGTTTCAAGTTCTCCCAATTGAAAGTCATACCCAAAGGGAAGGTAGAAGTGGTATAAAAGGAGAACGCCCAAAGAATTTAAGCCTATAATTGGATCGAGAGCTTACTTCTTTATCTAATCCCCCGTCTCATTGCTAGTTTGCTCCTTTATCTATAAAGTGCAATCTTTTTTTTGTACTAAAAAATGGAAATCTTTCCGAATGGAAGAAGCATTGGGCTAGTGATTCAAGAAGTCTTAAACACTATTATTAAAGTCAACTTTCAGCAATAGCATGGTTCATCCAGAAGAAAATGGGGAAGGAGAAATCTGTCGCTACTGTAGTTGCTCTTTTCTCTCTATTGATCAGTAAAAATGAGACTATTAGTACATTACCTATTAACTTAACCTTTTTTCTCTTATAAAGAGAGAGGGATCGAACCCTAACTTTCTTCCATCCCCCTCCCGTGGCCTTATCGAAGTAGACCCCTTTGCACTCCAACTAGATAAATGGATGGAAGAAAAATCCTGCCCACAGCTAGGCCATTTGGCTCCGTTATCACTGGAGATTATACTTAGTGCTAGGCTTCCACTATCGATCCAGACCAGGTGATGGAAATAAACATACTTTGGTTAGTCATTCTGCTTGTATCGACTTTCGTCTGTCTCTCTGTCCCTGATCCTTTCAAGCATAGAATGAAGCAAGTGGGGATTGTCGGGTTTTAGCTGCTTTCTCTACTCTTACGTTTGATCTCTTCTCTTATAAGGCCGACGTGCCTATTCTATTATATTGCTTTTCTTTTCCCCTTCTTGGGTGAATCTATCCCATTACTTGAATCCAGGAATGGTGATGTCTCAACCTGACATGGCTTACCTTACCTAAACGGCTTTCATAGAACATGCCTAGGGCAGAGAAATGTAAGTTTATCTAGCCTGATAGGCAAAGACCTTAAAAGAGGGCACTTCGTGCCTTAAATGGCTCTATTTTCATTAGGCTCCACCATTAGAGAAGAAAAAAAATACATGCATATAGGAAAATGCCACGAACAACTAAACCATCCAATTCGGGAGCTCCAAGGAGGAAGAAAGATGATTCGAATGAAGAATAAGAAAGAGAGAACAATACCGAGGCTGAAGTTGAAGTTCAAGCTAAAGAAGGTGCCTAAGTTGAAGCTTTAGTTGATGCCAAACTTCTTTAATTAGTTCCTCAAGGATAGAAAAGGTCTTACGGTGCTTTACCTCCAATGGGATCGCCATGACCTACCTCAACGGAGCTCTAATCGGTCGCTACTTGCTGGAATAAAGGTAGGATCATAGATTGGTCATTTCACTACCTACGCAATAACTGATCCTCAAATGAAGACATACTAGTTTTCTTTTCTATTACCGAAACTTGCTAGCCAACACCGGCTACCGCAAGAGAACTCAAATCGCCTGTAAGAGAGGAAGGTAAGGTATAAGGCAATTATAACTCAATGGTTTATGGGGCACTTTCAATAGCTAAAAGTCAAACTCAAAATGCAGGGAATTACCTTAGCTCGAAGGCTAAAGGAAAGCTTTCTTCCACTCTTGCTTCGATCCCAATAGGAGAAAGAGCTAGCACTTTGATAGCTCCGTATGGTGATTACCATGGGGTTCTCTTGTTAGGACCTTGGGATGTATTAACTATTCACCAGGAGACAAATCAAGTCAAAACAGTTCATTCCTATAACCTATGGGTTGAGTCAGTTGGATTTCTCTTACGAAGAGAAGGGAGCTATAGAATGAGTCAAAGAGGTGGCCAAAGTGTGGAAGCAGACACACCGGATAGCCTAGCCCCTGGGAACTACACTGGAGGGACTACTGAGGAATATCCTATCTAGCACAATCAATGTAGGAATTTATGACACCATCAGTATATAGGCCATATGGAGCAAAGGATATTTGTGCAAAAGAATAATCTTGGTACGAAATTCAAAAAGAAAGCAAGTATGACTGAGCTTGAATAGAGGATAAAAAAAAAGGCTGGAGAAAGAGCAAGGTTCGAAAACTCCAATGGTATATCAATCAAGGAATATGAGAAGTAGGAAGAAATCAACCAGAGGCCAGGGAACACATAACTAATTATGGTCGATGAGATGGGTAAACTCAGAAAAGGCCTTACAAGCTCATTTGAATAAGATGACTACTCAGCTCAGAGAGTTGAAAATCAGAAACAATGCTCTTTAGGTTACTTTGGATGACTTAGCTCAACACACAAACTATGACAGAAGAATGTGAAAGGCTAGCAATTGAGTGCTAGAGGCTGAAGTATAATGCAAAATATATTTGAATAGCTTTACCAAGATCCTTAGCTGATAAAGAGAATGTTCAAAGCCATGGGCCACCTCTCTCTTATATACATTATTCTTACCTTCAAGAATAAGAAAATATATCAGTTCTAAACAAGTTGATGACTTAGAGTTTCAAGGAATGTTATTCTTCTTCTTTTATCGGGTATGAAGCACTTAATCCAATAGTAATAGAAATACCCCTAGAATAGCTTTCATGAATGAATCAAACCAAGGTCTTTCTTTAAAGTGCCATACCATTGATTTAATTAGCAAATGCCCCCAAAGAGAAAGCGAGCCCTGCCGACTAGAAGATGTGTGCCATTAAGATAATGAAAGGGAAGCAGTAGGACGAGAGTCACTCTTGACAAATAGGCAATCCGATAGATAGATTATGGCTTCCTTACTATCAACAAGCTCCCACAGGCGATGAACTACTTTTGACTTCTTCGGTTTGTAGCCATACCATATAGAGTGCAAAATTTCTTTATTTAGGAGTAGCTAGATTCAAGCAAGCATTCCAACGAAAAGGTCCTTTGGCTTTGCCTAATACTGGGACTGACTTTATACAGAATACAAAGAGAGAAAAAGTAGCAATCTAAGCTCAAGTTGAATCAGCCAGGTATTCTTGGAGGGTAAGAGAAGTTCTCGGCTTTTGTTCGTACTCTTCCATAAAGTCCATATATTCCTCGATCTTTATCTTCTTCCTCTGGATCTCCAATGGTAGGACAAGTAGTTTACTACTTTTTCTTTCCTTTCTCTGCCTTCATTCTCCATTCGACATGGCTGGCTATAGTCCTACAGCCTTTCTTTCCCAGACAAAAATGCTTACCAGACTGATGACTTTCTTGAGCACGTAGGGGACTGACTTTAGACTGAAGAAGCCAGCTAACTTCATTCAATTGAAGAAAATATTAGAATTGGCATCATTCTAAAGATGACTCTAGAGTGACTACTTTTCGATTCATCTGACTATTATTTACACAATTTCAAGATTGAGCCAACCTTTTTCCTACTCTTTCTTCCTCTAGCTCCAGGGTAACTACTATTCTGACTCTAGGTTAGCGCCTACTTGCTAGCTGGTTTGCTAGCAGAATGGGGGATAGATAACCTTTGAAAGTCCCTTTCCCTTTGACTCTGCTTTATTCTTTGGGATCAGGGATTAGACAGTTGCCTCATAAAATGATCTTTGCTTAATTCCTGACTCTAGAACCAGACTGACAGGCTAGAGTATTAGAGCATAGGATTCATAACCTGACTTACTTGGTGACTCCTAAGTACAATGAAAGGCTAGTTGGTTAGCTTGTTCATACAGCTCTGGACTTGCTCGCTAGGATAGATGCAACGCTTGAGAGCTGGTTTGCAAAAGATCCCAAACCTAATGATAGATCTAGGGCTGATCATATAAATCCTTGTTCTTTTGTTCTAGATCAAAAAGATTTCATTCATTCATTCATCTCTTTTAGCCTTATTTTATTGTTATTACCTTATATAAAGAAAAGTGTTTATATCAATATCTTCCTGGCTTCTATCTCTCTTGTAGTAGTTAGCTGGGATTGAGAAAGCTCCGACCAAAGGTGCTCATATTATGGGCCGGGCACCAGTAGGCTAAAGTCAAGTTAAAACTACGAGAAGGGGGGATCCATTTTTTGAAGTTTTTACTCTTTCCAATAAGACTTTGGGTTTGTGTGTATACTATCCTTGGAAGTCAATATTAAACAAACCATGGGATGCTTTCGATCCTCAATTGGAACTCGGGAGAAATGTACTTACAAAAAGATATCAAAAGCTTAGACAGAACGATAAGTGAGTGAAATGATAAGCTTTTGTGGGCGTATGTAAAAAGTTGGTCTTTTGTGCTTTTCAACACCCTTTTCGACAAGGATATACGTGTTTGAAAGGGAAGACCATCCTGCACTTTCCTGGTAAGCGGCAGTGGGATTGCTCAAGTTTAGGATCCCGTGATCGAGAGATAGAGATACACTCAGAACCCAAATAACCTTTGCTATTTTTCATTCTTCCCAACCAGAGATGTCGAGTCATTGGTCGATCATCTTTAGTTTTGCATCTTTGTCAATGAAATCAGACCACGTCCTGTGCGCATAGAAGGAGAACAAGATGAAAGTGCACCTTAAGGAGAAGCAATCCGGTAGGTGGGCAGATCACCATTCGACCTCGCCAATTGGACTTTTAGGGTACTTTCATCCATCCTCTAGCTTCTAGGTGTTGAAAACCTACTTTTGATTTCTCTAGAGAATGCTTAGGTAAACACCAGCTAGGAAAAGGATTCGATTTAAGAGTGTAGGGATAACTCGCGCTTCTTATTTGACCTACCCTGTAAAATAAAATTGGACCTTGAGTCGAGGTCTTTTTAAGACTGTTTCTAATTGTGTGGAAGACTGCATTTTTTTTTCTTATTCCTAGTTCTGTTGATTGAGGGAAGGTTTATAAACTGATTTTCTATCCATGCTGCTCTTTCTCCTTAGGATGGCAACCTAGAATAGGGGGCAAAGGTTTAAGCCTAGCTTTGAAGTTTCTTTGAGTTCAGCTGATAGAATCCTATCTCGTTTCTAGGCAGAATCCTTCAACAACTTAGTAGCTCTATCAGGTGTGCTAATCCGCTCGATATAAAATTCTTCAAAAAGGGGACTAGACGAAGAAGAAGATGAGGTCTCACAAGATGCCATTTAGGCTGCAACAGACACTGAATAAAATGAGTGGCAAAACCTCCATTCGTCCAAGGAGTGGTAGTCAATAGATTGCCATGTTGCAATTTATGAACAAAAGGTGGTCGCCATTTTTGAGTTTGAGAAAATTGTTTCAAACTAGTTGGAGGGAAACCTTACCCTGAACATAACGGGGAAAGAAGATATTCAAAGAGGGATTAACGTCTACTTCTCCAACATGCACTGCTTCAACTCAAATAAACAGAGATTAAATTATCTCAAAGCAGTCTTTGAATGTGTCAGAAACCCTTGAAGTAAGATGTGATGTGAAATCCAGGGATACATTGAAAGCTAAAAGGACAGGGGACGCCTTAGCCCTTAGAAAGGAATTCTAAACCAGTATGGCACTGCTGGATGCTTATGATCAATAGAACAAGAAGAGTAGTCAGCCAAAAATAATGATCACCAAAAGTAACAACGACCAAGAGAGGCATAGTAATGAAATCTTTTGATCACCCATTTTTGGAAAACCATTTTTGGGTGATTCCGCCCTACACAAGGCAGATTGGATTGCCTGAATCACGAGTCTTATATACTGTGTTATGATTTGAAATGAAAATCAAGAAATAATTTTTTATCATAAAAACAGAAAGGCATGTATTGTGCAAGAAGTTCTTTGGTTAAAATGCCTTGCGACTCGAAGGACATAAGACTTCTTGGTCAAGCTAAAAAGATTGCTGATTGGATACTCCTACCCCATCATGCCTGGCCCTTTACCTTACTTTAAGAAGAAATAGGAGGTATGAAGCGTGGGAAAGAATGCAAGAAGTGTATGATTCAATAGGTAACCTTAAGAAGTGGTGGCAAACCTCTTGATTGATCAACGTGAGTGAACTGTGCTTAGATGCTTCATAAAATTACATCGATCTACGAGAGGAGCTAACAGATGAGTAGGCTTTCCCTTTCGATTCACAAAATGTAATCTAGGACACGATGGGAGTTTGCGTGCCTCGGTAGGAAAGAGATAACCAAAGTATAACACAAGATCACCTTTTCTTACTACTATGGGGTTAACTTGTGAACAAGGTAAACCCAATGGGAACCAAAAAATAAGGGTACCGCATTGGGCAGAAGATGATCCAAAAAGAGAAGACTCACCTAGCTAAAGAAAGGAGCTTTGAAAGCTTACCTTATTATTAAAAGGGGAAATGGGGTGAGATAGACAAGAGCCAGCTTGCTTCCAAGCCGACCTAACTGCAAGGAATCAAGAGCTCTTTGTTGGTGCTGACTTGGATCTCGGGTGATGGAATAAGGAAACCAAAAGTGACGAACAATCATGGTCGAAGCTTGGCTGCAGCAAAGTGCTTACCAAGTGTGAAGGAAAAGCCTCCGCCACTTGAGCCATATGTGGGTGAACTCGCACGTGCGGTTCTTGGAGGGGAGGGGGGCTAGTAGTAGCCATCCCATCCTAATAGCGTATATTAGGAGCTCAATATAAAATTTTATTTTCTTGTAAGACCCGTTCGGATAAGGAAAAAGTCCAGAGATTGCTTTGAAGTAAGATAAGATCTTTGCGTTGACCATTTCCTGAATAGAACTAGTTATGGGTAAGAGGAAAAATGGATCCAAACATCCCATCAACAAAGTGAGGGCTTTCTGAACCTTCCACACACACCCTCCCTCACTTCTCCTTTTTTAATAAATAAGCCACGCTTTCTTAAGGGGCCCTTCTCTAATAAGAAAATAAAGGAAAGAATCTCTATTTTATGACAAATCCGATCTGATGGTTGTTCTCCACTAACCACAAAGATATAGGGACTCTATATTTCATCTTCGGTGTTATTGCTGGGGTGATGGGCACATACTTTTCAGTAATGATTCATATAGAATTAGCACGACCCGGAGATCAAATTTTTGGTAGGAATCATCGATTTTTTAATGTTTTAATAATGGCTCATGCCTTTTTAATTATCCTTTTTATAGTTATGCCGGCGATGATAGGTGGATTTGGTTATGCCAGCGATGACAGGTTTAAATGCTTTTAGATTCAAATTTGAATACCCATTGCACTATATGATGGGATAGTCTGCTTAATGCTACTCCTACTATGTTCATAAGTGGTTTTCTACCCTGATCTAGTAAAAATAGGGTATGTAAGACGTAATCAGCAGGTAACCAATGACATAAAAGCAGTCTAGTAGGAACCTCAGAGACTACACGTGCAACAACTTATCCTAAATCCTTCTATGAGTGGCTAGCTAGAATTATAGATGGTGATGGAAGTATTCAACTTAGTAAAAAGGGATATACTTCTCTTGAAATTACTGTGGGACTTGAAGATTTGCCACTACTACGACATATCCAACTTATGCTTGGTGGAAGTATTAAAATACGAGCAGGTGCTAAAGCTTATCGTTATCAACTACATAATCACCTTGGTATGATTAAACCAATGAATTGTATAAATGGTCATATTCGACATTCAGCATGACTACTTCAATTACATCGTGTCTGTCCAGTACTGGAAATCCCCGTAATTCTACCTATTCCACTAGATGCTTAATCAAATTAGTTTGTAGGATTCTTTGATGCTGATGGTATTATTAATATAACTATGAAGCATGGACTATCTCAACTAAGTATTTGAGTTACTAATAAACTTCTACAAGATGTAGAGTCTTATAAGATAGTATTTGGAGGAAGTCTCTACTTTGATATTAGTCAAAATGGTTACTATCAATGGTCTATACAAAGTCGAAAAGATGTTATCATGATGCTGGATTACTTTAAATTAAATACTTTATGAAGTTATAAATCACGACGATTCTTTCTTATTGAGGAATATTACAGTCTTTATGATCTCAAAGCATTTAAACCTGACAGTAGTCACCATAAAGCATGGCCAGCTTTCCTAAACAAATGAAATAAGTTGATGATATAGTCCACCTTTCCGCTTATATTAGTAGAAGAAAAAAGCACCCTGAAGTTTACATCCTCATTTTACCTGGATCCGATATCATACGTTATATCATTTCTACTTTTTTTGAAAAATCGATTTTTGGGTATCTAGGCATGGTTTATACTATGATCAGTATAGGCGTCCTTGGATTTCTTGTTTGGGCTCATCATATGTATACTGTGGGCTTAGACGTTGATACCTGTGCCTACTTCACCGCATCTACCATGATCATAGTTGTCCCCACTGGAATCAAAATATTTAGTTGGATCACTACCATATGGGGAGGGGGGGTCGATACAATACAAAACACCCATGTTATTTGCTGTAGGGTTTATCTTTTTGTTCACCATAGGAGGACTCACGGGAATTGTTCTGGCATATTCTAGGCTAGACATTACTCTGCATGATACTTATTATGTGGTTGCACATTTCTATTATGTACTTTCTACGGGAGCCGTTTTTGCTTTATTTGCAGGATTTCACTATTAGGTAGGTAAAATCTTTGGTCAAACATACCTTGAAACTTTAGGTCAAATCTATTTTTGGATCACTTTTTCTAGGGTCAATCTAACCTTCTTTCCAATGTATTTCTTAAGGCTTTTGGGTATGCCACATCGTATTCCAAATTATCCAGTTGCTTATGCTGGATGGAATGCCCTTAGCAGTTTTGGCTCTTATATATCCATAATTGGCATTTATCATTTCTTCATGGTCGTAACAATCACTTCAACCAGTGGAAAGAACAAACCCTTCGCATGCCCTATCTAGCCTAGCAGCTAATTTCAGGAAACAACTGGCATCTAATTTAATTGATGATTTCTCCTTGTCTTGAATAGAAAAAGTAGAAGTGATCGAGAGGTTTTGGAGCTGATAGCATTTTCCTTTCTCGGGTTGGGATCCTATTCTCTTTCTCTATGAGGTCTACCAGGCTGAACATTTACACTGATCGATATGAGAAAGCATTCAAGGTCCTTCTATACTGACTTCAATAAAGAAAAAAGGCTAGCTATATGCTGCACACATGCAAGTTGTAAGGTAAGGTTGTTTACTTCCTTCAACATTGAAAAACCTATGTGCTTCAAAGTCAGTCAAATAGGGACAGCAGGAAGCATGGCAACCTTGGTCCTTGTGTGACTAACTTGCCGTTCTTGACCTAACCTAAAGCATGTGTCTTACTTATCTAACTTAAAAGTGAGCGGAGTGGTGTGTGAGCTGTGCAAAAGGTTGTTTGCTCCTAACAAGTTACGTAGCTCCTCCCTATATATATGTGATCGTTTGAGTCTCAATTGATGAAGCCTTTCGATGCACTTTCTAAATGCTAGTTATATACTTCTTTACCTAGGATGATCTAAAATGGGGTAACAATAAGTAGGGTATTCGTTATGCTTTCCTCTAATAGTTATATCCCAAACGAAGGTGCCCTAGCTAGTTTCAAGTTCTCCAAATTGAAAGTCGTACCCAAAGAAAAGGTAGGAGCTGTATAAAAAGAGAACGCCTGAAGAATTTAATCCACTTTAAGCCTATAGTTGGATCGAGAGCTTACTTCTTTATCTAATCCCCCGTCTTATTGCTAGTATGCTCCTTCATCTATAAAGCGCAGTTTTCTTTCTTTACTTAGGCTTAGAAATATTTCTTAGTGGAAGAAGCACTGGGCTAGTGAATCGAGAAGTCTTAAACACTATTATTGAAGTCAACTTTTAGCAATAGCATAGTTCATCAAAGGAGAAGAAAAGGGGGAAGGAAAAATCTATCGCTATTGTAGTTGCTCTTTTCTCTCTATCGATCAGTACAAAAATGAGACTATTAGTACATTACCTATTAACCTAACCTTCTTTCTCTTATAAAGAAAGAGGGATCGAACCCTAACTTTCTTCTATCCCCCTCCCCTGGCCCTATCATAGCATATCTAGAATTGAAGTTGAAGGCTAGATTATCATTCCCTTGCACTCCAACTAGATAAATGGATGGAAGAAAAATCCTGCCCACAGCTGCAAGGGATATAGACACATTGGCAGAAGGGATGACACTCGTACTCTAATAAAGAAGATGAGCCATATTCTCTATGTTTAGACATTTACTAGCCTCATCCTATCCTTCCACATCCTCTTATTAGCCACGCCCAAGAGTAAAAGCAACAATTCCAAAGAATAGAGAGGTTAGAAGCAATCACACAGCTCATTAGGGAGGAAACCCACTTGTTAGAGAAGCCACGCTCTACTAGAACACTGTGAAGAAAGTCACACCGAACACGGTCATAGGCCTTTTCAAAATCGACTTTGATAGCCATACCCCTTTTTTTCCTTTTATTCTCCTTATAGTGTGAAGTAGCTCTTTTACAATAACTTTATTCTAAGTGGTGCCTCTCCCTGGGATGAAGCTTTTTTGGTTTGGAGAGAGAAGTTTCTCTAGTAGGGGTCTTAATCTACTCACATCAATTTTAGCGATCATCTTATATATGACATTGCATAGAGGGATCGGCCTGCATTAGGCAAGTGTGGCAGGCTTCTCTTATTTAGGAATAAGGGTGATAAGGATATTGTTCATGTTGTCAGGAATTCTTCCCTCTTTGAAGGTTTTCTTAACCATAGCTGCCACAGTAGGTCTCTTATGACACCCCAAAATTTTTGGTAGAAAATCAGCTGTATGCCATTAGGCCCGGGGGCCTTATAGGCTTTCATGTTGAAGCCTTCATCACTTCAAATTTGATGATTAGACTATCAAGACTAGTAAGCTCTTAAGCATGTTGGGAAGGAAAGCCATCAAATAAAAATGAGTCAAGCTCGGTAATGTTGGTGTTAGTGTAAAAAAGTTTTCAGTAGTATATTACCATATCCTTTAGCTTATTTTTATCATCACACCAGGTGCTATCGCTCTTCTTTAATGAAACCGCCCTAGTTTTCCTCCTACGAACAAAGGTGGTAGTGTAGAAAGACCTTGTACTTCGATGTCCAAACTTCAGCCAGCTGACCTGGGATTTATAATACCAGAACACCTTTTCTTCTTTCAGAATATCATTGTATTCCTTCACTAATTTCTTTTCCAGTCTTTTAAGGAATGATGAATTGCTATCTTGTTAGGGCTTTCTGCGCACCCTCTATTTGAGCTAGCACCCAGTTCTATTCATTTTATTGTTTAGATGAGACAGTAGTGAGCAATCGATAGAGAGCAAGAGATGCTAGCACTCTGATCCTAGTATTTATTACTTTAGTAGGTTCAGTAAGCTTTGGCATCGGGACGTATTACGATAGCTAGGCCGAATGGGATTCTCTATCGGATGCTTATTCATCAAGTGTATCCTTTATCCCTTACCTCAGTAGCTTTCCCAAAAGGCGCAACTTTGGTTAAAACTCTTACAACAATTAATCGCGAGAGAGCCAAGATGGATTTGAATAAAGTGGAAATTTTTTTGAATCAATCGATCAAACCACTCGACCACAAGAGAGAAGGAGCATGAAGGTATCAATAGAGGGGCAGTAACTAACCCCAATGGCTTAAAAGTCAAATACGGAAGCAACTCGAGCAGAGGGAAGTAGTTTTCAAACTCGTCATTCACTCATTCAGAGAATGGTGGCAGGAACGAAAGAAAAGGTCCCACCCAAGTGCAACCATTTGCTCTTTGTGAATTCTTCTTCACTCCATTCTTGTTCAACTTATTTAGGTAAGCACTAAGGGAAAGGCCCAATCAGTAGTCCATTTGTTGACAATGGCAAACTGGGTTTCTAGGTAGTGGTGCCTCTTGCTCCAGGTCTTTCATACATATGATTGTGTCAAAAAGAAAGTGTCGAATGAGAAGGCTAAGCACTAAACCTTGAGAGAGACATTCGATGTCGTAAACTAATGATTACCCTGCTTTTCCTGATGCAAGATACGCAGCTGACGCGAGATGGACTGTTGCTGTGAGATAAGCTTTTCCTATAATATTTATCCATCTCAAGAAGTCAATGAGAAAAGAATGGTATTCTCCAGTAGGGAGGCCTCCAAAGACCAGTCCGCAATGGAAGAAAGAAAGGGCCCTTCGAAGCATGGTAAAAAAATATTATAAATGAGATGACCTAGAATGTCGATCAATGATTGCTTTCAAGCCAGAGGTGAGGGATAAGAATCAGTATGGAGGGATGATGTTGATGCTAGACCAGCTTATTCACCCAATGATAAAAAGAGATTCCCAAAAAACTAGGACCTGAGAGAGTCCCCGTTGGGGGTGTGCATGACCCGAACAAGGAAATGTCTAGCCAATCAGAGGAGTTGTTGCACAGCATCTAGGGGGTTCCATGCCATGAAAGATTCCGCTCTTTAGTGGCAAAGAAAGTTCTTCCCAAAGATGAGTTTCATGTCTTCTACTATCTACAAGGTATGGTCTGTCTGGTCTTGCTTTTCGTCTGAAATAGTATCCTATAAGTTGGGTCCCTGTTAGCTACTTGCTTTCCACCATTATTGGACTAGGCTTCCCAGATCCCCTTTGTTTAGTGCTGACAATCTACTAGACAGTAAAGAAAGATCCCCACTCAAAAAATATCCATTAACTGAGGACTTTCTCAATAGGGATGCTTTTCTTTCACATGAGGCTTTCTGACTGGAGACCAAAATGTTACATACGCTTTTGAAAGCTTTATGAAGAGAATCTTGTAGATATTTATTTCAATGCTAATTCGGTTGGAGATGTTTGTCCCAATTCTGAAGATTCTAATTTGATAGCAGCTACTTCTTCTTCTTTGACTTGCACCAGCAATGGACTTGATTGAATGTATCGTGTACCGAATGCTTCACCTAACTAATATGCTTCGCCTTTTGACTTTGACCAGCTGTGCCGCAACAAATCCCCGACTTAAGAGCTAATTTCGTGTTGAGAAAGCCAACCCTCTACAACTAGCCTAATTCTTTACAGTCAGACCAGTTTCTTTATCGTTAGCTAAGAAGATTTATTCTCTTACTTAGAGAGAGAAATATAAATTGAAATTCTTCTATTAATTCCCCTAAAGGCCTTCTTTTTTTTCGGACTTCACAAGTACTTCGAATGTATTTTTCATGAGAAATCTTCGATCAAGCTTAATCGAGAAAGTTTATTCCCATAACGAATGGTTGGGTTTCTGCTCCTGTCGGGATGAATAGAATGGGGCAGCAAGTAAACTACCATTGCCTTGAGCGGGATCGAGGTTATTTTTTCTTATACGTCTGTTATTTCTAGTAGATTTAGTGGTAAATAAGTTTGATGACTGAGTAGGTGTATCGAGAATAGCTTTGTTAGCCCCCTTGTGGGAGGGGTTTGAATCTTCAATGAATGTGCTTGGTCTTTTGGCTCTTAGATGGATTCCACCTTTCATCTTATAACATAGAGGGTGCCAGCTTTCTAGGTTCTACTCTTGTGATCTACCTAAAGTAAAGTGGTATGCTAGCGAGAATTCAGTATCGATAGACGGTGTGTTGATGCCTAGTTGACCGATTAACTTAAACTCTGCACCTATTAATAATATTCCTATGTTGCTCTGGAACCCTCTTTTCTAATAAATGAAAATGAATAAAGAAGAAGAAAAGGTCAGCCAATGCATGAATAGGCTACTTTCATCGCCAATAGAAGTATGAAGGACCCGCCTACCTCTTTTAGGGAAGGATCCCTTCAACAAAGAGTGACTGAATTGATGCTCTAATAGTAGCACCTCCTTGCCCCGTGTAGTTATGTTTTCACATTTGTGGTATCCAGAAGAAAACTAGAATATATATGCAAGATAAGGAAGACATAGGGCCGATGCTGAGAAAGAGTTGTAAACTAATCCATTTCGTAAGAGAAAATCTGCAATGTTCATTAAGAATTCATCTATCTGATCCTTCCTTCTAGAGTGCTCTATGGAAAGTCGAGTTCCCTAGCCCATTGCGGACAGTGTGTCATAGACAAAGGCATGGCCTTTTTCTTTGATAACTGAATAATTGTATAGTTGTTGGATGCAACTCTAAACTAAAGTAGTAGTTTCCATTCAGTGATTGCCATGATTCTTCCTTTTACTAAATTATATCTCCTCAACCGTCATCCTGCTAAGTTGGCAAAGGAGAAGAATCCCAACAAGGATAGCTATTCTTCATTTGCTACCGGGCATGAACTTTCAAAACAACCTTGGCCTGGTTTCGACTCTCCCTGACTAAGTACTTTTAATCTAGCAGGCTAGCTGCCTATGCCGCCCCTAAATCTTGGATATTTTGTCGCAGATGGGAGCCCTTTCATGAAATTAAAGAGCCGATCCTCTTCCGTCATACCAAAAATGTCCAGAGAGAACTACGGAAGATGGCCTTCACATACTCACTTGTTTGCTTCAGGCTCATCAACATGGCGGACCATAACCAGGTAGGAAAACCCTCCATTCTACCTAAAACTCATCAATAAAAGAAAGATAATTGTAATTTACGCTCCGTCTTCTTTACATCTTTTGGTCCGCCACCAAAACCATCAAGATAGATCCGTTTTCACCGATGCCTTCTTGGATGTAGTCTGACAAGCCGTTCCATATCCTAAAAGTCTTTAATCTTAGCATCTTGGGTGCCAACAAATGCCTTTGATTTTGCTTGATCCGAATCATCTACATTGAGCTACTGCTTATGGCCTTCTTTAGTGTGGTGACCTCTCCCCTACTCTCTAAAGCTTACCACCCCTAACAATTAGTAAAAACACTTCCACAACCCCATGTCCTTTTATCATGGTTTGGCTAACTAGCCTATCCTTATTGAGAGAAGTAACCGCTTGCTCAATGTCTGTCCCTTCAGTTGTGTAACACACTCCGCTCCCATCAAGCCACACTAGCCTACGAGTTCTTCCCACTAGCACCTATCTAATATTTGATTCAACTTGAGCTTAGATTGTTGCTTTTTCTCTCTCTGTATTCTGTATAAAGTCAGTCCTAGTGTTAGGCAGAGCTTAAAGGACCCTTTCACTGGAATGCTTTCTTGAATCTAGCTACTCCCAAACAAAGGAATTTTGCACTCTATATGGTATGTCTACAAACCAAAGAAATCAAAAATAGTTCATTGCTTGTGGGAGCCTGTTGATAGTGAAAAAGCCATAATCTATCTATCGGATTGCCTATTTGTCAAGAGAGACTCTCATCCTACTACTTCCCTTTCATTATCTTAATGGCACACATCTTCTAGTCGGCAAGGCTCACTTCCTCTTTGGGGGCATTTGCTAATTAAATCAATAGTATGGCACCTTAGAGAAGGATCTTGGTCGGATTTATCTGTGAAAGTTGTTTTGGGTTATTTCTATTACTATTGGATTAAGTCCTTCATACTCGACAAAGAAAGAAGAATGACATTCCCGAAAACTCTAAGTCATCAACTTGTTTAGAAGTGATATATTTTCTTATTCTCAAAGGTAAGAATAATGTATAAAAGAGAGAGGTGGCCATGGCTTTAAAGATTCTTTTTATTGGCTAATGATCTTGGTAAAGCTATTCAAATATATTCTGCATTAGACTTCAGTCTTTGGCACTCAATCGCTAGCCTTTCACATTCTTCTATCATAGTTGTGCATTGAGCTAAGTCGTCCAAAGTAACCTAAAGAGCATTATTTTTGGTTTTTGACTCTCTGAGCTGAGTAGTCGTCTTATTTAGATGAGCTTGTAGGGTCTTTTTTGAGTTTACCCATCTCATCGGCCATAAATGGTTGTGTTCCCTAGCCACTGGTTGATTTCTGCCCACTTCTCATATTGCTTGATTGATATACCGCCAGAGTTTTCGAACCTTGCTCTTTCTCCAGCCTTTTTCTCGATCCTCTATTCAAGCTCAGTCATACTTGCTTTCTTTTTGAATTTTCTGCCGAGCTTATTCTTTTACACAGATATCCCCTGCTCCGTATAGGCCATATGCTGATGTTGTCATAAATTCCTACATTGATTATGCCAGGTAGGATATTCCTCAATAGTCCCTCCAGTGTAATTCCCAGGGGCTGGGCTATCTAGTGTGTTTGCTTCCACGCCTTGGCCACCTCTTTGACTCATTCTACGGCTCATTTCTCTTCGTAAGAGAACTCCAACTGACTCAACCCATGGGTCATAGGAATGAACTGTTTTGACCCGATCTGTCTTCTAGTGCATAGTCAATGTATCTATTATATATCTTTGCCTCCGCCTCCGCCAACTCATTTTATTTCCTCTCATTTTATCTTTTGAGCAACTGTCTTTTGCATCAGCTGCGGGAAAATAGGCTTGGAGAGCAGTTGTTCCTGATTTAGTTTGTGACCCTATTCTCTTTTAGCGCCTGCTATTGAGACTCATTTTTATAAGAGACTGACCTATCCCAATTCTCTTCATTATTTGAGTCCTTTCCTCGATAGTCTTCTTAATCTTTAATAAAGGGAGGGGTATGTCTATTGATTGATATTACAAAAAGCACTTCGCTTGTCTCTCTATCCCCATCTAGCCGATTACCCTATTTTCTTATTCCCAGTTAATAGAAAGACTGGCTTAGATCTCGACCTCGGCCAAGTATCTTCTTCTGCTGTAACCTTTCCTTGTTAGCTTCGGTTGAGTAGCTGTTAACTAAGTCTCTTCACCCCTCTTACTCAGCTAACTAAGAGTAGTTTGAAAATCCTCTAGCCACTAGTTCAACTTAACTCTTTAAGAGTCAAGCTGGTCCCCCCTATACTAAATTAGCTTAGTCAGGCGAGGTAGCATCTTTGGATCTTGTTTCATATTTAAGAAGAGTTTATTTGCTCCTATTCATTCGATTCGGTTGAGCTTCTTTCTTCAGTCTCAGCTTAGACTAAGACTTATTTACTGTCTCTGTGAGGGTAATAGCGACAATATGTCCCTTCCGAGTTAGACCTTTCTTTTATCAACATGCCTATATACGTAACTCAAAAGTGCCTTATTCTCCACCTCATAAAAAAGAGGATGTGTTCCTTTCCCAGCTTAATTTAGTTCAGTTACTTGCCTCAAAAGTGATTTTGCATCACTCAAAAAATTGAATTATAGTTATTTATCCCTAACAACATTATGATCTTAGTGATTCTACCTCACCTAAGAAAGGTTTTGCATGAACGTCTTTCCTTTCAACAATAAAAGGATTGGTTTTCTCTTCTTTCAGATGGGGATTATCGGAGATAGTTTAGTAGATGCAAAGGTTGACTTCTGTGTCGCTTTGAAGTCTTATGAAGAATATCAGAAAAGTAGTTTTCCCTCCTTATGAATAGATTCTTCGATCGAGTAGTTGCGTACCTTTAAAAGATAAAGGCTAGGCTTAACGAGATGATATAGAACCCGATATTTGAGGGAGTTTCATCTATTGAAGAAATAGATACCCTTGCAGCCTTTCTTGGTCTAGTAGCTTCCCTAATTTCTGAAGTTAATCTTATTAGATTCGAAGACCTATACTTTTGAACTTCACTAATCATACCACATTTCTATATTTGATGCCATCTTTGTCGAGTAGTTCTAAACTCTGATACTGTATTCCAGATTGATTGCCTTTCAAAGTGTTGGTTCCTCCTCTCTGTGCTTTATCTTTTACTTCTCATTCATAGTCTTTCTATTCCCAAATGTCTTAATAAAAGTGCCACCTTACTTATTTCTTTATAGGCTATGGAATAGTTTCTAGTAATTACTTTGGCAAGCTAACTGAAGGATCGAGGCAATGAGGTTGTCCTCTTTATATAAGAATGCTTAAGTATCTCTCTTCTCAGGTAGGGATATGTCGAAAGACTGAGCCCAAGAATTGATGGATTAGACTCAAAAAATTGGTCAATCCTGAGCACTTTCTTCTGGCTACCATACTCGGATTATGAAGCGAAGGCGAATACTCCTCAACATGAGCGGCGCATGCTTATTCAAGCAAGGAAGCTTTGGTTTTCAAAGAAATACAAATACATAGATTAGATAAGAAGGCAAGCGAAGTAAGTCTGGTGTTAGGCACAAACGGCTAAGAGTGCAGTTCTTTAGGGCACCAGTAAAATTATTCCAAATCTCTCTTTTGATAATTCTTTTCACATCTTTCCCTTTAGATGATTTTTCGATATTGATTCCTTATGTGTCTTTGTTCTCTTGAAGATTGAAGAGATTAGAGCATTCAACTAGTAAATGTCACTAGTTGAGATCTACTTCTACTGAGGTAGTATAGTCTATTTTATATTGGGACTTCTTAAAGGAAGGTGTCAACCTGGCCACATATAAGCTAAGGTACCTCACTCATTAGTCAATCTATCTTTCCCTGCATGGTTAACCCTTGAGATTGCTTTTCTTTTGAATATCATCTAGAATGAGGTGATGATCCAATCCTGTAGGAGGTGCTTGAAAAAGAAATTATCCTAAGACATCATTTGAGTTAGCATCAATATATGCGTATGAGTTCATGCAGTAAATGACAACGGAATGGCTTTTCTACTTATAGATATTCTTAAAACTTAGCAGAGTAAGTGACTTGTCGGTGCAATTCTCTGTAGGGTAGGTCCAAACATTGGTTTTGACAACAAAAAGATCCTCACATTGCCAAAGTGTCATAGTCCGAGGTTTTTATTCTTCCCCTATGCTTGTGATTTTGATATTCAATCTGGAAAAATAGATAAATGGATGAACAACAGAGGAAGAAAGCAACTAATGACTAACAGCTAACAAGACTAACAGTGTAAGGCACGCCCTATTAGTAAGGCTACTAATAAGAAAGCCTTATTAACCCTTAAGCAAGCAAAGACCTTCAAGCCCTTATTAGTAAACGTGCTAAGAAAAGCGCCAGCACCTTTAAGGCTCTTTCAGACAAGTAGGCATGACAACTCTATCAGCTCAGGCAACTAATGCCGCTAGTCAGGTAGCTCTTGCAGCTAATTACGATCAGCTTAGAGTAAGTCGTGATACCTCTAAATCTTCCCTAAATGAGTGAACACAACATGGAACTTATTGTATCTGAAGGTGTTGCTCACAACGAGGTGCTGGAATAAAGAAGTATTCATCTATACAGGCCAACGCCGGCTTCTTTATCTCAATAGGTGCTTTAGTCGCTTCTGCCTTCCTGGCTTTTGGACTTGTAGCTAAGTTGTCTAATAACCTCTTTCCTTGGCTTGAAGACAAGACTCATAGCATCATTGCCTAAACATTTCCTTAAGTTACTTTTTGAAAGGGGCTTTCGGCCCATAAACCCAGGCACCGATGTCTAGGCAGAATTTGACTAGGGTGGAGATGAGAAAAATAGGAAAGGCTTAAATTAATAATCTGGACTGGTATAGTAAGCCATTCTTACTTCCTTAAAGAAAGAATAGTCAACATCATGGAAGTAATGAATACAAGAGCATGAAACCGCCCCAAAATGAAGAGTGAGATCTTGCCTGTCTTATTCTTTTCTATACGCTCGTTATTAGCCTTGAAGGCCATCCATTCTACTGCCAAACAATAAAAAAAAAGACTACTTCAGAAAGATTTCGAATCTCTTTTCACTTTTCAGGCAATTGGAAAGTTTACAGAACCTTGAAAAAATACAAACTGTCAAGCTACTCTGTTGGGGTTATATCATACCAAAGTACCTCTAACATGTCCCACACCATCTTTATATATTCCATACTCTGCCCCTCTCGGATACCTTTTGGTGTACATTCTTGCGAAGATGATAGATAGGCTAAAGAGAGGTTAGTGCTAGTTAGTCTTAGAGAGCTTGCAGGATGAGAGCATAGCAGACTAGATTGAGTTCCACTTCCATACTCTAGTTTACATAGGGCTAATGGTTGGCTTCTTTGTCTAGTCCTACCTCTTCCCCCTTATCTCTTAGTTCTATCTATACATTAAGATCCTCTTCTCTCTAACAAGTAAGCAAGTAAACCACCTTAGTCAAAGTTGTCAAAGACTTCTAATTAACTTTTTGTTATGGATCTCTGTTATCCTTTGAGTGGTGGCTGGTGGTGAGAGACCTCTCAATCCTTACTTAAAAGGGAGAATAGCAGAGATGTTCAGAATGCCTCAAAATCCATTTGATTTCCTTACGATGAGAAATGATTGGATGGTGACCTCTCCTCTAATCTAGAGAGTGAACTTCTTGAGCGCACAATCATTCGAGGTTGGATAACTCAGTGGCTCAATTGGGTTCACTGATATTCCAAGGTCACTTGAGACCTAAATATCCCTCTATGCAATCTCATCAACTATCCCATTGTCGAGATGTCATGAAAGTGTCAAAACATAGAGCCAACTCTCTTATGTTTTGGCCTTCTATGGCACATCTACGATATTGTGTCAAAAGAGATGGAACACATTCTGTCGACTAGGTTATAAATGATAAGGTAGTTGGCTTACTTGCTTGTTAGAGGAAGGAAGGGGCATTTATCCAATGTTTACTTTTAGGCATAGCATTAGCCTATTTTTGGGAATCAGAAACCCTGGTCCATGTGCTTCTTCTTCTATAGTAGGAAGACAACATTGCAAGGGAATCACTAGTTCCATGCATTTGACTTAGGCAACCCGAATCTACCTACACCCACTATAGCAAGAGAGCAAAGTTTCAAGAGATCCTTACAATTCTGTAACAGAGGCTAAAAAAAAGGTGCGTACGGAGAAAGCTTGTTTGGGCTTTTAAAGGCTTTGCACTTACTTTTTTTAATCTTCTGTTATAAGATATCCAACCGATACGAGGGATTGACGTAGGCGCAATAGCCTATTTAAATAGAATCATAAACTAAACCCCTCTATCGCTACACCTAATCTCTTTACTTACTTATTCTTATGCCGCTAATGCGACCCTTTGTCAAGGAGGAAACTTCTGATCTATTTCTGTCGGGTTGCTTGCTTGCTTGCAAAGTCCTAAGTAAGAGGTCCCATACTGTCCTAAACTAGATCTAGAACAACTAACTTAGATTCAGGGGATACTTCTGACTTGTTAGCTGTAGGTATGAATGTAGAGAGTCTTTAAGTCCCATTCGGTCTACAAAAAAAATAGAACTAGAATGGTAACTCGTGTCTTTACTTTAGCTATAGGGACAGTTTGA
Organism: Paulownia fortunei; assembly: GCA_019321725.1. Lineage (NCBI taxonomy): Eukaryota > Viridiplantae > Streptophyta > Magnoliopsida > Lamiales > Paulowniaceae > Paulownia > Paulownia fortunei. The sequence continues at coordinate 11,246,546 of CM033109.1, read as the reverse complement.
CCGACCTAACAGACAAAAAACTATGGTTGGAATTAGCTTATCCTATTTAGTTTCATTTCCTTAAAGGAACCTCTAGAAATCTTTAGAATGCAAGTTTCACTTACTTCACATTCTGGAATTAGACTTTTTTCAAAATGGACTTTGAACCTTAGCAAAGGTTCTATTGGATAGAATGAAGAGAGTTCGTTGGGGGAGAACTAGTACTTCCCTTTGGGACAAGATTCCACAACTCTATCATTTTCATGAGAGCCCTTCTATGCGGTATACTTTTACTCCGACTTCTACTCTTTATCCCACTGACTATGCTCGGACTGCTGGAGCCAAAACTGGTTAGTGCTTTGTTGGGTCCAGGAAAAGTGGATTCTCAGTTAGTTGTTTTTTTTTTAGCACAGGAGGGTGGTCGTAGATCAAAGCTTAGAAGATGATCACCCAGAAAGTTTCTTTCATCAAATTTACCCCTCCTATGTCCAATCTTTACATTAGTGGACGAACACTGCCCAATCCTAGAATAGGAATGAATCTTTCAATTACAGTAGACCACAAGATAAAGAAACTGATTGAAGCAAGCATTAGTAGTATCCCTTCCTTTGTTGTGGAGGGCACCAGCTATATAGATAAAATCTCCCTAAATGACCATAGGCCGATCAGTTCAAAGCTCTAAGAGGGATAAAAACCTCCATATCTTACCGCCACTTTACTTTTTGAGTTGGTAGCCAAAGAGATATTATAAATAAGAAAGGAGGGGGAAACCTAGAGAAAAATCCAAAATAACATCTGAATCTTAAAAAGGTTTGGATATTTAGTTGTTCAATCTGTGGGTGCTTTGAAAAGCTTTATTCCCATGTAAACATGATTTAATGAAACAATCGATATTCAGAAGAAAGGGAATAAAAAGAATCCATAGAGTTGACTGATGCATCTATATTATTGAGTTGAGAGAAAGAGAAGATAGCCCATAGGAACTAGATAGCTGGAAATCTCCTCTCCCTTTTACTAAACCATGAGGAGCCCTGAGTAGTTTATCAGAAAAATTGAGTTGTTGTGACGATACCTTTCTTAATGGAATATCGAAAATTCTCTTAATCACTTATCCTCTTCTTGACTACAAAACAACTGTCGCTCTTAAATGGCTATCCTGAAGGGAATCATCGGCTGGTGAAGAAAAGGTTAGCTTATTTGTGTTCTTTCTCTTAAGAAAGCATAATCTGACCTGACTAGAGTATGGGTGCAGGAGGAATAAACCTACAAACGATATTTTGTACCCGTTCTCCAAGGTGTGATTCTGGTTCAAGGCCCTCAACCTAAGATAACTAGATTACCAAAATCTTTTCTCGATGTGAAGAATAGCTGTGTTTCATTAATCTATTTCTCTTCATATTCATTCATATATTAACTATGTCATTTTTGGATAGCTAGATTCAGTAGAAGCCTACTCTAGGCTTATTATACGGTAGCACTCACCAGGCTAATAGAAGGAAAAATCCCGAGTTTTGGAGTGTACTTTTTAGTAAGTTACTATGAGCTCCTTTTATAGAGTACCCTTCCCATTTGTTGGAATCACCATTACAGTCGTATGACATTCATATGGGTTTAGGTTTTCGCTTTCTTCTTGGTCAGACCAAGTTCTTAATACAAGAATTGCAATTACCAGAATCCTTTGAAAGGTTATCTTTTTTTGAGTCATTATATTAGTAGTTCTTATAATTTCAGTCATATTTCACTTGAGTTGTTGTTATCTTATAGTTGTTCGAGAGTCGATTTGTGTGGTTTGGTCTCCGATAATCTTAATAAAATATTAGTGGAAGTAATAACTTATTATGATGGAACTTATGGGCGTTTCTTGGTTTTGGTCTGCTTGGGCGTCGGTTGTACAGTCTAGTACAATTATGCGCCAGGCACTAGTGATCATGCCCCCTATTCCAATATGTTCACTCCTTTGGAGTCGTATGAACCTTATTTTTATTCTAATTTTTATTTGCTTGTCTTTCGTAAGCTTGATTTTGTTGAAACTCACAATGTGATAGCATTGGTTGATTCTATCTTGGGTAATGAGGAACCTTTTACGGATATAAGAATCCCTACTAGTGGCCCCGTGCTTAAGTCAGTAGGTTTAGGTTTGATGGTTACCCTCTTTCTTATTGTCGGTCTTCTTCCTAAGAATAATCTAAATAGTTGAGGTTGAAGCCAAAGAAAGGGTGGAACGACACAACTAGTAGTTCCCATAACTATTCCCATTCTATTATTGATTCGAATAACTAAGCGAAGGCTGAATTAAATCGATGAGTAAGGATGGGAATACGAGCTCATTTATCTCCTTCTTTATATACGTCGCCATATTCTGATCTGTCATTGATGGCCGATTTTAGACAAGAAGAAATGGTAGCGGGGGTCAAGGGAACCGCTATGCACCTTGTATTGCCCCCAACAGAGTGAGGAGTAGGCTAGGGAATTGATGTGCCTAATAAAAGATCTTGGCCTAAGAAGTAATGAAGATCACCAAGAAGATGGCCACTTGACTAATTCTTCTGTAGCAGAAGAGAAAAAAATGGAAAATGTGCTTAAATTAAAGTCCTAGACAAAAAAAGAAAAAGAAAATGAAGGCAGAAGAACAGAAGCATGAGAACAGAAAATTCCATTTCAAAATAGATGAACGGCCGATTGGCATCGTTACCATTAACAAAAGATAAAGGTTATAAGAATTTTAGAAAGATCGAACATATACGATCGATTCGACCGATCAAGAATAGAGCGGCTAAGTCCTACACCACAATTATAGCTTAAGCATATTCATACACATCCATAAGAGAATCTACTCACTAAAAAAATTATAAGTCCGTACGCTTGAATGAACTACTTAAACATCCCCTTCAAAGGCTCATTCATCAAATCCTAAGAGAAGTAGTGCTACTCTGATGATTTAGTACCTGCATATTTTCTTTCCAGCACACCTAAACACAAGAAAGGATAGGGAATGGTTATACACCTGGAACAAGATAACCCCGCTATCGACTACTCAACTCGCGAAGAAAGAAAAGGATTGAAATCTAAGTTACAGACTAACTAATAGCCCAAAAGATGGAAGCTTATGACCAGTAATTCCCTCCTAAGAAGAGTTAAGGTTGATAGATGAGGAAATGGAATTCTGTGGTAGAATTTTTAACTAAAAAAAATTCTATTTCTGAATAAAATCCTGTACGTGAACTCTTCTACTACGGAAAGAATACCTTATCCCTTATTTATATATTGTAGAATTTTTTTATCGGTCTCTGTAAAAGAAACTCCGAACACTAACTGAAGGAAAGACTCAGTGTAGTAGCCATTCACTGCCCAATCGTGAGGGCAGCAATATGCCATAACTCTAATAACCAAAGAAGCTCATATTGACTATGAATTTAGAGTGGCTAGAATGAGGAGCTTCGAGATCCGCCGCTGGCTTTCCTTCCTAAGCAGTTGAATGAATCCTGATAGAAAGCACTACACTACCTGAATCTTGGTGAACTAGAACAACTATGATATTGACTTTATGGAATGAAACTATTGGAGTTTGCCTAGAGGCTTCAAGCTCGAATGAAGAAAATAGTGAATAGTACTTGCAAGAGGAGTAGTGATTCAAGTTCAAACAACTAATAAAGGGAAGATCGGTCTTCGCAGTCCAGTTATTAGTTATCTGCAATGAAGCCAATTGCCCTTATAAAGAGTTTAGACTCAGAACTCTTAACTACAAATTGATATTTTTTTCCTAGGAAAAATGCGGTAACTTTGAAAACAAAAGAGTTAGTACGATGGTTCTTTTTCATTAGAGGATGACAACTAGGTTTCTCATAGGAGGTCATAGTTTGTTGTAGAGTTTTTTTGCAATAGTATTCCCAAAGTAGGAAAGTCTTGATCAAATGGGCAAGATAGTTTTCAAGTATTATCCTAATCCAAGCAAAAGAAATCCATCAGACAAGAGTAAAAGTATGCATCTCACCCCTCTGCCCCTCACTCTTGTGACACTGGATTTTAGCTTTCCTTATGGCTACTTCTGACAAACACCTTACCAAAGTTTCAAAGAAATCCAGCTTCGGGTTAAGAGAAAAAACAAAAAGATAGATAGAAAGAGGACCATGCAAAAGAAGTCTTTCTAGTGAGTGAAGTAACTCTTTGTTACTTGAGGTGCTGTCAGTTTCTTTTTCTTGTGGTCAACTAATGGTCCAGACTCTTTGGAAGTCGATGTTCGAACGCTTTCAGGAAAGATTCCATTAGAAAGCTTATGCCCTTTTAGCCATTCTGGCTAGCTGGTATATCGCTATTTAAAGTTGTTTTGTTTATTTTATTGAGTGAGTTCCTTTGTAAGAAGCCACCCCCTTAGGTAAGAGGTTCCCAGGTATCTTCCCATTAGCCTTGAAGATTTCTTTTGCTTGACAAAAACTGCTTTTTTCAGCTAAAAGAATTAGTTTTCTTTCTTGCTTCATTTGTTGTGTAATTCATTTCATAACCTTGACTTCAGGGAATTTTTCTTTCCTGGTCTAGCTCTTCTTCCTAAGAGCGGCTTTCCAGCTTTGGTTCAGCTACTCTTCTTTTTTTCTATGATGCTTTTACTCTTATCTCGTAACTTATAAAAAAGGTAAGGTTTCATATCAAGATCAAAAGAAAGCTTCTTGAGTCATGCTACTAGACTTTAGGCATCTCTTATTTGTATGAACATTCACCTCCGAAGCGGAGAAGTTGAAGATGGATATCAGACTCTGGGATTAGTGTAGCGGCTAGTCACCTTTAACATCGAAAAGTATCTTCATTTTGTAACATGCTAACAGTTATCTGATTTAGCTACAACTATTGATTGCAAAAGGGACAAAAGACTCAAAACAGACACTCTTGGTCACTGGGTAGGCTCCTTGTCTAACAGATGGTGAAAAACCCATATCTAAATAGACCAAGAATTTCTTTCCATGTATCAAACAGAAGACAGGTCAATTCTTTCATACTGTGTACTAGAGAATAATACTGGGAAGATAGCTATATTCATTGTCAAATCCAACCCCACCTAGGAAAGCTAACGATGAGATTACTTTTGGGGGGATCTATCATCACTACTTTGATGCAAGGAATAAATAAAAAGGTTAGAGGAGATGTTTGCAGCTACAAGGGTTGATCTTTTACCAAGGGCGGCGTATACCCCTTTCAATCCAGCTCCTCATCATACCATTCTCCCAGATAAATCAAGAAAAACCAGAGCTTCTAGGGACCTATATTTCGAGCTTGATAAAATAAAATATTGGAAAAGGTCCACCATGAAAGGGTAGACTTTCGTTAATATAGCGCCTGTGCCTTTAGCAGTAGTAGTTCCTTTCAAGAACTTCTATCCAAAAACAAAATAAAGAGAAGTAGCTTTTGAAGCCGAATGAAGTTCTAGGGTGAATAGCCACCGGTGCTGATATTAATTCATCTGATTGAAGTCAAAATGCCACATAAGTCATACCAGCTTTTGTCGGCCTAACTGTTGAAGCAGAATAGGAATACACAGTTGAAGATGTATAAGTCAGGAACAGAACTCAAATCCTGGATTAGTTGTTTTCCTAGTTAACTAGGTAATCAATATATAGAAACTATAAACAACTCATATACCGCATCGAGGCTCTGTTTAAGAGAGTTGCTGCTTGAATAGCTAAAGGGAATAAGCTATTTATTATTGATAATTATGCTGCAGCTAAGTATGCCCTTGGTGCGAAAGTTGCTTTATTTGTCATTGTAGCTGATATAGCTAGGAAGTCCCCGAACTTGGCAACTTTCACTCCCAGAATTATCTTTCAAGAGTCACCCTCAGGCTTAACAAAACTTTTTATAATGCTAGAGCTGCATATATAGTTCTAGTGGCTCCCTATTAAGGAGCGTGGATCCCATCCCAAACTAATCTTAGATTATGCTTTCTAGATTGATAGTGCAGAGTGAAAGCATAGCCTCCATGGCAAGTGCATTGATCGAAATACTAACAAACTATCATAGGAACTTTCCAGAAGATGGCATCTCCACGGAGGTGCCGGTTAAGCCCCCGATAGCATTTAGGTGATGAACAAGGATTTCTAACCATGAAGCTATGACTGACCAAGCTGATTCAGAGTTTGTACAAAGCTTGAAGGTGTAAATGTTAGGTTGACTAATGTAACTAATTGATAGTGGGCATCTCTATGAATACCAGGTTAAAAAACTCCTAAAAAAAGACCAGTGCGTTACCTTAGTTTTTGGGAAAACCTGAAGGCTCTTTTCTCTTCTTTCTTTAAGAAGTTGACTTCCGGCCAAAGCAAAGCAGAGAAATAGACAAGGAGTCTCCTCATCCGAGTCAGAGCTTTTAGTGACTTCTTCTTGTAATCGTTTGCATTCTCCATCATGAGCAAAACCAGCAACACAGATAATTGGTAAGACAAAATCGTTGATAGGAATGTAGTAATTAATGAGCATGCCCAAAACATTAGTGGATAAAGACGGTTTGGTAAACACTTTCAGAATAATATCAGACAACTAGTCGAAGGAAAAGTTGAAGCGGACACTAGTAAGCTAGATAACGTAGTAGGGACCAATCCAACTAAGGGGACCAATCAAACCCAGATTCGGCCCAAGTATATACGGTGGTTATATCCATTGAGCGGAGCTCTTTCTGCGGTCTCACAGGCTCTTGCTTCACCTTATGGAATAAGGCCTATGAGAGAAAGATAATAAGCTTTTCACTCCACTCCTCGATATTGGAAATTGGGCAGTTGAATCAAGAACAAGCCCATGTCATACCCCAAGTTTAGAATCCATCAGTCACGAAGAAAGAGTCCCAATCCCAGTAGTCAAATAGGCATTCACTTCCCTTGACCAGTTCATGTGTAGCTTATTCTGTAACAAGAACAACGCATTCGAGCATGAATGTGCAACATATTCTAATTCAATTCCTAACAAGGCATTCTTTCACATGTCGGCTAGGACAATAAGGAATGGCGAGATGATAAACGGATACTAAACTAGTTGGCAACTATTTGATTTTTTTGCAATGCCAAGACTTTTTTTAAATGGAACAAATCGTTGATTTCAAACTGAACTAGCCCTTTTTTTTCCACCTACTTACCCCTATGACTAGAAAGACAGAAAGAAAAATAAAAATTCCCATTAGCTGAAAGTGGGCCTACAAGATAAATCCTCTCTATCGTCAGATCATTGGTAGTCTGGTTCTGCTTTCTCTGATACCAAGAATCAGAAAAGCTACCTTTTTCCTTTCTCTCTCGTGCCCTTATCTTTTGAGTGATAAAAAAAGTAATTCTGAATGAGAGCGCGCTGTTGGATCATGAAAACATTCTAATCTACAAACAATTAGGGTGTACTTGATTAACTCTTTCTCGGCTTGACTAAACCATTCTATCAACCTTAATGTCCTGCCTTTCCGTAGTCCACATCACTAATCAATAGAAGAGTTAGCAAGGCAAGTATAAACTTCTACTTCTGCCTAAGCCGTGCTTGCTACTCTATGTTTTCTACCCCAACTAGCCAATACCCCTCCTAGTAAGATCCTTTGTCTTTACAGTGAGTAGTAAGGGTAAGAAGGCCACAGAAGCAAAGCCAGATGAAGCTTAACACCCTAAGATAGAATTGGCCTTTTCGACTTTACTACAAGGGAAGAGCAGAAAAGAGAAATGAATCGGTTGATAGCCTTGATCGGGATATGGGAACTAAGCAAGGGATGTTATACTCAAACAAAAAAGAATGCCATTTAGAGCATTTCAATTTCCCACCATCTACCCAATTGACCTATTTGATTGACTTAACAGACCATCTTACTAAAAATCTAACATGAACAACATGATTGATTAGTGTTTCCAGTGCCCGTATGTGACCTTTTTGAACTTATGGTCTGTTATCCTGGAGATGGTAAATTTAATGATCTGTTGGGATAGATTCTACCAAATAACTTCCAAGAAGCACCAAAATGGACTATGGAGATGGATTACTATAAAGCCTTATGTAACACCCCCCCCCCCCATTCCTACACAACCATATATATTGTATAATTTGACATGATAGAACCTGTGTGCATGCATGGAATATTTTTTTTTTTAACATTTTAAGAAAAGCTAAATCACTTCTTACATACACAACCCTGTTTAAAATAGAAGGATCAGTATTTATATAAAAAACAACAACACCCACAACGACCAACAATATTTACTTACTTAACTACAGTAAAGTTTTAAAAGAGAAATATAGTACCAATTAAAACATTTTAAACACCAGACTCAAAATATAACAAGCAACAAAAATAGCCCAACAGGTCGTCATCCATGTTACACACTCCTCAAACACTACAGGAGCTCCAACAGCTGACAAGCCAGCCAAGATGCTTCAAGTATCATTGTACTCACTACAATGCATAAATATATGAGCTAACGCTCAGCAAGTAAAGATTATGCATGTCAAAGAATAATCCACAATATCAAGTCATACAATCAAAATGCTATGCTCACAATGCAATTTTATGCATCAAAATATTTCTCTCAAAATCATTTCTTTCTGGGCCTGACCAACGCTACTATCTTCATGCACCGAAAAGAGCTCTGTATACCGCCATAATCCAATGGCAATAATCATATAAGCATGCAAATCCTGCATACTCATACGCATGCAAATCCATGCATGCGAGCCTGCAATCCATGCATAACACATGCAATCCATGCATGCTTCGGTACATCTAGTAGTGGTCAACAAAAATATTTTCCTTTCTCGAATCATGCCGTGCAATGCAAGATCTTATCACAATGCTAGTATATGATGCATGCACGTTGCTAAATGACAATGCCCATGTATGTATGCTTCAATGGAGAGCCCTCTACTATGCACATTGATTTATGATATTACATATAATTCACACATCTACTATGTCTATGCATTGTAGTTGCAAATGAATCTTTACTTACCTTTCATCTTGGTTGGTGGCTTAGTCTAAATTTGTTTAGTATTCCTCTCCACCTTAGATGTAAAATAGCCTGTAATATTGTAACACCCCCCCTTTCCTACACAACCATATATATATTATATAATTTGACATGATAGAACCTGTGTGCATGCATGGAATATTTTTTTTTTTTTACATTTTAAGAAAAGCTAAATCACTTCTTACATACACAACCTTGTTTAAAATAGAAGGATCAGTATTTATATAAAAACACAACACCCACAACGACCACAATATTTACATACTTAATTACAGTAAAGTTTTAAAAGAGAAATATAGTACCAATCTAAAAACATAATACACCAGACTCAAAATATAACAAGCCAACAAAATAGCCCAACAGGTCGTCATCCATGTACACACTCCCTCAAACACCTGCAGGAGCTCCAACAGCCGACAGCCAGCCAAAGATGCTTCAAGTATCATCGTACTCACCTACAATGCATAAACTATATGAGCTAACGCTCAGCAAGTAAAGATTATGCATGTCAAAGAATAATCCACAATATCAAGTCATGCAACTCAAAATGCTATGCTCACAATGCAATTTTATGCATCAAAATATTTCTCTCAAAATCATTTCTTTCTTGGGCCCCTGACCAACGCTACTATCTCATGCACCGGAAAAGAGCTCTGTATACCGCCATAATCCAATGGCCAATAATCATATAAGCATGCAAATCCATGCATACTCATACGCATGCAAATCCATGCACGCGAACCTGCAAATCCATGCATAACACCATGCAAATCCATGCATGCTTCGGTACACTAGTAGTGGTCAACAAAAATTTTTCCTTTCTCTGAATCATGCCGTGCAATGCAAGATTTATCACAATGCTAGTATATGATGCATGCACGTGCTAATGACAATGCCCATGTATGTATGCTCAATGGAGAGCCCTCTACTATGCACATATGATTTATGATATTACATATAATTCACACATCTACTATGTCTATGCATTGTAGTTGCAAATGAATCTTTACTTACCTTTCACTTGGTTGGTGGCTTAGTCTAAATTTGTTTAGTATTCCTCTCCAACCTTAGATGTAAAATAGCCTGTAATATTACCCAACATCAAGCACCATTCCCAATTTGGCAAGTTGAAAGCACAAAATCTCATACTAGACCTTAAACACCAAGCTATAAGCTAACAATCAAGCTTTCACAAACTAGAACCCAATATAGCCCCTCAAATACCTCAATTTCTCATCTTAAATACATGAAAACATCATGTAATTGAAGTATTATAACTCTAATAGCATGTACCTAATTGTTAACACTCAATAGCAACATGTCTAGGTTGAAACATGCTAAGTGATCAAATGTGGCAGATTCACATTTTCATATTTTCTTGCTGTCAAGTTTAGTTGCATGATAATTTTAACATCCCTAAACATATCCAATCACTCCAAAATTTTACCACACTTATATAACATGTATATAAATGTAACCATATCATAGAATTGCTAAAAATCACGGATATAGCTTCCCAAGTTCAGCTCTCTTCACGACATACTGAAACAGATTATTTCCTACCGTGACAGTTTTGCACACTTCATGACATTAATGGTTTTGGCACCCTTAAGTATATTCAATCACTCCAAAATTTTCACCATACTTAGATAACATATATAATGAGACAACCAGGTCATATTATTACCAAAAATAATCGATTTAGCTCCCTTAATTCAGTTTCCTTCACAGCACACCAAAACAGATTTTGCTATTTTGGCAGTTTGAGTGTTTCTCCAATATCATTCTCTATTTCAATTTCCAACTGATAAAATTCATTCCAATACTCTTAACTCATATATGGTCATGTAAATGGTAATAATTATAGGTTTTATTCAACATACCATACACTTTTGAAGTCTAAAACACAAGAAAACAGTAAGATGACAGTTTCTGCCACAAGTATTTCCTATTAAGTGTTTGTGATCAAAAACCCTTTCTTTGTGCACCAAAGTCTAACTAAAAACTTCCTAACACTTTTATAAGAGATATTGAAAGCTTAATAAGCCATAAAACCATTCATAATAATCTGAAAACCAAAGGCAAAACCGTAGATAAGTGTTACCTATGCAGATTTTGAGGCTAACTTGATGGTAATCACTTCTTCTTTGCTTTTCTTGCTTTTATTTCAACTTGGAATCAATTTGGATCACATGGAGACCTTAAGGTGTGTGTTTGGAAGATGAAAATGGCTGAAATGAGGGTCTGGTCGTTGCTTAAGGGTGAAGGGTTTGAGGTGTTAGCTTGAGATGTTAGCTTAAGCTTAATAAGAAAGCACGAGGTGGCAAGTAAATGGCAAATCTGATTTTCTCCCTTATCTTGCAGCCCTAATCTTGTGTGTCTCATCTATTTTTATTTGGTTGCAACCTATCTTAATCACCATTCATTCCCATAGGTAATTCCTATGTCCGTTCATTCGATCTCCAAACCGATTCGCATCCGATTCTTAAAGAATTATCTAGTTTGCATTTCTAAAATCATATGCACATAAGGGCCTTGTAATATGACACTTAATTCATATTATATCATGTCCAATATCCCAAGTATGCTAATTTACAAATATATACTTTTGAAATAACTTGATCAAATCAAATTAAACCGTATAAGGTTACTAGTAACACTTTTAGCACTTCCAAAATTATAACCTATATATCCCATCTATATCTAATATTGATCCACCTCATTTTCTTCTTATTTCAATATAAAATCAACTACTTAGATTAAGAAATTCAATAACTAATATCGTGCAAGAGCTTCAGAATTAAGTTTAATATTCAAGAATGTCGTATAAAATGAAATAAATTATGCAATGTCAATAGAAATGCAAATAGCATATAAAATTAACATGTAATGCATGAATCATATTTAGCCATGTGAGTAGTAAGAGGCTCGGGTATCACATCCTCCCCTCCTTATAAAAATTTCGTCCCCGAAATTTCACTTACCGAAAAGTTCAGGATACTTAGTTCTCATTTCATCCTCCCTTTCCCAAGTGGCCTCTTCTACTAATTGGTTTCTCCATAACACTTTAACCAATGGAATCTGTTTATTTCTTAGCTGCTTCACTTCTCGTAATAAAATCTGTACAGGTTTTCTTCGTAGCTCAAATCTGTCTTTAATTCCACTAGTTCATTCTTCAGAATGTGAGAAGGATTAGCAATATATTTCCTCAGCATAGACACATGAAATACATTGTGTATTTGGGACATAGATGTTGGCAGATCTAGTCTGTAAGAAACATCACCAATTCTTTCAATCACCGAGAATGGGCCAATGTATCTGGGACTCAATTTTCCTTTCTTCCCAAACCGCATGATGCCCTTCATTGGTGCTACTTTCAAAAACACCTGATCTCCTATCGCAAACTCCAACGCCCTTCTTCGTCGATCTGCATAACTTTTCTGTCGATTTTGGGCAGTTTGCATTCTTTGTCGAATCTGTAACACGGCTTCTGTCATCTCTCTAATCATATCTGGGCCCAAAAGTTTCTTCTCACCAACTTCATCCCAGTGTATCGGAGACTTACATTTTCTGCCATACAATGCTTCATAGGGAGCCATTCCAATGCTAGTCTGATAGCTGTTGTTGTACGAAAACTCCACCAAAGGTAGGAATTTACTCCACTGACCTTGGAAGTCTAATACACAGGCTCTGAGCATATCCTCCAACGTCTGTATTGTTCGTTCAGATTGCCCATCCGTCTGAGGATGATATGCTGTACTAAATGATAATTGTGTTCCCAAAGCTTTGTGTAAACTCCTCCAAAAAGTAGACAAAAATCTTGAATCTCTATCAGAAACAATAGACAATGGCACACCATGAAGTCTGACAATCTCCTGAATGTATAATTGGGCATAGCGATCCATGGAATAGGTAGAACATATGGGAAGAAAATGAGCAGACTTGGTCAATCTATCGACGATAACCCAAATAGCATCATGACTCTTAGTAGTCTTTGGCAAACCAGTTACGAAATCCATGGTGATCCTTTCCCATTTCCATTCTGGAATAAGTAGAGGTTGTAAAGTCCCTGCGGGTCTTTGATGTTCGGCCTTTATTTGCTGACATGTTAAACATTGCTCCACATGCTGGGCGATGTTCTTTTTCATACCCGGCCACCAATAATGCGATTTCAAGTCTCTATACATCTTAGTAGCCCCTGGATGTACTGAATAAGGGGTTGAATGTGCCTCTTTTAAAATGTCTTCCCGAATGTTATCAATATTTGGCACACAAAACCGCCCTCTAAATTGTAAAATATCATCCTGAGTCATCTTAAATTCAGTAGACTTCCCTGCAGCAACATATTTTCTCATATTGATGAGATATTCATCATCTCGTTGTCCCTGTTTGATCCTATCAATTAGCGTAGGCTGAAGCGTCAGGGCTGCCAACTTTGCCTCTATTACTCCTGTCTGTAAAATCTCTATATTCATTTTCTGCAAATCATTCAGTTCCAATTTCTGAATTAAAGCCATAGCCATTGTACTTTGTGTGGATTTTCGGCTCAATGCATCAGCTACAACGTTGGCTTTACCTGGGTGGTAATTGATCACACAATCATAATCTTTTACCAGTTCTAGCCATCTTCGCTGCCGCATATTCAACTCTTTCTGTGTGAAGAAGTATTTGAGGCTCTTGTGATCAGTAAAGATCTCGCACCGTTCACCATATAAATAGTGCCTCCATATTTTAAGCGCAAATACTACAGCAGCAAGTTCCAAGTCGTGCGTGGGGTAATTCTTTTCGTACTCTTTAAGTTGTCTGGATGCATACGCAATTACTTTGCCATTCTGCATCAGTACACATCCTAATCCATTCTTCGATGCGTCACTGTAAATTACGAATCCTCCCGTACCTGATGGAATTGAGAGAATAGGTGCTGAAGTCAGCCTCTTTTTCAGCTCCTGGAAACTTCGCTCACACATATCTGTCCATCTAAACATCACCCTTTTCTGGTTAATTGTGTCAATGGCATTGCAATCTTGGAGAACCCCTCCACAAATCTTCGGTAATATCCAGCTAAACCCAGAAAACTGCGCACCTCTGAAGGATTAGTAGGTTGCATCCAGTTGTTGATAGCTTCAACTTTACTTGGATCTACTGATATTCCCGCTCCTGATATAACATGTCCCAAGAATACCACACGATCCAACCAGAACTCGCATTTCTTGAATTTGGCGTACAACTGCTTCACTTTCAGGACCTCTAGTACTTGTGTTAAATGTGCGGCATGTTCTTCTTTAGTTCTGGAGTAAACTAGAATGTCATCTATGAACACAATAACAAATTTATCCAGAAATTCTTTAAACACTCTGTTCATCAGATCCATGAATGCTGCTGGAGCGTTAGTCAATCCAAATGGCATCACCAAAAATTCATAGTGCCCATATCTTGTACTAAATGCCGTCTTGGGGATATCCTCTTCCTTTATTTTCAATTGATGGTACCCAGAGCGTAAGTCAATCTTTGAAAATATTGCGGCACCCTGAAGCTGGTCAAATAAATCATCGATTCTGGGTAACGGATACTTATTCTTAATTGTGACCCTGTTCAACTCTCGATAATCGATGCACAGTCTCATGGTGCCATCCTTCTTACGTACAAATAGAACTGGTGCTCCCCAAGGTGAAAAGCTCGGTCTGATGAATCCCTTGTCCAACAAGTCTTGTAATTGTACTTTCAATTCTTTAACTCCAATGGAGCCATTCTGTAGGGAGTTTTTGAGATTGAAGATGTTCCTGGTTGTATGTCAATAACAAACTTTATTTCACGATCTGGTGGCAGTCCCGGGAGATCATCTGGGAATACTTCAGTATATTCCCGTACCACTGGTATTTCACTCAGAGTTGGTGGGTGTTGTTCCTCAATGTTCATGACACTCACCAAGTACCCTTCGCAACCATCATCGAGTAATCGTTGTGCCTTCACTGCTGAAATCATAGGAAATCTGAAATTCTTCACAATGCTGGCAAATGTGAAAGACTCTTTCCCAGAAAGTTGAAATGTCACCGTCTTTTCCTTACAGTTGATAGTAGCCCCATACTTTGACAACCAATCCATGCCCAAAATAACATCATAATCATTCATATCCAGTACAATCAAATCAGCATGTAATTCTCTACCTTCAACAAGTATAGCACAAGCTCTCAAAATCCGATCGGTTTGTCTAGCATCTCCAGAGGGAACTGTTACACTATAACTGATTTCTGCTACATCTGGTATTCTACCCAGCCTCTTCACGTACTCAGTGGATGCAAATGAATGCGTGGCTCCAGAATCAAATAATACAAGTGTTGGAACACTAGAAATATAAAGTGTACCTGTTACCACCGATGGATTTGCTTCTGCATCCGCCCTGGTCATGGTGAATACCTTGGCTGGTACATTCTTTTGGATGGTCTGATTCTGTTTACCTGGGCAAAATTTAGCAATATGTCCTGGTATTCCACATCGAAAACACGTCCTGGTTTCTATATAGCAGCCTCCAGTATGTCGATTACCACATTTCTGACACACAGCTTCTGGCATTGGTGCTTTTCCTTGTTCGACCCGTGGCCTCTTATTTTGACCTTCTTGTTGTTGGCCTTGTTCTCCTTGAAATTTAAATCCCGGCTTCTGTATTTGGATCGGCTTCTGCATTTGGAATGGCCTCTTTTGCCCCACAGTCCATCTCTGTCCCTGCTGTCTGAACTGCTGTCGAGCCTCATGTGCACGAACGATTCTCAATTCAGCCTGTTCTGCCACCAACGCCCTCTCAGCCACCTGTGAAAATGTCACCCCTTGAGTACCCGCCATATTCACATCCCGGTATAACTCTGGCCTCAAACCCTCAGAAATCTCTCTACTTTCAATACTTCAGTGCTGACCATGTGCGTAGCAAACCTGGACAGTTGTTCAAATTTACGAATATATTCCCCAACAGTCATCGCTCCTTGTCGCAGTTGTATAAACTCGTTCATCTTCATCATGCGAACTGGAGCTGTGAAATATTTGTTTCGGAATAACTCCTTGAATCTATCCCAGCTCATGGTAGTAATGTCCTCTATACTGCTAATCATGTCCCACCAATGGCCTGCACTACCGCGAAGCATGAAAGTTGCACACATTACCCTCTCCTCTACTGGCACCCTCTGTACTGGAACATGTTCTCCAGGGTCCTCAACCAGTCCTCTGCAGCGGTAGGATCAATAGCATCCTCAAATGTTGGGGGATCCAGTCTCCGAAATCGTTCTCCCACCATATATATATAGTCTGCCCTGTTGGTTTACCTCCACCCGTGGTTGCTCACCATTATCCCTCTGCCGAATCAATTGTTGAATCTGTTCGGACTGTCGTTCAATCAGTTCTGTTAACCGATTAATCATGGTATCTCGATCATTAACCGGGATGGGTGTCTCATTCCTCTGTGCTCTGGCACCACCACTGCTCTCACCACGAGTTCTCACCATTTTGCAGCGCTGTTTATACAAGTTTGACAACATATGGCCAATATAATTTATGAAATATGAAATGCAATATATGATAATATAAAACTTACTGGCATGGCTGCGCTCTGCAAGTTTCAAAGGTTATGTACATGGACAGTCTACAGAATCAAGACCTGGGCTCTGATACCACTCTGTAACACCCCCCTTTCCTACACAACCATATATATATTATATAATTTGACATGATAGAACCTGTGTGCATGCATGGAATATTTTTTTTTTTAACATTTTAAGAAAAGCTAAATCACTTCTTACATACACAACCCTGTTTAAAATAGAAGGATCAGTATTTATATAAAAAAACAACACCCACAACGACCACAATATTTACATACTTAATTACAGTAAAGTTTTAAAAGAGAAATATAGTACCAATCTAAAAACATAATACACCAGACTCAAAATATAACAAGCCAACAAAATAGCCCAACAGGTCGTCATCCATGTACACACTCCCTCAAACACCTGCAGGAGCTCCAACAGCCAACCAGCCAAAGATGCTTCAAGTATCATCGTACTCACCTACAATGCATAAACTATATGAGCTAACGCTCAGCAAGTAAAGATTATGCATGTCAAAGAATAATCCACAATATCAAGTCATGCAACTCAAAATGCTATGCTCACAATGCAATTTTATGCATCAAAATATTTCTCTCAAAATCATTTCTTTCTTGGGCCCTGACCAACGCTACTATCTCATGCACCGGAAAAGAGCTCTGTATACCGCCATAATCCAATGGCCAATAATCATATAAGCATGCAAATCCATGCATACTCATACGCATGCAAATCCATGCACGCGAACCTGCAAATCCATGCATAACACCATGCAAATCCATGCATGCTTCGGTACACTAGTAGTGGTCAACAAAAATTTTCCTTTCTCTGAATCATGCCGTGCAATGCAAGATTTATCACAATGCTAGTATATGATGCATGCACGTGCTAATGACAATGCCCATGTATGTATGCTCAATGGAGAGCCCTCTACTATGCACATATGATTTATGATATTACATATAATTCACACATCTACTATGTCTATGCATTGTAGTTGCAAATGAATCTTTACTTACCTTTCACTTGGTTGGTGGCTTAGTCTAAATTTGTTTAGTATTCCTCTCCAACCTTAGATGTAAAATAGCCTGTAATATTACCCAACATCAAGCACCATTCCCAATTTGGCAAGTTGAAAGCACAAAATCTCATACTAGACCTTAAACACCAAGCTATAAGCTAACAATCAAGCTTTCACAAACTAGAACCCAATATAGCCCCTCAAATACCTCAATTTCTCATCTTAAATACATGAAAACATCATGTAATTGAAGTATTATAACTCTAATAGCATGTACCTAATTGTTAACACTCAATAGCAACATGTCTAGGTTGAAACATGCTAAGTGATCAAATGTGGCAGATTCACATTTTCATATTTTCTTGCTGTCAAGTTTAGTTGCATGATAATTTTAACATCCCTAAACATATCCAATCACTCCCAAATTTTTACCACACTTATATAACATGTATATAAATGTAACCATATCATAGAATTGCTAAAAATCACGGATATAGCTTCCCAAGTTCAGCTCTCTTCACGACATACTGAAACAGATTATTTCCTACCGTGACAGTTTTGCACACTTCATGACATTAATGGTTTTGGCACCCTTAAGTATATTCAATCACTCCAAAATTTTCACCATACTTAGATAACATATATAATGAGACAACCAGGTCATATTATTACCAAAAATAATCGATTTAGCTCCCTTAATTCAGTTTCCTTCACAGCACACCAAAACAGATTTTGCTATTTTGGCAGTTTGAGTGTTTCTCCAATATCATTCTCTATTTCAATTTCCAACTGATAAAAATTCATTCCAATACTCTTAACTCATATATGGTCATGTAAATGGTAATAATTATAGGTTTTATTCAACATACCATACACTTTTGAAGTCTAAAACACAAGAAAACAGTAAGATGACAGTTTCTGCCACAAGTATTTCCTATTAAGTGTTTGTGATCAAAAACCCTTTCTTTGTGCACCAAAGTCTAACTAAAAACTTCCTAACACTTTTATAAGAGATATTGAAAGCTTAATAAGCCATAAAACCATTCATAATAATCTGAAAACCAAAGGCAAAACCGTAGATAAGTGTTACCTATGCAGATTTTGAGGCTAACTTGATGGTAATCACTTCTTCTTTGCTTTTCTTGCTTTTATTTCAACTTGGAATCAATTTGGATCACATGGAGACCTTAAGGTGTGTGTTTGGAAGATGAAAATGGCTGAAATGAGGGTCTGGTCGTTGCTTAAGGGTGAAGGGTTTGAGGTGTTAGCTTGAGATGTTAGCTTAAGCTTAATAAGAAAGCACGAGGTGGCAAGTAAATGGCAAATCTGATTTTCTCCCTTATCTTGCAGCCCTAATCTTGTGTGTCTCATCTATTTTTATTTGGTTGCAACCTATCTTAATCACCATTCATTCCCATAGGTAATTCCTATGTCCGTTCATTCGATCTCCAAACCGATTCGCATCCGATTCTTAAAGAATTATCTAGTTTGCATTTCTAAAATCATATGCACATAAGGGCCTTGTAATATGACACTTAATTCATATTATATCATGTCCAATATCCCAAGTATGCTAATTTACAAATATATACTTTTGAAATAACTTGATCAAATCAAATTAAACCGTATAAGGTTACTAGTAACACTTTTAGCACTTCCAAAATTATAACCTATATATCCCATCTATATCTAATATTGATCCACCTCATTTTCTTCTTATTTCAATATAAAATCAACTACTTAGATTAAGAAATTCAATAACTAATATCGTGCAAGAGCTTCAGAATTAAGTTTAATATTCAAGAATGTCGTATAAAATGAAATAAATTATGCAATGTCAATAGAAATGCAAATAGCATATAAAATTAACATGTAATGCATGAATCATATTTAGCCATGTGAGTAGTAAGAGGCTCGGGTATCACAAATATTACCACATCAAGCACCATTCCCAATTTGGCAAGTTGAAAGTCAAAATCTCATACTAGACTAACACCAAGCTATAAGCTAATCAATCAAGCTTTTCAACAAACTAGAACCCAATATAGCCCTCAATACCTCAAATTCTCATCTAAATACATTGAAAACATCATGTAATTGAAAGTATTAATAACTCTAATAGCATGTTTACCTAATTGTTACACTCAATAGCAACATGTTTCTAGGTTGAAACATGCTAAGTGATCAGATGTGGCAGATTCACATTTTCATATTTTCTGCTGTCAAGTTTAGTTGCATGATAATTTTAACATCCCTAAACATATCCAATCATCCCAAAAATTTTAAACACACTTATATAACATGTAATAAATGTAACCATATCATAGAATTGCTAAAAATCATGGATATAGCTTCCCAAGTTCAGCTCTCTTCACGACAATACTGAAACAGATTATTTCCTACGTGACAGTTTTGCACACTTCATGACATTAATGGTTTTGCACCCTTAAGTATATTCAATCACTCCAAATTTCACCATACTTAGATAACATATATAATGAGACAACAGGTCATATTTATACCAAATATCGATTTAGCTCCCTTAATTCAGTTTCCTTCACAGCACACCAAAACAGATTTTGCTATTTTGGCAGTTTGAGTGTTTCTCCAATATCATTCTCTAATTCAATTTCCAACTGATAAAAATTCATTCCAATACTCTTAACTCATATATGGTCATGTAAATGGTAATAATCATAGGTTTTATTAACATATCATACAACTTTTGCAAGTCTAAAAACAAGAAAACAGTAAGATGACAGTTTCCTGCCCAAGTATTTCCTATTAAGTGTTTGTGATCAAAAACTTTCTTTGGTGCACCAAAGTCTAACTAAAAATCTAACACTTTTATAAGAGATATTGAAAGATTAATAAGCCATAAAAATTCATATAATCTGAAAACCAAAGGCAAAACCATAGATTAATGTTACCTACATGCAAGATTTTGAGGCTAACTTGATGGTAATCACTTCTTCTTTGCTTTTCTGCTTTTATTTCAACTTGAATCAATTTGATCACATGGAGACCTTAAGGTGTGTGTTTGGAAGATGAAAATGGCTTGAAAATGAGGGTCTGGTCATTGCTTAAGGGTGAAGGGTTTGAGGTGTTAGCTTTTAGATGTTAGCTAAGCTTAATAAAAAGCACGAGGTGGCAAGTAAATGGCAATCTGATTTCTCTTATCTGCAGCCCTAATCTTGTGTGTCTCATCTATTTTTATTTGGTTGCAACCTATCTTAATTACCATTCATTCCCATAGGTAATTCCTATGTCCGTTCATTCGATCTCCAAACCGATTCGCATCCGATTCTTAAAGAATTATCTAGTTTGCATTTCTAAATTCATATGCACATAAGGGCCTTGTAATATGACAATTAATTCATATTATATCATGTCAAATATCCCAAGTATGCTAATTTACAAATATATACTTTTGAAATAACTTGATCAAATCAAATTAAACCGTATAAGGTTACTAGTAACACTTTTAGCACTTCCAAAATTATAACCTATATATCCCATCTATATCTAATATTGATCCACCTCATTTTCTTCTTATTTCAATATAAAATCAACTACTTAGATTAAGAAATTCAATAACTAATATCGTGCAAGAGCTTCAGAATTAAGTTTAATATTCAAGAATGTCGTATAAAATGAAATAAATTATGTAATGTCAATAGAAATGCAAATAGTATATAAAATTAACATGTAATGCATGAATCATATTTAGCCATGTGAGTAGTAAGAGGCTCGGGTATCACACCTTACCTCACCTTATCCCCGATATCCCAGGAATCCATGTAGAAAGCCCTTCGAAGTCACAAGAATGTCGTTTCGCCCTATTTATGCTCACTGATAGGAAGTTTACTAGCCTTTCTTAAAGAAAAGTAGTCACCTAGCACGAGTAGTTGTCTATGCCTAGCTTTTTTAGGTTATGCAATAGAAGGGGGTAGCGGTAGTTAATGGGAGTTGGGATTGATTAGTAGCAAACATGGAGGTTAAGGTTGAATGAACAGTAGGCCCAACTCTTTATAATTAGCCAGAAGTAGGGCATTCCACTGATTCAACTGAGGGAGAATAGCTTTCCCCTATAGTTTAAGAGCTTCTTTTCATTACTAGTTGACAAGTTTAGTTATCACTTGGAGCCACTCTGTCAACAAAATAAGCCGTTAGTCAAGTGGTTAGTTATCATGTTCGATATCGACAGAGAAAGTAGAGAATTACAGTAACACAATAGCTCTAACATAAGCAAGCTATCAAGAGGGAGCAATGCAGTTAGTATACAGAATAGGCTTTTTAACCATTCGATTCGCGGGCTTAGTCATCCCTACCTTATGGATGGTTTCATAGCTTCTATCAGGTCAGGAGTGAACGAAGGAAATGTGGTTTCAAGGCTCGAGGGACCTTTAATTGTGCTTTTATGCTTTGTTTAAATAGATTTTAATGCGTTTTCTAATCCACTTCTATAAAGAAAGGAGAACAGAGAGGCTAAGGCTAACTAACTTACATGATTTCAACTATGCCTAAAAGGTGAACAAGAAAAGTGTTCACTAGTAGCTAGTATTAAAAGAAAAGAAGTCGTTCCTTCACTACTTGCTTTGTGCGCTAAGAGCTTTCTTTCCTTGTTGAAGTTAGGATATGAAGAATTGAATAGGAACATAAAAGGAGATTGTTCAGAGTGAAACTAAACCAAACGCCCTTTCTCTATAGGACTCGCTATCTATGCCACAAGGCTACTTCAAGGCAAGTTGGATCTCCTAGTTCGGGTATAAATTCTCATTCGAGAAATACCTCTTAGGTATAGACTAGATATGGTACCACAAAGCTAGGGGACTACAATTGAGTATGCGTAATTCCTTCTGTGAAAAGCTTTAAAGTGGGTTAAATTTGAAATTGCTACTTCGACTGTGAAACTAATATTTTTGAGTTTCTTACTTAGGATGATAATTTATATATATAGACTTATTTGCCAAAATGTAGCTTTAATTCATATATAGAATTAAAAAAATAGTCAGATTGAACGAAAAAAAGGTAAGGCTTGAGCTGGCACTATTGGAACCTATTTAAGGGTTGCTAATAAAAGGTGAAAGGAGGCCCTAGAGGAAGAATCTTTATACGAGTTTGAGGCATGTTGCTTATAGTTAAAGTTAGCTGACTCAAAAAAAGAATGAAATAGGTGGGATCAGAGAGAAAAGTGACATCCAACTTGGGAAGCTCGGTACCACTAGTCAGAGGTGTGGCCAAAGGACAAGAATCAAGCATGTCTGCACGAGGCAAGAGATCTAGGGCATATTTCTATTGACGAAGGATAAGAGTGTGCCCCTGTCGATACACTTCCATACCAAGAAAATTGTGGAGAAGGCCCAAGTCTTTCATATTTTCATGAGCATGCAAGAACAAAAGAAGAGCAAGTATTCCTTGTAGATCACTACCTGTGAGAAAATATCATCGACATATAAAAGAAGGTAGATACTATCCATAGATATGTGATGAATGAATAAGGAGGTATCACAAGTACTGCCACGGAATCCCTTTATAGCACAATATAGTGTTGAAAACAAGTGAAAAAAGCTATAGGAGCTTGCTTTAGTTAATAAAGAGATTTGTGAAGTCTGCAAACATATCCTGGATGAGCAGTATCCAGAAAACAAGGAGGTTGAGACATATGGACCTCCTCCTTAAGAGTTCCATGTAAAAAGATATTACAGACCTCCAATTGCTTAAAAGCCCAATTATATGTGCAAGCAAGAGAAAGAATAATACGAATAGTAGCTTGTTTGACAACAAGACGTGAAAGTATTATAAAAGTCAATACCTGTCCGCTAATGGAAGCCTTTATCCATAAAGTATTCCACTAGAAGGGTCCTTCCTTGCAATGTATGTTGGAGGGTCCGTTTCTACTTACTTTCTTCTAGAAGTGAAGGTTGGCAAGGAAGATCGATTCATGTTCTATTCTATGCCATGCTGAAAATTCAGTATACCAATGTTAGCGAATTAGATTCTTTAAAAAAAGAGACTGTAGGGCAACAAATCTAGTTTCCAAATAAGTCAGAATCTTAGCGGAAGCTCTTCCTTTGCCAGCTATTCCTATGTCAACTGCTACTTCGTTAGAGGCTAAGTTTTCTCTATCTTATTGGAAGGGAGTAGAAGAAGAAGTCCTCATGACTCGGCTACATAAATTATCACATCATCTGAATAGATTTACATTATCAATCAAATAGAGAAATCTAGTTTTTTGTACTTACCTTCCTACTAATAATAGATATGGTCGATGATGTGATCCCCTTTCTTACCTAATCTAAGACTAATCTTAGTTTACAAGAAGTTTTCTTATGAAAGAAAGTGGAGGTTTGTTTTTATTCAGTGAATGTTGCCGAGTCCCTCGCTCTATAAGAGTAATAAGTGAAAGGACATTCTTTAGGCTACTCCACGAAAGAGTCAATGCGAAAGAATGGTAGTATTCAACTCTCCATTGTCAATGTTCAAGTTCTTTATGTTAGATTATCTTATTCTTCTTAAATTATCAAGAATTACCTATGGAGTTTGAGGGATTCACTAGATTTTTTATTCCTTCTCCATTTATGAGAGTTGGAAAAGGTAAATATTACTAGATTATTTCTTCCCTCTCTTTTTTTTCCTTCCTAACTTCATACTCGCTCTAACTCGGGTAGGGCTGACCTTAGAACTAGATGACTTGCAAAAGGAATGCAAAGCGCTTAGCTTAAGACTCAAAATGCATGACTGGGCACTAGGCGGGATGGCATAGAACTACCATGGGCTTAAATTATGACTAAGATATAGTTTAACTTACAGAAACTGGCTAGGAGGGATCGAAGTCACCCTGAGCAGGGAGATAAAAGAGCAATGGATGTAAGTATGATTGAGACTAGTCACTATTCTGACTATTTGTTTAGGGATAGAGGAAGAAAGCAGTGACTGGGGTGAGCTTGCCCTTTGAATGGTAATTGCTATTATTAGAGTCAGTAACTATTATAATAGTCTATTATATAGCTATCTTATAGCCTATTACCATGATCTTCTACTTAAAGGGTTGTCCCCACCAAATAAAGATATTTCTATATTATAATATCTGGAGCTCTACCAGGGAATCTTATCGTTAGGCCTAAAAAGAGTCTTCACTATGGAAGGGCAGTGGCTTGACCCAAGAAGATGAAGGTAACTCTTATTCAAGTGAATACAACCTATTCTTTGTGACTGCTCTACATGTTTGACTTCTTCAGCTGGCTTGTCTTCTATAGTCTAAAAGGTTTGCTCCTTCCTAACCTAACAAAAGTGAAAAAGAAAGGAAAGAAGAAAACACGAGGGACTAACCAATCGACAGGAACTCCCGAGATTGAGAGATTCATAGGGAAGGATGCCAAAAAAGGGTTAAGCACGAAAAATGATAGAAGTTAAGAAGCGAAAAGAGAAGCCTAATTTTCTTTTTTCACTAGAGTATAGACCCAAGTTCATCATAGGACTCATCTAACTTTTAAGTGAAGGCCAAAGCTGGTTCACGGTAATAAATGGTGCTATTGATTAGGGCAAGCACAACACTCGTTCCTACAGCCTTTGTTGCAGTTGATAGACTCAAAAGTAAGGGCATAAAAAGTTGTCTTAAACAAAAAACCTTCACGGGGGAAGCCAACTCCTTTCTTTCTTGCTAACAGAGTATTCTATGCCATCTTCATTCTCTTCATTTCCCTTATAAAAATAAAAGAGCAAAAGCTGGCAGCCAAAGCCTCTTAACTTACTTAAATTAGGGTTGGGTTTAGCTCAAGAAAGAATTTAAGGAACTCATTGAGGCCTATTTCTATTCCAGCTTAACATGGAGTTTTTCTACATGGAAGGATTTTTAGATATTGGATCTCTTGCTTCCAAACTTGCCTATTGTTTTAAAGTGAATTACTCTTCCTCATATGGTATTCGCCCATTTTTTAATAGAATTGTTATCATTGAAGAAGTAAACCAAGACATCCATAGCCAGACTCAGGTCTTTGAAATCTCTTTATATCCTAGAATTCTTCCTCTAACTATGCTTGGTTGGTCCTTCTCATTTATATTAATATTCAAGACTAATGGTCGAGTGCATAGAGAAGAAAAAAAAAAGGAATATACGTATTAACAAGGTGTTTACTCATCCAAGGTGGAGAAAGTTTTCTATATTGAGTTTTAATTGGACTTAAACTCTTTACCAATTATCTCTCTTTATATGAGATTGCAACAGGTCTTCGAAGACTTCTATGCCTTATTCTCGAATCTGCAGCACACTTTCTATATCTAAATTTGAATTTTTGAAATGCGGAGGATGGGCCATTTTGCCCAACTCCAGAATCCCATTCTTTTTAATCTTTCACCAATCAACTATTGACGTATGTAGAATAGGCTGTTCTTTCATAGTTATTCTTTCATCGAACTTGGTGTTCTTATTGATCTTTCGATTCAATACTTGTCAAACTCAAATCAAACTTGAAAGAGTTGGTAATTGTCCATTCAACTATAGAAGCAGAGCTAAACTAGTAGGGGTGGCTCCCAATAGTAGGTAACCTTGGACAACTCAACGACTATAGTTGAAAGGAGGTGGCGGGTTCAGAGTGTGAGTCTTTCTATCTTGACTAAATAGGGCACTATGAGACTGTATGCGCAATCATTAGCCCGTATTTACCCACTTGCACTAATACGTTAGCGAGGTGAGCCCTACTAAACTAATTGAGTGAGTATAACCTTTGATAAAAGGCGTTTTCTACCTGCATGCTTCTTGCGGATTTTCTTATATCTTACAGATGGTTTGAACAGGCTTTCTTATGACTTCTAGACTCGGATCCAATTACACACCCTCTTTTTCTAACATCCCATAAGAAAACTAAAGGAAAGAGTGAGCGGGACTATGAGTTTGGTAATCAAGACCCACTTATGCTTTGCTGCTTGTTTAAGACAGTCACGTTCACCTTGTTCACTGGCTCGCGGACTTCTTACCTTAGGGGCTATGTCTCACTATACAAAGTACACGTAGTTCAGCAGCATAAAAGGAAATAATAGATATGAACACACATCTCGATCTCAGAAAGCCTCTCTTAATGGGCTTAGATTCCTCTACACCTTTCTCGCTTCAACTTAGGTAAGAGAAAGACCAGCCAAATGGGTTCCATTCATGAGTTAGCAATCAAAACCGACTGCTTTAAACCAGGTACAAACCTTATTTTATCCATTATTATTAAGGTAACCAGATGAGCTCCAGGTTTAGTTGTTATTCTGTGGATAGAGGAGCTGCTTCGAGCATTGGTATGAAACTCGAAAATTTTAATTTAAAATTACGATGAGATAAAGAAACCCACCTGGAATTAAGTCCATTATAGGATAGGGATAGAAGCTTGTCCATCTTTCTATTTCATATTTGTTGATAGATCTATCAAAGTAGCATCGGAGATTCTTTCTTAATGGAAACTTGTATAGGCCCCTATGGCTCTCCTAAAACCTTTCATAAGGGATATGGCTATAATGAGAATCTCTTACTTTTTGCACCCGCTAGTGCACATACACTTTCTTTTACTTGGGTTCGTGAGATGGTGGGAAATGGCTGATCTATGCTTATGTTGTTGTCTAAGGAGTCCGCAGACTCTTATTAGACTGCTTGTGCCTATGTTTCGCAAAATCTATGATGTTAATATCTCTTTCCGCTCATGAGTAGAATTCATGCTAGACTAGCTCTACTATAACTATAGTTATATATTAGAAAAGTGGTAAACTATAGGTCTTCTTCCTCAAGCATTGAAATTGAGGCTTCACCTTTTCCCAACCAGTTGCTTAGCTCTGTTGTTGGTCAGCTACTAAGCTCAATTGGTTTGGAATGCATTGTGTTGCTCATCTCTATTCTCCCTCTAAAGGAAGCCGATTCTACTCCGTAAAGGTAAAGGAAGCGGGTGCCTAATCACTAACTAGGGGGTGGTCTTCATCAAGCCCTTTCTGTAATAATAGATATAAGTATGCACTTGCTATGATCTAAACTTAGATAATAATCAGTAGAGAAGATAAAGTGGCTAAAGCTACTATCTCTCTATGTTTACCAACCCTCTCTTGCCCACTTAAGTTGAATTTAATAAATACCACCACAACAAATATCGATTCTAAAATAGTACTTTCAAAGCCTATCCATGGGATCTGACTCGTCTTTCCCCTAAACTATTTCTTAAAACATGTTTGATTGGCCTTTGAGACCCCTTCTCTTATGCTAGGATAGACCGTTGATCTCAAAAAGTAGATTCTTTCCCTCATAAAGTTGATATTGATTGAGCTTGGGAAAGAAAAATACTGGTTATTGATCAAATAGATTCTCTGGGATGAGCAAAAGTGAAAGCTCGAGTCCAGGTGGGATAGCTCTTTAGATGTTTTCTTCGGTACTTAATAATGAAGAAGAGGTGACGAAAGACTATGTGAAGTAAAAGGGAAAATAGTTGTCGATTGCTACTATTAACCTAAGAGAACTTTTCAAAATGTGGGTTCTAAAACCATTTCTTTAGGTCAAAGTTGAGAAGGTTATACCTGCTCTGGATTCTATAGATACAAAACTCTATATGATTAGGATATTGTTTGCCCTAAAAGGCTACTTTATATGAATGAGAGTGGCGAGATGCTTTTCTTATTCTTTGAGTTCACAAAAGACTAAAACATAGACTGACTGAGCACTAACCAAATTGAAACTGGAGCGAAGCCTATCAACAAAATAGGGCGGAGGCTGCCAAATTTAATGGGCCACCTACCGAAGTAACTAAAGGTAGATTCACCTAGCCCTGCCTAGGGAAGGACGACCAAGCCCTTATCTAGTCTATAAATAATTATATATGTGTCTTGGCTTTCTTTCTCCTCTTAGGAAGAAGTAGTTACTACTGTTCGCATATTCGCTCAAGCAAGTTTGTCTCAAGCTGGCCAAGCAGTTACTTTGAATTGGATATGAGGGAATTACTTATATAAAGAGATCTTTCCCTCGAGATATCTGTCGTAAAGAAGAAATGGATGAAAAGAAGCTCATTGAATGGGGGTTAAAGAAGTAGCTTCTCTTTCTTTTAAGCTTACTGTGTACTAATGCATTTAGGGCTCCATTCGAAAGTTCAACAAAGGCCATCGATATAACTTCAGCATTTGTCTTTCCTATTCCACATTTTCTTCACTTGAAGCTCTAAGAGACTTGCCTTTTTTACTATGGGAAAAATGCTGTTGGTCAGGAAAGGCATGGGAAAAGTGAGGAGTTAACCGCCAAAGCTCTTTCTAAAGTTATAGTCTTTTCTTTTAATTATTCTGTTATAAAGTGAAGATTAAGACTTTAACTTGATAAGAAACTAGATGTGAGTCTTTCAGACACTTATCGAGAAGAGAATCTCAAAATAAGGCCATAAGAAGGGTGTTGATCTAACGAGATGTCTATGAGAGGGTCTTAGCCTGTAGTAGCTTGACTATAAGTCTAAAGGCCTAAGCTAATGCCAATTTCAAGAAAAACAATAGGTGCAAGTGAATCAGAGCTTGAGAATCTAGCTATTGCGAAAACTGTCTCTGCATAGGGGAATGCCAATGGCAAAGAAGGCAGTAACTCGACTATAAGCATTGGCGAGTTTTGGAGTGCCTATTAAAGGTGCTAGCGCATACCCCGAGGTGAACATCACCACCTGCACCTCACATCTCGGCACAATGGAATATGAAACCCATCTACTGTTCCTTTTAACTACATTTGTTCCTGTAATCCATAGCCTAACTGAACGCAGCAGAAAGGGGCAACCCGCCATACAGCCAGCGGAGAGGATGGCACTACTGGTAGAGACTCTTTGGCAAAAACGCCGTAGGCACGAAGCATGGTAGGCCTATGCCGGGGAAGCATAGGGAGGAAAGGAAGACCGAATGGTTCAAGAGCCAGGGGAGGCCGGGTCATTTGATGGAAATGGAAGGCTTTTCACTATTCGAGAAGGTCCTATGGAGTAAAGGGAAGTGCATGAATTCTTGGAAAAAGAGGGTGCGAGACTATATATATAAATAAAAAATGCAATAGATCAAATTCAATGACTAGATAGATACAAGAGACAGTGCTGCCTACATGCGAATTAATTCACTACAGGATTTGCGAATGAATGTCGGGTTGGGCCACCTCGAATAGCGTGAGCCACATGCAGAGAGACCTGCACGTATAATTTTTAGGAGGATCTGGTCAAAAGACCGATCGGTGCCCACCCAACTAGGGGGATTGAGAAATTAATAGAGTATAAAACTTATCTTCAAGCTTTACCTTATTTTTTCATTTAGAGGGCAATCACGGGGTCACTAAATAAGTCCTCCATTTCTTTCGGAGGTGATGTGCTACAACTTTAAGGTTGCAAATCCAAGTGCAGGTTGTAGTAAGTAATAAATTTCTCGTGAGTCCGAGGTCGATCCACAGGGAAGTTGTTTGAAGAATTCAAGTTTATATTTCTAAAAAGATGGAGTTTATGTGAATCAAAATATATGAACAATTAATGTATGATGTAACTAAAGAAAAACCGAAGTAATAAAAGTACTGAGGATTAGGAATCCACTCTTGAGTTTTGGATAAAGAAATGGTTATTTATTCTTTTTACCTCTATTAATTGCCACAATTGGAATCCATACATAATGAAGGTTCCAATGGGAAGATATTATCATGTAACTCATGCAATAAGGTAATCATGATATTGTCTTACTATTGCAAATTATCTCTTAACGCAAACACTTATTTATGGGATCAAGCATTTATGTACACCTTCGTCAACAACAAATCAAGGTTTCACATTAGCAGTCGGTGGGGTAAAATCATACAATAAGCTAAATGAACCCAAGTATTTGTTGTGCCATTGGAGATACATAAATCAAGAATCACCACAAAACAAGTAGGGTTTAGATCAAAAATAAAAATAATAATACAATATACTTAAACAATTTCTACCCTTATAACCATTTCTCTTTCTACATCAAGAGATTCACCCTTTTTCCTCAGCAAAATAAAATTTAGAAAGACATAATAAAAGTAACAAAGACTAAACATATAAGAGAAACTAGAGAATGCATTTCTATTACTACTAGAAAACTTACAATACTAGAAAACATACAAACTAGATAACTTAGCCTAAAGAAACCCTCTACCCCCCTCCTCTTACAAGCTTAATACATGGCCTATTTATAGTACTTGGAGTAAGCTAGAGGCCAAACAAATAATGGAGGGGTTAATCAAGTGGTATGCTAGTTGCCAAGAGTTGGTAAGTTGTTACACAAATTTCTCATCTATTGAATTGAATTATATTTTTTAGTCAGATACAGCTCGATTTTGAAGATATGTGAAGAATCAAAATTGTAGATCTTTCAGTGCTGATATATTTTCATATATCTTTTGTCAAATTTGGTGATCGGATGAAGGAGATATAGTCAAATTATTGAGTCATGTTCAAGAGCCGTCCTGTAACATCAGTAGCAACTTGCAGCCTATGGTTTTACCATTTCGAAACATTTTCACACCATCTTGTCTTCAGAAAACTTGTTTATTTACCTCTTGGGTATAACATATCCTAATTTTAGACCAAAATAAATTTGGGCTCAAGATATATAACCGAATTGGTAAAATAAGTCAATATTGGGTTGAACTCTGATCTGGATTTTGGTGATCCATTTTGTGTGATTACTTGGACGAATTTTCTGCTATCATCAACACTGAATGGGCTGAGCCTCCAACATAAAAGTTATACCTCTGTCTTGTATTTCAAATAAAATAAGCTTCAGGTCCATAGAGCTTTTGATCATGAAGTTATGCTCAAATTACAAAAACTGCACAAGTCTGGAAACATGCTTCAATTTATTCCCTAACACCAAATATTATAAAAAACAATAATATTAATAAGAATAAAGCAAGAAAAGTATAAAGGATTTGATATAAAAATATGTCAAAATATGCACCTATCAAATTCCCCCACACTTAACCCTTGCTTGTCCTCGAACAAGTTTAAAACAAACATAAACTAATCCACTTTCGTAGGAAATCACAATTGCATTTAGCATATGCAGCAAGCCTTTAAACCCCTAGGTGGCCCATAGAGGACGAGTTGTAGTCTCGTGACGTTTCCAGCAGTGATACCTACAAACATCTATAATAACTATCTTCCAACTTTTATTCTCATGAAGCAACAAAGTAATATGGAAATAAAATCAAATAAGTGTTGCGTTTAACTCTTAGTCATTCAAAAATCAATACATTTCCACAATAATCATACTCAAGTGTGTGTGTGGACAGTTAATGTCAATAGTGATGAAACTATGCATGTTTCAAATAAGTGAATTCTCATAAAACCTTACAAAAACCATCACCCAATCTCTAAAAAAAAAGTTAAACATCATAGGCTCTTCCTTGGTGCAAATCTCCACTACACTGAAGGCACCACACGAAATCAAAAAGTTTCAACAATGTTGTAATGGGGCTAAAGGTGGTAATGTAGCTAAGAAATAAGAGGATATGATGCAACAAAGGTTCTAAAAACTTCATGGAATTAGAGACATAAAATTATCGATGAAGAATTCTCCAACTCCACAAATTTCACACTGGAGTCTATTGTTATTGAATTGGACCCCTCTTATTCATCTTGCAACATCTCATTTTTAGTTGCAACTTGTAGCACTTTACAACTTTTTTTTTATTGTTTTTCTTTCTTTTTTTTTTTTAAAGAAACTCCCCCACACTTATCTTTATTCCAACCTAAATTTCTTTTTAAGTTCAAGCTGTCAATTGAATGTCTCTTAAACTCCAATTATTTTTAGAACAAGGGTTGGATAATAGTGTATTTAGGCTAGGGAAAAAAATATAGTTAAAAAAAAAATATTTTTATTGTAAGGCTCAAAGTGGTTTACTAGGGGGATGTTTTTTAAACATCATATAGGAACAAGCTGATTTGGCAATGGTGCTAGAAAGCCTAATGCCTTAATCATTTTTTCTAGTGGTGCACTATCAGTCGTTCGCCTCGCAGACCAAAAGTAAAAATTCTAATACTCAATCTCTACATGTTGAAGATTCAAGTGATGATTAGAGTAAGGGCATAAGAACTATCTATTTTGACATGATTGTCTTCACACTAAATAACATAACTATTTGTGCAAAATAAAATTGAGTATAATTATCGCAAAATATATTAACCAAATAACAACATCAAAGTCCAAAACAACACCCATCATCAATCAAACCATATTATTCATGCTTAATTTTAATCATTGAAGTTGGAAGAACCTATACGACTAAAAAAAAAATTGATAATTCACAAACATTAGTTAAAAACTTTACAAACCTGCCATGTTATGCAAAAAAAAATAGGAATGTATCTCAAGAGTGTTACAATTACCCTTTACTCAGCCACCTTTTTCATACTTTCAACGGACCCATAAAAAAACACGCTTGATTTATATTTTTTTAAATACTAGAAAAACACTCATTGAATATACAAGTCATGATATCAATTATCCCTCCCCCAACCTAATCAAACATTGTGCCCAATGTCAAAAATAGGAAAGTAGAATTTGAAAGATATCACCTAATACGGCTATTAAGCTGAAACAACAACAACAAAAAAACAAAACATACTATTAGATAAAATCATTAACAATAAGTATCACAGACTGAGAGTCAAATTCAATTTGCATTTTCGACCTTGTTCCTATTGGACCAATCCACATTGGCCAAGGTTGGATCAGGTTTTGGCACATATGCTAGAAGTTGATAATCAGCTGGTTAGGTGTCGGAGCAGAAATGATGATTCTTCTCGAGATGTTGAAATAAAAATTTTTTTCACAGCATGATCTACAAAAGATAGCAAACCATCATAAAAACCATTAACATTAAGAATACCTATAGGTTTTTGGTGAATGTTGAGTTGTGCCCAAGAGACAATTTGGAATAATTCCTCCAGTGTACCAAAACCGCCAGTTAGAATGATGAATGCATCCGCATTATTTAACATGTTAGGCATTCTGTCCTGAATATGTGACACTTTTAGCTCATCTCCAATGGTCACCTGTATATTCTGTAATGTTAAAGATTTTGGGATAACTCCCAAAACTTTGACACCTCTTACATAAGTGAAATAGCAACACTCCCCATTAACCCCAAACTGCCTCCCCCACACACTAAATGAATTTTTCTTTCTGCTAAAGTTCTACCAAGGTTATTGGCTGCCCCTATAAACTCACATTTTTTTCCTAGATTGGATCCACAAAAAACACAAATGAATTTAATTTGCGAGTTGAAGAAACTTTCATTTTTTTTCTTTTGAAAATAAGTTGTGCAAAAATAGAGTGAGTACGGTGATATTTATTAAGTGTGAACAGGGAATGCATTTATTGCATATCTTTTTCTTGTCAAAAAGGTTGAAAATAAAGACACATACGAAAATTTAAAAATTACCTACTAACACGTGTATGTACATGTAGTTGTGATTGTGGCTCACATCTTCCTCTAGTTTATGTCCAGTAACGGCTTAAACGCCCTCTATGGGTCGAGGATATGCTTCCCATCCAGTTTTCTTATAAACTGGTAAACAGGGTCTTTTAATTCAGATTTCCAAAACTATAAAGCTCATATTCATTTCGAAAACGATCCCATAAATAAGAATTGCACGTTGTACCAATCCACATGAATGCGTCTCAAGAGTCAATATAATATGATCTAAAGACTCCTTACTCAGTCCATCCATAATAAATTTAAGTTTATCTTCTCGATTTTTAGAGACCATTCCTAAAAAACAACACTTTGTGTTGCAAGTCCATCTAGCACAAATATGACAAACTTTCATTTTTTCACGCCTTCATTTTTTTGAATATGTGCTTTTACCAAACCAGACATGTATCTAGTAAGCAAATCTGGAAACTCATGTGAAAACTCACCTGCCTTTACCTTTGCTTTAATTATCCATCGTATGTCCTCCGAATGCCCTTGTGCATAAGCATTCTCAATCTTTCAATCCTGATTTTATAAATTTTCAAAATTGCATTTTTAGGAAGAAAAGGAAATCGCTTCTTGAGAGTTAGAAAAATGTCACCATATTTTGAAAAGAACAAGAAAGAGAATGAGAAAATTAAAGAAAATTTGTACAAAGATTTCAATTATTTGGGAAACTGACAAGTCCGACTTTTATAGCCACGGAGTACCGTTATCCGCCATTTAACCGAGAAAAGAAAAAAAAATAAAAGAAGAAGAAGAAAAAATAATGTCAGAGAAAAATGAGTATATACAACACTAATCATAACAAGGGTTAGAAAGAAAAAGAATTTCCTCTTGTGAAAATTGATTTTCTAGAAATGGTTTAACTCTTTGTCCATTTACTTTAAATATGTTACCATTTCTAGGATTCTTCAATGTCAATTGCCCCATAAGGATATACTTTTTTTACAACAAAAGGACCACTCCACCTTGATCTCAATTTTCTAGGAAACAACACAATCGAGAATTATAAAGCAAAACCTTTTGACCAACCTCAAATATTTTTCTTGAAATTTTATTATCATGAAAATCTTTGATTCTTGATTTATAATTTTTAGAATTCTCATATGCATCATTTCTCAGTTCTTGAAGTTCATTGATTTGCAATTTGCGCAATTTTGAAGCTTCATCAAGGTTGAAGTTAAACATTTTGATTGCCCAATAAGCTTTATGTTCAAGTTCAACAGGTAAATGACAAGGTTTTCATAAACTATCCTATAAGGAGACATGCCTAATGATGTTTTGAAAGCAGTTCTATATGCCCAAAGTGTATCGGTAAGTCTAAGAGACCAATCTTTACGGTTTGGGTTAACTATTTTCTCCAAAATTTGTTTTATCTCCCTATTTGCAAGTTCAACTTGTCCATTTGTCTGAGGGTGATAAGGGGTTGCAACTTTATGTATGATTCCATATTTCTTCATTAAAGTTCCGAAAACTTTGTTACAAAAATATTTTCCCCCATCACTGATAATAGATCTAGGAATTCCAAATCGACTTAAAATATTTTCTTTCAAAAAATTTATCACTATTTTGTGATCATTGTTTCGACAAGGAATTGCCTCGATCCATTTTGAAACATAATCTATGGCAACCAATATGTAAAGAAAACAAATGATAATGGAAATGGCCCCATAAAATCAATACCCCAACAGTCAAAGATTTCAATCATTAGGATAGGGTGTAGGGGCATCATATTTCTCTTTGAAAGGGACCTTAATTTTGACTTTTTCACAACTTTTGCAGAAAGTATAAGTATCTTTGAAAAAAGTTGGCCAATAAAATTCACATTGCAAGATTTTTGCAGTAGTTTTCTTTATAGAAAAATGACCGCCACATGCTTTTGAATGACAAAATTTGATAATATTACCTATCTCATTGTCAGGCACACATTTGCGAAAGATTTGATCCAGACAATATTTGAATAGTTATGGATCATCCCAATAAAAAATTTTAACCTCAGTCAAAAACTTCTTTTTATCTTGAGAGTTCCAATGCGATGGCATCTTTCCTGTCACAAGAAAATTAACAATGTCAGCAAACCAAGGTAAAATAGAAACATTAAATAGTTGTTCATCAGGGAAAGTGTCATTAATAGGTGTGGTTTGAAACGAGTCATCACAAACAAGTCTCGACAAATGATCAGCCACTACATTCTCTACTCCCTTTTTATCTCAAATAGTAACATTAAATTCCTGGAGTAAGAGAATCCACCTAATCAGTCTTGGTTTAGCATCCTTTTTTGACAAAAGATATTCCAAAGCTGCATGATCACTGAAAACAACAATTGGTGAGCCAACAAGATAAGATCGAAATTTATCCAATGCAAAAACTACAGCAAGTAATTCTTTTTCAGTTGTTGTATAATTCAATTGAGCACCATTTTAAGTTTTACTTGCATAGTAAATAACATATGATTTTTTATCTTTTCTTTGTCCCAAGACAGCTCCAACAGCATAATCACTAGCATCACACATTATTTCAAAAGGTAAAGTCCAATCTGGAGGCTGCATGATTGGAGCAGACGTAAGCATGCTTTTAAGCTTAACAAAAGCATTTTCACAGTTTCCAGTCCATTCAAAAATAGTATCTTTTGTTAGAAGATTACACAAAGGTTTAGATATTATACTAAAATCTTTGATAAATATTCTATAAAAACCAGCATGTCCTAAAAATGATCTAATCTCCTTCACAGTCTTTGGTGTTGGCAAATTGGCAATTAACTCAATTTTAGATTTATCAACCTCAATACCTTCTAATGATATAATGTGTCCAAAAACAATACCAGTTGTTACCATGAAGTGACATTTCTCCCAATTGAGCACAACATTCTTTTCTTCACACCTGATCAAAATATTTTCTAAATTAGATAAGCAATCATCAAATGAATTACCAAAAACAGAAAAATCATCCATGAAGACTTCGAGAAAACGTTCAACCATGTCACTAAAAATACTAAGCATGTAATCGTTGGAATGTAGCTGGTGCATTACATAATCTAAAAGGCATCCTTCGATATGCAAAAATACAAAAGGACATGTAAAAGTTGTTTTCTCTTGATCTTCAAGTGCAATTGCAATTTGATTATACCAAAATATCCATCTAAAAAGCAATAAAATTTATGTTCCGCAACTCTTTCTAAAATTTGATCCATGAAAGGTAATGGAAAATGATCTTTTCTAGTAACTGAGTTGAGTTTTCTATAGTCAATGCACATTCGTCAACCAGTAACAGTCCTAGTTGGAATTAATTCATCATTCTCATTCTTGACTATAGTAACTCCAGATTTCTTAGGTACAACTTGAGTAGGACTTACCCATTTGCTATCAAAATAGAATAAATGATTCCATTATCTAAGAGTTTAATGACTTCATTTCTTACTACTTCTTTCATATTAGGATTTAGCCTTCGTTGCATTTCTCTAGATGGTTTATCATTTTCCTCTAGATAGATGTTATGTGTGCAAATGAAAGGATTAATATCTTTAATATCAGCAATGGTCCATCCTAAAGCATTCTTATGCATTTTCAGAGTTTCGATCAACTTACCTTCTTGAAATGCATTGAGTTGGAAGAAATTATTACTAGAAAAGTCTCATTCTTACCCAAGAAAGAGTATTTCAAATTAACTGGCAAAGGTTTCAATTCAACCACAGGTGCTTTAATACTTGATGGAATAGATTTTTCTGTTGATGATGAAAGGTTTTTGAACCTTGGCTTCCAAAAATATTTTTCTTGTACCTGCAAAACTTCAAAGATAGTATTAGTTTGTTCTTTCTTATAAATCTATAAATACTTTACTTTCAAAACAAGTCTCCAAAGAATCTGAAGTGAAGAGTTAGTAGTAGTAAAGTATTCATGAACAAGTTCCTCAATCGAATCCACTTCATGTACTTCGACATCTTTTGCAGGTTGCATACAAAACATTAAACACATTTAGTTCCAAAGTCATATTTCCAAATGATAACTTCAAAATACCATTTCTACAATTGATCAAAGCATTTGAAGTTGCAAGAAAAGGACGACCCAAAATGATAGGAATTTGTGTATGTGTTTGTGCAACAGGCTCTGTGTCCAAAATAATAAAATCAACTGAAAAGTAAAACTTATCAATTTGTACCAGCACATCTTCTACTATCCCCTTTGGAACTTTAATCGAACGATCAGCTAGTTGGAGTACAACAGAAGTTGTTTTAAGTTCTCCCAAACCTAACTGTTCATAAAACTGAGAAAGATAGAAGATTTACACTAGCACCAAGATCAAGCAAAGCACGCCTCTATTCTAGTGTTTCTATGATAAATGAAATACATGAAATGGATCTGACAATCTGGATCTTTGTACTTTGGTGGAGTGTGAATTGTTGAATGATTGAACTAACAACTTTCAGTTAAAAATGCTTTCTTTTATACATGATATTTTCTTTTGATTATACATAAATCTTTCAAAAATTTGGCATAAGGTGGAACTTGCTTGATTGCATCCAATAATGGAATATTAATCTTGACTTGTTTAAAAATTTCATAAATTTCAGCATTTGAGTTCAATTTTTGAGTTGCTTGCAATCTTTGAGGAAAGGGTGCTGGAGGTAAATATTTTTCTTTTTCATCAGTTTCACGCTTACCTTCTTCAAACTTACCTTTGTCGTCAAGACTATTTCCATTTTTCATTTCTGGAGGTAGATTAGAAACTTTCTCCTTGGGATGAATAGTCTTGTCAACAACTTTTCCATTCCAAAGAGTTGTAACTGAATTAGCCTCCTTGACTGCATTTTCACCTGAAGAAGAAACATGACTCTAAATAGAAGGATTAGGTTGAGGTTGAGCAGGAAATTTACCATTTTCATGAGTACGCAAAGAAGTTGTCAGTGTTGAAAGTATACTTCTGATCTCATTGATAGCTTGTGAAGTCTGATTATTGATGTTTATTTGTTCATGCATAAATGCTTGCAAAGTCTCCTCAATGGATTTTGTATGTGGAGGTGGATAAGAATGAAAGTTTTGTGATTTTTGTGAATGCAGTGGTTGGGCATGGTTATCATCTCGCCAACTGAAATTGGGATGATTTCTCCATTGTGGATTATAAGTTTCAGAATATGGAGAATGGAAAGATTTTTTAAATGTGTTCATAAAATTTGCTTGTACTGGAATGTTTGGACATTCATTGGTGGAGTGCCCCAAAATTTCACAATTGATACAAACTTCTTCCTTTTGTACAAATTTGATTTCCTTTACTTTTTAAAGTTCCATGGCTTCAACTTTTCTTGTTAAACTAGCAAGCCTAGCATTTAGATTATCTTCTGGGCTAAGGTAATATTTTCCTTTATTACTATTAGC
This sequence comes from Paulownia fortunei, assembly GCA_019321725.1. Taxonomy (NCBI): domain Eukaryota; kingdom Viridiplantae; phylum Streptophyta; class Magnoliopsida; order Lamiales; family Paulowniaceae; genus Paulownia; species Paulownia fortunei. The sequence continues at coordinate 11,207,157 of CM033109.1, read as the reverse complement.
AAGATTAGATCTATTAGAACCTTCGGAAGAATTAACACTATGCCATGATTGCGAGTTTTCTGCCAAATGATCTAGATATTCTAGGGTTTCATCAGGTTCCTTATCAAGAAACTCACCATTACACATTGTTTCAACAAATTGTTTTGTTTCAGGAGTTAAACCTTCATAAAAAAAACTAATTAAGCGCCATTTTTCAAAACCATGATGTGGGCATGAATTCAACAAATTAACATTGAAAGAAAACTTCATTCTAATTTTGAGAAAAAAATTGAATTTGTCTTTTCAAAGCATTAGTTTTATGAGTTGGAAAGAATTTTTTCAAGAATTCAGCTTGCATTTCTTGCCAAGTGCCAATTGACCTAGGTTTTAAAGAATTAAGCCAATTTTTTGCTTTATCTTTTAAAGAGAAAGGAAATAATTTGAGCTTAACAATCTCATTTGTGCAAGTTTGATCATCAAAAGTGGCACATACTTCATCAAATTCTTTTAAATGCAAGTAAGGGCTTTCAGAGTCTAAATCATGGAAATTAGGAAGTAAAGGATCATACCTGACTTGAATCCAAAATTGTTTGCATTTAGAGGAAAAATGAAACAAGAAGGAGAAGAATTTCGAGGAGGTTGCAAGTAATAACGCATGGTACGCACCTGTTGATTCTCATTTTTATCCTGGACACTTTCATTTTCAGCCATGGTGGAAGTTTGTGGAGATGATTCAAACAAATTTCCAAACAAAATTTCGGAATTATTTCTTACTAAACGTCGAGAATTATGACTACGATACCATATAACCATATATCCATAAAGAAAATAAACAAACTATATTTACAAAGGAAAAATATTAACAAACCTGAATACTTACCTTGCCTTCCCCGGCAACAGCGCCAAAAACTTGCTACAACAACTTAAGGTTGCAAACCCAAGTGCAGGTTGTAGTAAGTAATAAATTTTTCGGGAGTCCGAGGTCGATATACAGGGAAGTTGTTTGAAAAATTCAAGTTTATATTTCTAAAAAGATGGAGTTTATGTGAATCAAAATATATGAATAATTAATGTATGATGTAACTAAAGAAAAACCGAAGTAATAAAAGTACTGAGGATTAGGGATCCACTCTTGAGTTTTGGATAAAGAAATGGTTATTTGTTCTTTTTACCTCTATTAATTGCCACAATTGGAATCCATACATAATGAAGGTTCCAATGGAAAGATATTATCATGTAACTCATGCAATAAGGTAATCATGATATTGTCTTACTATTGTAAATTATCTCTTAACGCCAACACTTATTTATGGGATCAAGCATTTATGTACACCTTCGTCAACAACAAATCAAGGTTTCACATTAGCAGTCGGTGGGGTAAAACCATACAATAAGCTAAATGAACCCAAGTATTTATTGTGCCATTGGAGATACATAAATCAAGAATCACCACAAAACAAGTAGGGTTTAGATAAAAAATAAAAATAATAATACAACATACTTAAACAATTTCTACCCTTATAACCATTTCTCTTCCTACATCAAGAGATTCACCCTTTTTCCTCAGCAAAATGAAATTTAGAAAGACATAATAAAAGTAACAAAGACTAAAAATATAAGAGAAACTAGAGAATGCATTTCTATTACTACTAGAAAACATACAAACTAGATAACTTAGCCTAAAGAAACCCTCTACCCCCCTCCTCTTATAAGCTTAATACATGGCCTATTTATAGTACTTGGAGTAAGCTAGAGGCCAAACAAATAATGGAGGGGTTAATCAAGTGGTATGCTAGTTGCCAAGAGTTGGTAAGTTGTTACACAAATTTCTCATCTACTGAATTGAATTATATTTTTTAGTTAGATACAGCCCAATTTTGAAGATATATGAAGAATCAAAATTGTAGATCTTTCAGTGCTGATATATTTTCATATATCTTTTGTCAAATTTGGTGATCGGATGAAGGAGATATGGTCAAATTATTGAGTCATGTCCAAGAGCCGCCCTGTAACATCAGCAGCAACTTGCAGCCTATGGTTTTACCATTTTGACACATTTTCACACCATCTTGTCTTCAGAAAACTTTTTTATTTACCTCTTGGGTATAACATATCCTAATTTCAGACCAAAATAAATTTGGGCTCAAGATATATAACCGAATTGGTAAAATAAGTCAATACTGGGCTGAACTCTGATCCGAATTTTGGTGATCCATTTTGTGTAATTATTTGGACGAATTTTCTGCTATCATCAACACTGAATTGGGCTGAGCCTCCAACATAAAAGTTGTACCTCTATCTCTTGAATTTCAAATAAAATAATCTTTAGGTCCATAGAGCTTTTGATCATGAAGTTATGCTCAAATTACAAAAACTACACAAGTCTGGAAACATGCTTCAATTTATTCCCTAACACAAAACATAAATAAAACAAGAATATTAACAAGAATAAAGCAAGAAAAGTATAAAGGATTTGATATAAAAATATATCAAAATATGCACCTATCATGATGACCTGTAGTGAGGCAGAGATGACTAAGTCACATATGGAATATGGCGATGATAATAAAATGTCGTAGAAGGAGATAACAGGTGGAGCCAACGACCCTCTAAGACTAATCTATCCACAACTACATCCTTGAGTGGTAGTCAAACAGGGTCGTGAATGGGAGATGCCAGCAAAATGATCGGCCAGATAGAGGCTAGGGCTGCTTCCTTCCCACCGCATCCTTTCTTGTGTGTCGGAGATATAAAGCGAGTGCACCAGAAAAGAACGAGAACTAGGTCGATCTATTCTATGGCAAAGGCTTTGAATCATAACAGCACACTCACATAATCTTTATAAAGAGATATATTCGGTGGAACGGTGAACTATATTTGCTTCTGGGTAGATGTGTGGGACAAAGGGCTCGTGGTACCTGCTGCCCACCCTTCCTCCTCTACTTTGAGAACCATGTGAACAGAGAGTGGGCAGAAGAGAAGGAGGTCCTCATATGGAGTTGCACACAACCTTGAGCAGTACGGGAGACTAGGGAATGGGTCGAGTAAACTCCCCTAGGATCGAAAAAATAATAGACGAAGCTTTGCTTAGATAGGGCTTTCATTGGTATTGATTTTTTCTTAGTGATTGGAAAAGAGGGCGCCTAGGTATGTTATACAAAGGGAAGACGAAGGCATCGAATAGCGAAGAGAGGTGGCTCGGTAGGGAAGGAATAGGAAATTATCAAGGATGACTTCTTTATTTTCAAAATGAAGGGCGCCAAAGGCTAAGGTGATTCTTTGAGCCAGTTTGGATTTCCAACGCCTCGGGAAACTGGTCGAGATAGATAACAACACTTTTTCCCCTCTTCTTTACTGGAAGGGCAATCTTCTCTTATGGCCTTCACCTCCTGCCTGACCTGAAAATAGAGAGAAACAAACCCCTTTCTAATCCATTCATTTTTACAAGTTGGGAGGATCCAGAGCTAAGCCCCATCCCATTCGAGGTCGGGTGGCCTCGCCCTACAAGCACCCAACTTTCCTTTTTCTCTTTCTTTGATTTACCTCCATGAACGCCCCACCTAGGAACACTACTCATATTCCAAAGGCAACCAGCTTTCAATACTAGTTGTTACCATACGCTGCTATTTTTCCAATATTATTGATTAACATGGACTAGGGCTAAGATAACTCAAATGGGAGAGCCGTGTTATGGGTGACTTTATTACCTATTTTAGAGAGCATTTGTATATGTGATGAAAGTGAATGTGTACGAAAAAGCTATCATAAAGTCTTGTTGTTTGTTCCGTCATTAACCCTATCTATGTTTCTATGATGGCCCAGAACACGCTCATTCTTCAGCTGTAGAGAGACTTTTGAATTGCGAGGTACCATTATGAGCTTAATATATACTAGTGTTATTCCATGAAATAACTTGAATTTCGAATCATTCACTGGCTTTAACTATTTATATAATGGATGTGGGAGCATCAACTCCATTCCTATGGGCTTTTGAGGAGCGGGAGAAATTGTTGGTATTCTATGAAAGAGTCTCATGAGCTAAGATGTATGCTAGTTTCATACGACCAAGTGGAGTGGCACAAGATCTGCCTCTTGGCTTATGTCGAGATATTGATTCATTCACATAAAAAAATTCTTCTCGTATCGATGAATTCGAAAAGATGTTAACCGACAACCATATCTGGAAACAACAATTAGTGGATATTGCTACTATCATTGCACAACAAGGATTAGGGATTCAGTGGTGTAATATTAAGAGGTTCGGGGGTATGTTGGGATTTACAAAGAGCAGCACCTTACGATGTTCATGACCAATTGGATCCTGACATACTAGTAGGTACTAGAGAAGATCGTTATGATCGTTACTGTATTCGTATTGAAGAGATGCGATAAAGTGTTTGAATTATTATGTAATGTCTTAATCAAATACCTAGTGGTATGATCAAAGCCGATGATCGTAAGCTATATTCTCTATCACGATGTTGAATGAAACTATTTATGGAATCATGCACCATGTGAAACATAGATCATCGCCTCTTAATCGAGACTTAGGTTAAGCTCCATCTCGGAACTTTGTGGGGTTAGAAGTAAAGCATCTCAAGGTTGGCACATCTTGTTAAGTGTGGAGAAGCATTGGGAACCCCAATTTCTTTCTTCAGACCCATTTTTTTTCCCATCCCCCCACCTCAGCATAGAGCTTCACTTTCAGTTCTTCAGAAGAATCCACTTACGTCTCCCTTCTTCATGGGAAAAAGAAAACGTCTACCAATTGGAAAGCTAGACATCAAGTGGCTTGATGAGGATAACTAAGCGGGCACACCAAAGATAACTACTGGCACAAGAAGGTAGTGACTTACCGCACCGCAGGCAAACACGCGGTAGTATTTCTGGTGGTGCTTCAGGATTCCAATGTACTATGTCCAAGATCAGAATGAGCCTGTCGGCGAACCACTACCATCCCATTCTTGAGTGAGCTGGAGCGCAACTATCTTATCTACTAAACTAGCTAGAAGCTATTGCTTTACGTCGAAGCATTAAAAGAAAAGAACCAAAAAACACGGCAGTATAGGAACCACAAGACCCCCTATTAGTAAAGGGAAAATGTAAGTGCGCTCTGCACACCAGTTGAAAAAGCCCTTTCTCTTTTTAATCAAAAATGAAATGTTTGTAAGCTTCATAGCCCCAACCTAGTAAAGGGGCTTTGATGACCTTTGTATAGGTTGAGTTGCTGGATACAGAATCCTCATAGTGAGCTGGACCAACATCAATCCGAGAAAGGGAAGTCTTTAGAAATAATAGAGTGTACATATCCCATGTGAGCTAAGAGGTGAAGAGTGGAGTAGATCAGAGAACGCTTCGCCTTTCTATAGAAGGAGTTAACTAAATTCTGAATGAATTAGCTCCTTGGTCAATCTATAAATAGAAAGCCCTATGATGGGAAACTACCATGTTAGGTTTGGAGAGAGATGGGATCGATTATATAATAGAGGGAGCAAATACAAGCTTTTTCTTTTAATAGCCAGCCAAATGACTACAAGATCATCGGTCTACACTACCTCAATTCACCATTTTGTACCTTATACATAAGGTTTTTCTGTACCAGTTCTTCTACCTATACCGCAGTTAAAGCACCTAAAGAAGAATTTGGTGTCTTTCTGGTAAAAAATGGAAGCAATCATCCCTACCATCGTAAAATAAGAGCACCTAGCTCTGTCCATTCACAAGGACTCGATTCTATATTCAAACATCACATGCTAGTAGATGTGGTCATCATTATAGGTACTCAAGATATTGTGTCTGGAGAGGTGGATAGATAAGACTAGTACTTTCTCGATCAGGACCCTAGCTTTATTGTGAGCCAAAAATAAAGATGGATTCCCTTTTCCCTTCTATCTTCAGTACTAGAGATGAACGAATTCCATATGCCCAAAATTTAGATCGAAGAATTTTTTGCTGTTGGAATTTCATGAAGGCGGAGCCATAACGAGAATGAGTTCAGTAGAACAACATATATAGTAAATAGAAGTGGAAGAGCCTTTCATTTCATTTTAAACAACTCTAAATGAAATGAGCCACCACAGTTGTATGCACAATGATTAGATTTTGGTGCATATAGAGTGAATCAAAGTGCGTAAACCCCTTTAGAGTAGAGACAAAAGCAGTCCATTGAAGAAATTGAATTAAAGAATCCACAAAAAGACAAAATAAAAAATACCCATGGAGAAAGACACAACCCAGTTATGCACTTCGCTCGCTGTAGAAAATCAAACCAAAAATGCAGCTGAAAGCAAGGGTGGTTGTAGATCAGCTGAAGGTGCCAGGTTCCTATAGGAAAGGACTCTAACTCATGCCAATGGAAGTAGTTTCAAGGATGAACATGCCCATCTGCCTTTCTGACTGCAGACTTGGTAAGATTGGATGTTAAAATGGACTAAAGCTTCATCCACTTATTATTTCGCTCCATCCATCTTATTTCACTTACTAATTTCTGATGGTTGCTTTTCATATTAGGTAATTATGATCTTGTAGGTTAGGATTTTAGGAAAAAAATGGAATCGCTTTTCTTTGATACTATTTTATTATTGCGGCTTCTACTTGTTCATGCTAAACTTATCTAACACTCTTACTAGCCAAATAGGCAAAGCCTATTTTTATGAGTTCTTGTCTTTCTCTCACCACCCCTTAGTCACCAATCTTGTCATTTCCTATGACAAAGCAATAAGGTATGGAATTTTCCCTATCTCACCTTTTCTTTTAGGTGCTACTAAAAAAATAATAACTTTTCAAAGAAACAAATATCCACAGGAAGTAAGAATGATAAAGTTATCAACTTTTCAAAAACATTTTGTCAAAAGCCACACGAATCAATATTTTTCTTTGCCTTACCACGGCCTCTTTGAATCACACCACACCTAAAGGCGAATGGGATTGAGAAGGAGCTCTAGTAGGTGAATGCGTCCGGTGACATCGCTAGCCTTTGTTTGAAGGGTGGGAAAATAGAATAGATAAAGGAAAAGGGCAAAGTTCTAGCCCGTTGAAGTAAGAGTATGAAAGGCAACAACTGGGTATTTCCCCCCTCTACGCTTACCAACTACCAATGCCTACAGACTATTGGCCAGGAAAGAAAGGAACTATCGACCCGGCATATAATGAACGAACTAACTAACAGTCTAGTAATCGCCGTAGAAGTGAATGAGGATGAAGATGGATTCCTAAAAAATCTAGCCTTGATAGTTACCACACGCTACCCATACGAGTTGTACGTTCGGTTGAAGTGCGCCTTATCAAAAAAAGGAATAAGCGGTTCAAGAGTAAGCTAAGTCCGATCGATCTTAAAGCTACGAGTTCAGGGTAAAGGAGTAGGTTCGAAGTTCCTAGCCCAACTTGAAGCTAAGTTGAATTCTTTAACTGCTACATCAATTCCTTACGATAGACCCGATGAAAGGTTCGCTAAGATTGGTATTCATTATTCCTCCTGGTTGGCTTGATCGGGCAAGAGAATGGTCAGTAATCCCCGCTCTTTGGATGTTACGGGCATGGGGGTAGGACAAAAAACAAAGCTAGGTATGAGTAGGATAGTCCTCCTAAAAAAGTCATCTTGTCTCTAGAGAACAGTATATTGCACTATCAATACGAGAGTCACAGTCCAGTGTACTTTCAGTGTACATATCTACCCATAACATCGGAGAGCTACTAAATCTTTTTTTTTTTTAGTGGAGCTTTTTTCAAGTGGTAGTTGTCCTTTTCTCCCCCACTCTAAGGAGGATTTGATACATTTTTGGGAGCTTGGCAGACAAAGTGAATTCGATCTCGAGATGACTCCTCATACTAAGAAAGCAAAATACTCATTTAATGAACTTTATTCTTCTCGAACTTTGTCTTCGCCTATGTATCCAAGAGGCTAAAAAAAATATCTCCTTGACTGGCTACCTACAGGAGAAGAAAAAGATAAGAAAAAAATAAGCTTGAAAGGAGCTCGATTTGAGACAGTACGGTATATGACTGTAAACATAGAAAATCTTAATGAAGAAGATTTCACAAGGTAAGGAAAACAGACTGAAAGACTACTACTGTTACCTTGCCGTCAAGAACTTTGAAGTCAGAGTTTCTCTCATTTATTTAAGATAGTTACCATCTTTCTCTCTATTCCTATTTTTTATCCTTGTCTCAGTCATCATAAACAAAAGTTCAAAACTAGATCTATTAGCTAGGAGGGAAGCCTTATCAGTGCATCTGAAACAGGCATTCTCACCCGACATTAAGAAATGTTATGTAATAGAGGTTGTCTTTCCTTCCCTAACCCGAAGAAACTTCTCTAAGATTGAAATTTCTTTATTTCATCAATTGTGAAAGAAGAAAACGGCTTTGGTGTGGTCTCATTTCAAAACTTTTCTATCAAGGAAAAACCACTACTTTTTTGCATCTTTTAGGGGTCGTTCCTTAAGAAAAATCGAGTTTAAGCCATTTTCATAGGGGGTTTCTCAATGATGTCAATTTCACGCATAGGTGGGAAAAACCTTTTCCTAATTGACACTGGACCAATGATGGGGAGAGGCTTCTCTCTGATCATGCCATGAAAGAACTACTCTACTATGGATACTTGACCTAAGCTGCTCTTTATTCTTGGCAAACAACTCCAAGGACTAGACCAAGGGTGGTGGGCAGGATAGGCTAGGCTGAAAGAAGGAAAGATCTTATCTCATATCTCTTTATCTAGAGCAGTGTCACTATTGGGCAATCCTTCCTAGGAGAATGTGCTACTTCTTCCTAAGCCTTTATGAAGTGAACTATAGTGGGTTGCAAATGTTCTCTTCAAAGAGATTGGTATCCATTCTGAAGAGCTTGGTCCCTCTTCCCTATGGTCTTGATCATTTCCATAGGTACTGCTCCACAGTCCTATATATGAGTGAAAGAAGTACTTTGCTCTAGATTTATCTGCTCTAGAGAAAAAGAGATGTATGGAATGCCTCACCCAGTCAATGATGAAAATCTAAAGAAATAATAGTCACACATGGAGATACCCTATCTGAAGAGTTCTCGATAAGACAATACAGAAGTAGCCAAACCATAGTTCCATAGGTTGATAAGCTATTAGGGAAACTTTTCTATGCCTTTAGGAATGGGACCAAAATAGCATCATAGAAGAAAGAGTAGTAGTCGAACCAACTGAAATAGTTAGATCAACATCAAAAGAAGAGGCTTCCTTTCGCTCTCAAGTACTAGTATTAAATCAAGGAGCCTTCAATGGCGAATCGCATGTGGAAATGTTGAATCTTTCATTTGTTGCATCAAGATTGTGCTGGTGTTTAGTCAGCTATACTAAATGAATTGGATGCTTGGGAAACTACATCGATCCCATCCTACTTCTCTTGCGTCTCTACATCTAGGAGATAGAGCTAGTTTTTGACCCCTTCAAAGGATCTTAGAATAATGAAGTAAGAATAGTTCGCTTGTACACTAACACTTAGTGGACTGCTTACATCCCTTTGGATCATATCTAAAGGCGTAGTTTGCTCCATTTGTCCCACAAATGGTGATTTGGTCATATTTTTCTAGAGATAAGATTTACAAGTTGGCACCTCATGCAAGTCTAAAAAGTCGAGCAAATATACCATCTTTTAAACTCTTTATTTAGAGATATGACCTAATCCAACTTACCACAAGTATGCACTGTTTTGATTATCTAATTCTTAGATTACTTTGTTGATTATGTAGCATGGAATGTTGGGATTGTATAGTTCATTTGTCAATGTAACAAACACAATTAACTAATATTATCCCAATTTCATCCAGAGTTAAATGGATCATTCCTATAGCTAATAAAACAACACTTACTTTATTTTCAAGCTTTAAGGATCGTCATTTATCTTAGTCTCTATTTTTCTTGTCATCCACTGCAACCCCTTGCAAAGATGGGATCATATCCGATATTCAATATCCAAGAAAAATTTATCAACCTTAATGTTTGATATCAACAATGTATAAACTTGAATTAGAATAAACTTGAATTAGAACCCCTTCTAATTCAACTAAGCAAGTTAATACTTGTGTTTCCTCTTTCTATGCCCTAAATATCCACAATGGTGACAAACATCTCTATTGAGCTGGTAAGTTTATTTGTTTGTCCAGATTATCCTATATGGAATTACTACTGGTAAGTTTGTTTGTTTGTTTAGATTATCCTATATGGAATTACTAGCGATAACCATTATCCTATGCTAGGCAGAAATTTAAGCATTCATTTAATTAATATCTATTTATGATATGGTCTTTAATCATAAATGTCTCCCACTATTTTATTCAAATCTCATCACCCTCTATATGGAAATTCGGGAAATCTAATTTTTTAGTGGGCTTGAGGTCTAACTAGCCTTGTCATACACCCAATTTTATGAGCCAATACAACAAAACTAAAAGGTAACTAACAACATTAGCAATTGCATCCCCATGCAACCCTCAAGCTATTTTGCCTCACCTTTTCCCATACACCCAATTTTATGAGCCCATATGGTACTAAGTGTCAAGCATTACCCATCAAACATCCATGTAGATGGAGCATCTAAACATCCCACGACTCATGACCAACGATAAAGATGAGTCCACCCCATGGGTATCTCAATGCTTAGTAGTGGTCACAACTTGCCTACACTTAGCACATCCCACGACTCATGGCCAACGGACTAAATGTGGTAGCGTATCGACATGTTACTACTTTTGATAGAAGGCATGAACGATTGGGTCCTATCCAATATTGCCCATTTATACTTGATATCGAACTAATAAAGGTTCTCAACTTGAAATATTTTCAAGTGAGGGTCATACTAGATTTATTATACAAGGTCTCATCATTTTCTTTTCTTATTTATTTAATGTTTACTATCCTAACGATGACAAACATACATCATAAGGAAACATTAAATAAACACAACATGTATCACATACATACTAAAATAAATAGATGATCATGAGCTTTTAATCCTATGCGATCCACTCGAGCCAAAGTGGATCTAGGTCAATCTAAGGGTGATAATTAAAATGCAAATAGACCTATCTATTACATAAATATATTCCATACATTCATGGGCCTTGTTTCCTCGCTTTTCTTCCGTCTTCATTCAATCTTCTTATAATGTCCTCCAAATTACAAAAATATTAACCTCATCGCCTAATTCTACCCTCATTACATTTGCTAAAACTACAAGAACACTTTGGAATAATTTCAAGGGGAGATACATAGGACAGAGATAGAAGTACATTAAGAATAAAATAGATAAATGTGAGACTCGCATGCCTCATTTTAATTAAAATCCAAAAATAATCAATTACGCATAAAATTAAACCAATCATATTGGTTTAGGCTCCATGATCATCTAACTAGCATGCTTAACATAAATCATCACATGATAATAAAAATATATAAATTTGCCGATTATGTTATATGCAATTTCTTTCAAATTTGGAATTTTTATGAAAAATAATTTTTCAAAAATTAAAATTAACATTTAATTTTAAAATGAAAAATTATAAACTTCACATAACAATTATGTAACAAGACAGGTGGACAACAGTTCAACAAGACTGCTGCCCGTCGAGTGGTTGGCCAGACCACCCGTTTGGCGGCTGGGCGCCCACACGTCGAGTAGCTGGGTGCCTGCACGTCAGCTGCCAACTGGCGACCTGACGCCCGCATGACAAGTGCCAGCTGCCCACCCGACGTCGCATGCGCCAGGTGACTGGCAACCCACCCGACGTCGCATGTGCCGGGTGGTCAGCACTCTAATTTTTTTTAATGTTCAAGAATTCAAAATTTTCACAAAATATTGATTTCATAGTTGCTTGATCTCATCAAGAAATTTTAAAAACTTGATAAAAATTAATTTTTTTGATCAAGAAATCAACTTATTTGATTTTTTATTTCTTGCCACGTTTCAAGAAATTCAAGATTTCACAAATCTTGAAATTTTTGGATCAAAAAATTCAAGATTTCACAAATCTTGAAAATCAAGAAATCCAATTTCTTAACTCATTTCAGTTCTTAAAATGTTTTAACATTTAAAATGATTAATAATATTAATCCCAAATAAAGAAATTAATTGATTCAAAACCAATCACACATATAAATATGTAATCTATCACATATATTAATAAACATAATCGAAAAGTATTAGAAATGCATGAACCTTGGCTCCGATACCATTGTTGGGTTCGCACGATCCTAGGAAACGTATACGTAGCGGAATTTAAAATTTTTCAAAAATATAAATATATATTACATCACATGTAATTAAAACAAATCCCCGAACCCTTTCGCGATTATTCAGTTGTGCGTTTTTCTGACAGTTAAAGTAAAAAAGTTTCAAAAACTCTTATTTTGATTTGCACTCCGACTGATGTAAGGATTGAAATGATTCAAATCATTATCCCCGCATGAAAGTATCTTCATATTCTTCAATTCAAAACCCATTTGATTGAAATCTAATTCGCTTCTAGAATCCCAACTGTTATCCCTCTAACGGTATCCAAATCTTGGATGCTCACTCGCAATCGAATCCTATCCTAGTAGTTTCTGATTCGATAATACTATCCCAAAATAATTTTATTTAGAACAAGAATACACTAACAATTAGTGTTTTATGTATTTAATTTAATTCTTAATTCAACAATTGAATCAAGAATTAAACTAGATAAAAGGTTGGTAAACTTTTAGAGATTGAAAGAAAATGAGGGGTGAATTTTTTTGTTGATGAAGAAAACTATTTTTCTTTAAGAGAGGAGCTATTTTTCATGTTTTTTCTTCTAAAAAATTTACAATAAAATCCCATAAAAATGTCCAAGAACATTGCCAATAAAGGCTACCACAAGTCCTTTCCATGTAGGACTTTTCTTCCTTTCTTATCTCCAACTCTTTTAGTAAGTTTCTTTATCTCATAAGGACTTTCTTTTTTTCTTATTACTTCTTAGAAATTGAATTCCCAATTCAACATACTCGAGGAATTGGATTCCCAATCCAATTTCCTAATAGGCTTCCTACAAGCCCACACCTAATGGGCCTAGGCCTAAGTAATCAATTAGGCGATATTTTAATTGATCCAATTAATTAAATTAATTCATTTAATTAATTAGGCCCGTCTTACTTAATTAATCTAATCAATTAATTAAATATTCCAATTGAACTCCCTAATCCAATTAGGTCCAATTAATTAATTAAATTAATTCCACACTTGAATTAATTTACCTCCCATTAATTAATTTAATCCAACACTTAAATTAATTTCTAGGCTAGAAATGGACTTGTCCAAGTTTTGTGTGTGACCTCTTAGGTTCACTTTAAGATAGTCGTAGGCTCACAACTCTTGTGACTTAGTTGAATAATTAATTGTTCTGATTAATTAATCCAATTAATTAATTATCTTGGAATTAACTCATTAATTCCAAGAACCCACAAAACATGGGAAGCACCTAACAATGCATCTTGACTCCTATTCTAAGGTGAATGTGCGAACCTATTTCAATTACAAATACCATGCAAGTATGGTCATTCCATCATCTAATCTCCTGATTAAGCCTAGAGTATGTATGTTAAGTCGAAACTCTATTAACTCAATAACTATGTTTCCATTCCTAGTAGCTTAACTCGATGATGAATAATTAGAAAACTCCACGTCTAATTTTCATCCAACCTTGGCCAAGAATTTTAGAGTCAAGTACAGTGGAACACATAGGAGATTCGTCTATTCATCTAGATATGTGATGGATCATTTATTGGCCACTCATTAATCTCCATACATGCAGATGTTACACCTAATATAAATCTCTTGTGATTGTTATGCAATCGGAAAATACATCAAAATACAACATATCATGCACAAGATTACCATGGTACCTTAAGTCCAAAAACTAATTCTTGTACTATCGTAACGAGAAAATTCCCATTCGACAATAGAATATTTTTAATTGAAAATTTTCAGGTGGAGTTGTTCAGTGTACCTATTACCAGCAAGCACCCACATACATACCTCCACACTAATACCTATGGAACGAGGCATCCTCCTTTGAGCTTGCATCGTATGCGCAAGTTTCAATGGGATCATTGATTTCTTATCCCATTGATCCTTGACTTGGAACATTTTAAGATCATAGCTTTAGAGGCATATTCCACGATCACCATCATATGTGCAACCATACCCTATAGTTATGTGTGATCTAAGGAATTTATTTAATGTTTATGATGAATTTAAGATAGAAATTGCCATTTAAATGATATTAATATAAATAAAAATGATTCATAAGAGTATAAGAATGACCAGAACAATTGGCTCGCCTGCCACAACTCTAACAGATAGAACATCCAATAGAAAGATACCCCTCTCTTGTAGAAGAAAAAAAATTCCAAATTCCATTTGATGGTCAATTGAAATGGGGAATTAGCCCTCACCATCAATAATGGTCTACAGGCTATATGATTCTAAAAATAAAGCCAGGAAAATGGCTTTAAAAGACTATATAAGGGAAAAACTGGCAAAATTTCAAAATTAGTCTTATAACTAATGGGTGATATCAAAAATAGTCCGTTTAAATTTTGAAAATAAATTTAATCATGTAATTAATAAAAAGGCTCGGATTGAGTCCACATTTGACCAAAAATTTTAAAATTGGCCGAAAATTATCATGTGTGACTTGAAATTTTTGGGGATTTCTAAGCTTTTCGGCCAAATTGCTTATTTGGACTTTCCCCATATGATTTGGCACCCACCTAGAGAGAGAAAATGCTGACGAGATTGAATTAAAATGCCATATAGGCTAAATGATAACTCACCTAACACCTCAGCCCTTTTGGAGGAAAACCTAAGACCCCAAACACCCTATCTCAAACGTAATTTGTTATTTCCCAATCCATTTATACAAAAAACCCTAATCATCTAAATCCCAAATCTGAAATTGTTTTTAAAACTAAAAATATGTATCCAACTCCATTAATCAAAAAAGCCATAGTTCAAAGCACAGCTGAAAAGAATGTTGTTTGTTCGTGCCAAATGATATGTGGATTTGCCTCCTCCATTATAACGTGAGTTTATTTTTCTTTAAGTAGTATTATATTTAAGCATGTTTTTTTAATGTTTAATATTTATTCTTAATACGGTTTGGGATGAAGCATGTTGTGGGTAAGCAAATAGAAGCATATGTAGAAAATAAAATCAATGTAATTCCTAGTCAACAAGAATCTTCTAGCAATGAGCAGCCTGGAGTAGGTAATCTGAGAGGTGTGGATGAGAGAGTTAGTGTTGATGAACATGAATGGGAATGGGATACGAGTGAAGGATATGTTGGGGTGTACAATGATGAGAATAATGCCCAAAATGTTGAGGATTCTGATTTATTGCAAGATAATGACTATGAAATAGACAATGAGATTAGTGATGATGATGAATTGTTTTAAAAAAATGTAGACCAAATGGAGGAGGATGAATTGGGAGGTGATATAGATAACATAGACATTGATTCAAGTAAATCATGTGAGAGTGGAGAGGAGGATATTGTTGATAATGACAATGATTTTGATGAGAATAGGGTGTCTGATAGGGAGGATAATAGGCCTAGTCGTCCAGTTTTTAATCCTGTTATGGTATTTGATCCTACTTTTGAGATAGGAATGATATTTAGAACAAAGGCTGAGTTTAGAAAAGTTGTTCAATCTCATCCAATAAGAACAAAGAGAACTTTGAAATTCATAAAAAACGATAAGATCAGGGTATATGTGAGGTGTTCTAGGGAGGAATATGAATGGAGGATTAATACACTTAAGATAAATGATGAATGCACTTTCCAAATCAGAGAGTACAACCCTTAACATTCATGCCCACTAACCTTTCATGTAAAAAATGTAAAAACAAATTGGTTGAGTGAAAAGTTATATTCAAAAATTCTAGTTTGACCCAAAAAGAAATGTCAAGGGCTTTAGGATTGATGTCATTAATGATATTAGGTGTCATGTGTCCAAACAACAAGCCTATAGAGCAAAAAGAAAAGCTTTATCAATCATTGAGGGCAACCCTGACATCCAATACTTAAAGTTGTGGGATTATGCTGAAGAGCTTAGAAAAACCAATCCTGGTTCTACTATCATTTTAGGTACTGAGGAGCAAAATTGGGAGAAAAGGTTCAACAAATTCTATGTTTGTTTTAATGCTTTGAAGACATGATTCTTGTCTGGTTGTAGGCCTATAATGGGGTAAAAGGTCCACATAGAGGTGTCTTGCTAACTGCAATTAGGGTTAATCCAACAATAATCTCTACCCAATTGCATATGTCGTTGTATGTAAAGAGTGTAGGAATACATGGGAATGGTTCTAATTATTTTGAAGAATGATTTGACCATTGTCAGACATCATGAATATACTTTCATGTTTGACAAACAGAAAGGACTGATCCAAGCATTTGAGGAAGTTTTTCTTGATTTAAATAACAAGTTTTGTGTAAGGCATTTACATAATAACTTCAAAATTGCTGGGTATAGGGGTTTGGCCTTTAAGAATACATTGTGGAGGGCAGCTCAAGCTACTACACTAGGTGAGTTTAAAGTGAGGATGAAGGAAATGAAGAACTTGAATAAAATTGAAATAGATTGGTTCCATGACAAGCCTCCAGCTCAATGGTCTAAGTCTCATTTCAATGAGGGTCCTAAGTGTGACATGTTATTAAATAATGTATGTGAAACATTCAATTCTAATATTTTAGATGCCAGAGAGAAGCCAATTATCACAATGCTTGAATGGATTAAGGAATATCTCATGCGAAGGTTGCAAGAAAATAGAGATAGGGTCGAGGCAAGTAGAAAGGAAAATTATGTCCAAAATTAAAAAGATAATTGAAAAACATATAGATAAGGTGGCTGATTGTATCCCTATTAAGTCAGATGATAGACATTACTAGGTTTCATGCTTTGATGGTAGCCAATATACTGTGGACTTGGATAAGTTTATCTGTACATATAGGCAATGGGGGTTGAGTGGTATTCCTTGCAAACATGCCATTTGTGCTATACTCAACCAAAATGAATTACCAGAGGACCATGTGCACTCTTGTTACAGTGTTGAGACATACAAACAAGTATACAGACCTGCTATCTTGGGAATTAATTATGAGCAATTATGGGGTGAGACATTGTTCATTCCTCCTTTACCCCCCAACTTTAGCAGGGGTGTAGGGAGACCTCATACGACAAGAAAAATGGAGCTAAATGAGCCGCATATGAAGAAAAAGATGAGAAGCAAAGGAAATCAAACACTAAAATTGAAAAGACGACAAACCACTGTGAAATGTAGGCTTTGTAGTGTCCTTGGACATAATTCTGCAACATGTCCAAGCAGTTTAGATAAATCTCACTATCAACATAGATACCAGAGTGACAATTGAAGTGGTTGGTGAAGAACATGCCATAGACAAGGCAAGGACAAAATTGATGGTAAGAAGTTTATATTGCTTTAAATTTTTCACTTGATACATGTTATATTATATTGAGTACAAGTGATTTTTTTCTAGATTTTGCAGGTGAAAAAAAAAACTAATATTGCTCTAAAATCAACAACAGGGGATAGTTTGAGTGGAAAAAATGTAAGTATATTCAATTCATTGTAGTGGAATGTTGTTAATAGTAGGATTCTTACATCATTTGAGAAAAGAAAAACTACTTTTCTATGTTCACTTTGTCTCATTTTTTTCTTTTTATCTCTTTATAAATTTTTGTTCCTCTCTCCCTCTCTCCTCTTGTCTCTATTTTGTCTCTCTCTTTTAATTTAGTGCTTACTACAATACAAAATCAAATTAACTGGTCTTTTAAAAACTTGATATTTAATGTAAATTTTAATTTTGATATTGTGATAGGTTATATTTAATTTGTTATATTATATTTGTAAAGACTAATGATATCTTTTTATTATTTTGTAGTCGAATCCTCCAAGGTCAACGACTAAGCACAATATATCCAAGTTGAGGGTACAAGCCAACTTGCCCCTCCATTTCTATTGAGATCATCAATTTTACCACCAGAGTCTACAACATGGATACAAACTGAAGCATATGAAATTCCTAGCCAATTGAGTCAAGTTACAACCATGACTTCATATCAACAGCCTCAAATGCCTCACATGTTTGGTCCTTCAATATACCAACAACTACAAATGTCCAAAAGTGGTATGAATCAAAATAGAAAGATCAAGAATGCAAAGTGATGTAATTGTATTTGATTGGATTTTGTGAACCATGTACTACATATATGGATTTTGATGAAGAATAGTTGCAGGATAAATGGTAGTAAGCCTGTCAGGATACATGTTTTGGTCTATTTTGGTGAAGCAAAATGGCAGAAAAATTGATTTTGTATGTTTTGGTGAAAAAGTGGTAGATATTCATGCTGAATTTTGTAATGAATTGGTTCATGTTTGTTTTGAGTTGAGAGACCAACAACATTATGAACATTGAACAATGTTGGAAATTTGGGGTGATGTTATTTTAATAGTAACTGTAATATGGACATCATGGAGAAATTTGGAATCTTCTTTATGGTATAATATAGTAAAGAATGTTTTATTTGTTATATCTCAATAAATCTTCTTTAAAGAATGTTTTATTCTTCAGGCATAATTAGATTGTGAGTTGAGATTTTCTTCTCTTTATGTATGTTAATTACTACTTGAAGGATTAGAAATTAATCTTGATAAGAAGATATTGTTGCCTACTCGATCTTTTTTTCTTTTTTTCTTTTCAATTGCACTTTCACACCCATTGTCTCGTGAATTAGTTGTTCTATTTTTTGCCAACACTTTGCTCTCTTACATATGTGTGATTGTTATTTACAAGTGCAATTAGATTGCAGTGACTATAACAATGTGATAGGTGCCTTGCCTCAAATAGGTTATACATTTGCTTTTGTGTTCTCTCAAATGGGTTATACATTTGCTTTTGTGAATAGATACATATTTATATTCTAGAATTAAAATAAAATACCAACACAATATGAAAATAAATAAAAAAGATGAAATATATTGAAAAGATTAACATTACTACATTACATCCTGCACCTTCAATATTAGTACTGCACCATATATTTTTCCAAACATATGACATTACATCATTGTTATATTCTAGCAAACCTAATCAAAATATCATATAAAATCCATCACTCAAATTACATCAAGGAATCATATCCAAGTTTGGACCATATTTACACTAGTCCACTTCTCATAACATTTGCATATCCACAAAAAAAAATCAAAAAGCTAAATGGAACAGTAGCAGTAGTTTAAGTAAATTTTTGTTGCTGCATTTCAATTTTTTGTTCTCTTCCTCCATTGCATTAATCCTTAGTAAGACTGAAATTATTATCATAACTCCACGGTATATTGGAAATCCTCCCAAACAAAGAATCTGCAGCCTCATTTATGCAAATCCATAATATCAAAATAATTCAAAATCAATATTCTTACATTTCTTACATTTCACATCTTGAAAACAATCAACATATTTTTTACTTCAATTTCAAACCGAGTCTCAAATCAACATATTAAATTTTTTACTCCAAGCAAGCCTTTGCACATACCAACTGAAAATCCAATTTTTTTACTTCAATACTAATATTCAAAATTTTAAATTAAAATTGTTCTTCATAATCTTAGGCAAATTCAAGTTAGGGATAAAAAATTCTTTACATTTTCAGTTTAATTTTTTACAAACTATCATAAAATAGAAATTTTCTTTAATTCAATAGCAAAAATTAAATACTCAAAATCTTACATTGGAATGCCCGCTAGATTGAAATCTTCTCCTTAGATTATCCTTAGTCCATAAGGTACAAATGACGACTCTCCTTCCACAATAGCAATCAAGAAAGCCGATGACCTGCGAAGTTTCGGACATTTTCAATAGATTTTCTCCTGCATTCAATTGAGTGGAAAATCTAATAGGGTGCCCTTGGGTTCTTGTTTGGTTGATTTGGGGATTTCTAATGGGTTTGGGAGGAAAGAGTTCTTTATTAACAACTTGGGTTTTCCTCGAAAATGGGTGTTAGTTAAGTTACCATTTTAGCTTAGGTGGCATTTTAATCATGGCATTTTAATTCGGTCTCGTGAGCATTTTCTCTCTCTAAGTGGGTGCCAAATCATATGGAAAAAGTCCACATAAGTAATTTGGCTGGAAAACTTAGAAATCCCCAAATTTTTTAAGTCACAGGAGTTTCATATGATAATTTCTGACCAATTTTAAAATTTTCAATCAAATGTGGACTCAATTCGAACTTTTTTATTAATTATAAGACTAAATTAATTTTTTAAATTTAAACTGAAATATTTTTAATACAACCCATAATTAGAGGACCAATTATGAAATTTTGCCGGAAAAACTCCTCAATCTCTCAAAATATTTAATTTTAATTTAGCATAATTAACAAATCGAATTGAACCGTCATCTAAAAGTGTCTTAACAGCTTTTTTATTCACGCCTTTGGGTCTCGTAGCCCTTTTTCTCTCTCATCTCTCTTCGTTGATTTCACTTTTCCATTCCCCACACTCGTTTTCTCTCGCATCAATTCAAACAATTCTCCATTCTCCTCGGTTTTCTCTTTGAAAAAAGCAAACAGCAATGGCGAGCAAGGATGAGGAGCCGAGAGAGGAGGAGGAAGAGGCGGCACCAGAGGATGAGGATACCGGAGCTCAGGTGGCGCCCATCGTCAAGCTCGAAGTGGTTGCCGTCACCACCGGTGAAGAAGACGAAGAAGCCATTCTCGATCTGTACTCACTTCATTCTTGCCTTGAGAAGACTATTTGGTTTTGCTCGGCTTAGTTATGTTTTTTAATTGGTTGATTAATTTCATGGTAGGAAGTCGAAGCTCTATAGATTTGACAAAGAAGGAAACCAGTGGAAAGAGAGAGGCGCCGGCAGTGTGAAGCTCCTGAAGCACAAAGTCAATGGAAAAGTGCGTCTCGTCATGCGGCAATCCAAAACCCTCAAGATCTGTGCTAATCATCTCGGTTCGTATAATAAAAAAATGGAATTATAAGTTGGTTTTATTGGTTTTGATTCTTTGTATAGAATTGTGATCTGATGTGTAATATTGTTTATTTTTTGTTATTATTTTTGAAATGTGGTGGCAGTGCTTCCGACAATGACTGTTCAGGAGCACGCTGGCAATGACAAGTCCTGTGTGTGGCATGCTCCCGATTTTGCAGATGGTGAACTTAAGGATGAAATGTTTTGCCTTAGATTTCCATCGGTCGAGAGTAAGTACTATCTATTGCTACTACTAAGTAGGTATTTTCCTTGAGCTAGTTAGTATGTAGGTGGCTGCATTTGTCTTTTGTGTGAATTATGTTTCTTGATTCAGGACTGAGATGAATTTTGATTGTTGTAAGAATCTGACTATGATCTACGCAAGCTGACTGGAGAAGGGGTTAGATTCTAGTATATGACATGCGTTTGATTTCATAATTTCTAGTATGGATGTGTATTGCATGCTAATTATTGCATAATTAAACTAGAATGCCGCTAGACTGTTTGGGAATCTGTTCAGGTGATGTGGCGTGGTCCTTATTGCTGTTGCCTGAAGGCATTTTAATCCAGAGAGAAATTTTTGGGGAACCATCTTAATTTTGGAAAAAGAGGAGTCTTTCTTATGTAACGGCCTACTTGTTTGAGTGACAATCTGGTGGAATGGCAACAAATTTTGTAGGGCCACAGGAATCTTCCCCTCGATGAGCCGGTTTGCTTATAGACTTCGCGGTGTTGCATTAGCTCTCTGTCACTGTCACATCTACCTTTACCTGTTATGGCCACTAAGTTGTTCATGGTCATTCTACTCATTTTTATTGTGTTCTGACTGAATGTGGTTCCTTCCTGTGTGCCACTGTTATTGCTAACGCTGCCTCTGTTCCTGAAAAAAACACAAAATATCCTCTCTTTATTGTTATACTTGTACCATTTACACTAAAATTATGTTGTCAGATTTTTTAACTTTTGGAATTAAAATTGCACTAACAAGTATAAAATCATAATATCATTAATTAAATGCTTTCCAAATAAGTTGGTTTTTTTATGTCAAGCTAAAATCATGGAGAGATTAGAGTGGCATTGCAACATGACAATCTCGTGTCCAATTGAGGCTTGAACATCTACATTTTGCAACTAAGGCTCTTTGATTATTTCTTTAAAGTTTTGATTAAAGTGCTTAGTGCAACTACTTTATGCAATATTACTAGTTGAGTTTTATTAGATCTCTTTATACACATTTGCTTATTTCATTAATAAATTGTTTTTGGGGATTTAGTCATATAATTTTGTTCCTTAACCTCCCTCAGTTAGATGGCATCCCTTCATTGAAGACTGGA
Source organism: Paulownia fortunei (assembly GCA_019321725.1). Taxonomy (NCBI): domain Eukaryota; kingdom Viridiplantae; phylum Streptophyta; class Magnoliopsida; order Lamiales; family Paulowniaceae; genus Paulownia; species Paulownia fortunei. Next base: position 11,184,805 of record CM033109.1, on the reverse strand, counting down.
TTTCATCTCTCTATTAGTTGCTCCATTGAAGGGATAGATTTCTTATAGAAAAATCTTCCTTTTGTGTAGTATTCCAACAAATAACATGTTTTTGATGTCCCATTGTCAGATTGTTGTCTGTTTAAGTTTTTTCTTTGTTTTCCCTTTTATCGAAGTTTGGAATTTTATGAGATAAAAGGTTGTCACTGGTTTATCTTAATAATGCCTTTCCCTAATGAATTGGGTGATAGACATTTTCTTGTTTGGGTTGGCTCAATATCTTATGTTGCAGCTTGACTTAGATGAGAAAAAGCTTCAAGCTAAAGGAAATTAACCAAAGATAAATCCTATATCCTTTAATCAATTCAGTTATTTGCTATCAAGATACATTTCTTTACAAGGACATAGAGACGTATAAGTATTATAAACGGCGTGGAAAAGATTACTCATTTACAGAGATATGACTAAATTTGACGTTGACGTAAAAAGTGAAACAAAGGGCCAAAATGGCTGTTTTATGGATGTAAGGTGTTTTACAATAACATATGTATGATTTATGTTTCTCATGTTAATTCGATACTATTAGCCGATCTGTAATTTTGGCACTGAAAGTTTATATTACTCTTTCTATTCTCAGTTGAAAGCTCCTATTTCTTGTTCTTGCTCAGACATCACTTCCATTTGACAATTTCTCTACGTCTTATATTCTTTGTAAAAAATTTACCTCAGTCTTGGAAGCTTTCAAATAGGCCTTTTGGGCCTTTTGTCCCATTGTTTTAGGTCCCATCAGATTTGGTGACATTTGCAAGAGACAGTTCTTATCATGCCATTTGTAAATTATAATATCTACAGATATGTATGACCTTGCAGGTGATTTAATTGAATTTGGTGAGTATATGCATTTTGGAGTTAATGTTAATACTTTGTTTGTTCATTATGTGATGGTTTCTAAAATAATGTTTAGGTTTATTAGTGGTGGGTATTGGACTGACGATATGGTGAACTTAACTTATTGAAGTTCCTCAATATTTAAGGAAGAGTGGAGACATTTTATATTTTTCTTCATGTAAGTGAGGTTTGAAGACTCAGACTCCATTTGTTCTAACAATTTGGATTTGGTGCATTACATGGCTAGTCATTCCATAGAGTCAGGGATCAAGAAGGAAAATTATTCAGTTTAAATTTAGATTGTCTCTGCTCGTGATTATAAGAGTAAGAATTTTTATAGCTGGGATTATCAGGCACTATTGGATTTAACTTATAAATATTTTATTTCTTTTTTTGGGGGTTGGGATGAGCTGCAAAATTGGCTCTGGTAATAACTGGTTTGTGAAGGATTTTTCTAGTACTTAAATAGGCATAAGAATATACACAATGAAAAATATGGTTCATCATTAATTTGTGGTAAACCTTATTGTTGGCAGGATTTAGGGATTTGAGAATAAGGGTTTTAAATCTTTTTTTGGTTCAATAATGATTGCACTTAATTGGGAATTGAGTTTTGATAACTATTGACTGCATTATTATGAAATGTTGCTCCAACCTTCCAGACGAACTTTCATCTGTTGTCAACTACCCCCTTGGCGTTTGGAATCTTGGCAACTATATCCCTTCTATTAGCGAGAGTAGTTCTCTCTAACATTGATGGTTAATTTGATGGTAAAGAGGTCAATTTATATTTTTTGAAGATAAAGGAATCTTGCAATTGGGTTGACTTGAAAGGTTGTTACGCCAACATAGTAGCAAAATAATGCATAATCTACTATTCACAAAGCAACACCAGCACCTTCCATTATCAAGCAACTGAATGTTTGAATGTAATAATGATCTTGACATGACTTGGGATTTTTGCAACCGAAGACAAACTCTCTCTCTCTTTTTTATGCCAAAATGTGGGGTCTGTTTGGTGGATGAAGTTTTTATGATTTATTTATTTGATTTTTTTTCTACAGGTTTTTGCTAACACAAAATCTATGGTGTAGTGGCTAAGGTTTTTGGAGGGAATATGGGTATATTTGCAATGAGATTAAGTAGATTAAACCCCCTTCTGCATTGAGCAGATCAAATCAATCAAATTCTTTTTTCCCTTCCTCTGGCACAAAATGACCTTTTTATCCGCAAAATTGATGGTGAACGTAAGGGTGAACTAGTGAAAGGAGTCTGGTTGCCAATAGTTGAAAGTTCACATGAGGTTGATGCAATTTTCCCAGTAACATATGATTTGGTAATACGAGTAAGCTTTAAAGGGCCTGAGCATGAATATTTCGGTTCTAGTGTACATCCACTTTATTAAACAAAATTGTGGTCCAAATGGAGGTCTTTCCAAAAAAAATTCCTTCCTATTTCTTTTTTCCCTTCTCATTCTATTAATCGAAACATGTGCAACACATGATTAAAATTTCTTTAGTTAAGGCAAGAGCAGTGTGAAAAATGAATTACATAAAAAATCATCCTTGCTCAATTTTGAAATTGGTGAAGTATGACTGCCAGCTTTATCTTAATTATTGAAGTAACAATATCATATATGTGAAGGTATGTAATAAAATGTGTCCCATTCAGTGTATGTTCACATGAAGAAAAGAATAATCAGTTACAAGTAAAATAATCATGTAATAAAATCAGTATGGCTTTGGAGTAGGCTCCCATACTTTATATCTATTAAATAATGGTATCACACGTTCAAAATTATAGTGGGATTTATTTAGGAAATATCTTTTGCCATATCTATTGAATATCGTGTTAAAAACCATATAACATTATCAATAATGCAAAGCTGAAAGCAATATGATTTTTCTTGCATATCCATTTTTTTTTATTGTTTTATCCAACTAGGCCAAGGATTTCATAAGAACTAATTAATTCATAATAGAGAAGATAATCTAGGATTTTTGGTCATATCTTAATAGATAGAAAGAATTATGTAAATGGCCAGATTTGATGAATTCTGGGAGATGTGAATTAGGCATTGAAGATAGATTATATGATAGAACATACAGATAGAACAAATATATTAAAACAGCTGAATATCTGAAATTCTACTACTAGTTGGCTCCACTCAAATTTTATCCTTTTCAATGTGAATGAGGTCTCCTGCTTTGTAGCAGAAAGGTCTGAAATCATCCTACTTAGGATCTAAGATGTTCCTAGAGTGTTGACAGTACTTTGGTCTTTTAACTGTTAGAGACAGGTAAATATTCACATCCCTTGGCTTCAAAAGTTTAAAGTGATCCATTTTTTTTAAAGGAGTATCTGATAGTCTAGGATTATCAATATCTCTTTCTGTAGGAGTCATGTAGGATTAATCTCAGACTTGGACTCATTAGTTCCAATCTAGAGTCCTATTCTTTTCTTGTCAAATAAATGGTTATGGAATCTTTTATCATAAAGGAGGCGAACATTGTGAGAAATCGAGATTGTGTTGTGCAAAATATGCCAAACTTTATGTGGGTAAAATGCTTTCTCTGAATTCTAAATTAGCTGTTTTTTGTTGTTTTTCTTTGTTTTGTTTTTGACAATGGACTTGTCAAAATTGTCATTCCAAGTATGATATGTGCAGGATACTTTGAGGGGAGAAAATAGGCATCTAATTGGCCATATATCCCTTTTCTTGAGTGTTATTGTGTATGGGCATGTGTAGGTAATTATGACGCAGATCAGATACTTCAGGTTACATAATATTCTTTGTACTTATTACCTTGTCATAATTTCCTAAACAATTCTCTTTTTACAGAACAAATATTTGTATGTCCAGTATTGCATTTATGAATCAGATGTATAAACCTACGCTTTGCAACTTTGAATTAGTGTCTTTGAATTAAGGTCCATGAGAACTTAATTTTATGAATGCTCTGTTTTAACATTCTAATCATAAAAAGAGTGCAATTGGCAAGGCTTTTTTTTTTTTTCACCGTAGTAAAGAAAAGCTCTAGCCCTTTTATCCAAAACTCATCTAGTCCTCTTGTCAGCTCACATCATCTTCTTTTGACTCCTTATTTTTTCTTATGTCATTTAATTTTTGGACATGTTGAAGACAGTGTTGAACACCTTTCCCTGCTGTGTCTTAACACTTGCCATAAATTCCTTAATATGCTCATGAGATTTTATCATGTATCCTGACATGATTATTGTCAAATTTTTCTCAACATCTTTTGTTATTTCTTTAGATTGCAAAACTTTCATGGAGATGTTCCAAGAGGTTGCGGAGTCCCAAAAGAGAGAGGAAAGCAAAGATGCATCTGTTACTGCTGGACTACTCGAGAAATTAACTGTTGAAGATAAAAAAGCCAAAAATGATAAAAATGCCAAAGAGAGCTGAGGAAGAAGTTCCTGCATCAGGCAGGGAGAACGTACCGAGTCCCAAGGACAACAATGAGAAGCCTGTTTCCTCCACATGAAAAACGAGGTGCCATACAATTTTCTGTGATTAGCCCGATGAGAGATTCCACAACCTTCTGGCCCACCCATTTCATGCTGTATTCAGGTCAGGGGTTTTAATTGTTCTGATTCCAGTATTGTGTTTGCATTCAAGCCCAATTGTAGTTATCTGCATTGCATGGTATTAGTTGCTTGTCAAGTTGATGCTGCTTAGAATGTGGTGGACGTAGATGTTTTACAGAGCTTATTGGAATGGGATTATTTACGCATCCATATATGTTCTTCCTTTTTATCGTGAGTTTAATGTAGTTTATTTCCATATATCATCAGAACTCATACAAGCGCAGCAGCATAGTTGAACGCATCGATCTTGCAATATGCATATTTGTATCTTGGTTGCTTGAGCTAAGGGCTTTTTGGGCTTTGTTTGAATAGCTACCCTTCACGGGAATGGCAACCCAATTTTAGGACTCTTCATGTAATTTAGTTTAGAATTGTTTAGAATTAATTAATATTACAATTAACAACGTCCATAGGCTATTTCCATCATGAATGCGACCTTTTTCATTGCAGAAGTTAAGAGTAGGATTTGAGGGAATGCCTTTGTACCTCCTAAATAAAAATTAAAAATTGTTCAAGTTCTATGGGGTTTTATTATTTTAAAAGACATTTTCACCTCCAAAATGCTTTGAAAAAAGGTCTAATCTTTGCTATTCACACACACACACACACACACACACACACACACACACACACATATATATATATATATGTACGCCATGTACATTTTAATAATTATATGTTGATTATATATCTTTATATATTTTTCAATCATCAATTTAATATAATACTATGTATAAAAGTTTGATGTAATATAACTAATCAATAAAATTTTATCTACATTAGAGAATGTCCTTTATAAAAATGGACTCAAAACAGTTTTCTTTGGAAATACACCATGTCAAGCATTTTCAAAACAAAGTCCTTCACATTTTCATTTTTCACACAACTCTTGGAAAATATATTTCTTTAAAGCATTTTCATCCAAAACATCCCATTATCCTTTTTTGAATTAGACTTTTTAAAATAATAGAAAAACATCCCGTTGCTCATACACTTTTAAACTTAATAAATAATATTAATACTTTTGAGGTGAAACATTACCATGTATATTATATATTTTCCATATTATATTAGATAAATAATAATCTATTTTAATAAATATCTATATTATTTATTCAAAATATTATTGGTTAATACCGCCAATGTCTATGTGGGGGGGTTTGGGTTGATCCCTACTAATTTACTAATAAAATTCAAAGAAATACAAGAAATGTTGATGTCAGCAGAAAATTGAATGAGGGATACTATCCCCTTACAAAACTACTTAAAACGAAAGTAAAGGCAAATTCCATTATCTAAAGAAAAGCTTCCGCAAATGTGAATTGGGAGCTCATGAGGAAACCAAAGTGTGATTATGTGAAAGGATTAACTTTTGCAAGCGTGGTTTGCAAGTAGATCCGCTATTTGATTCCTGGATACTCATCAATGTCTTGAATTTTTGAAACTTAGTTAATAATTGTTGCAGCCTCCAGTTTCCTATCTTGCGCCCTTTTATCAAATGAAGAATAATTTCCGCATCCACTTCAATCACAGTCGAACAATACCTCTTCTCAAACTGATTTCAACACCTTCCACCAAGGCATATAGCTCCGCAAAAGTGTTTTGTATTCTCTCCAAGATAGGTGAAATAAACTAGTACTTGATCACCTTCAGAATTTCTATTGACCCCCCCGCACCAGACTGACCTGGGTTACCTTTGCTTGCCCCATCACAGTTTAGTTTGAACCAACCCACATCCGGACGTTTCCAATAGATGATCTTAACAAGTTGTTGTTTCTGTTTAGCCCTCCCTTTAAAGTCCCGCAATGCAGCAACATTTTGATGATATCCACACCAGAAATGATAACCAAGCAAATATATGTGCTGTGCATTTTTTAGGTGCTGAAGAATGTATAAAAAAATTATTCGCTGGGACGAACAATTAACACACCCTATATTTTGCGTTATTTCTGGCCTTTATATATACCAGAAAACCAGCATAGGAATGACATTTCGTGCATGGAGCATGCCCCATTTTTGTCTCGATGAACTACAAAATTGGAAGAACCTCTTTAGATCATTTGTATCTGAAAATGGACATTGAAGGCTGCATTGAAGAAAAGCCAAATGATAATGGCTCTTGGACAGTTAAGGAACAAATGACTAAAAGTTTCAGCTAGCTTTTGCGTGACAACTATGACAAATGATATATTTTCAAACCCTCTTCTTTGCATCCG
>CM033109.1:11123520-11178013 GCA_019321725.1 Paulownia fortunei | reverse complement strand
CTCAAACTTGAGAGGAGGTATTGGACAAAAATCAAGGTGTCCATAACAGTTCAATCTTTTAGAATTTTAGAGGTTAGCTTTTTTTGAAAATTTGTTATTGATTAATAAATTCAAAAGTCCACAACAGTCCAATATTTTGGGCTTTAGTTATTGTAATAGCTTTATTAGTTCCCCACTTTTGTTTATATTTGAATCTTGTAAATCTACCTAATTATACATGACAATTGAATGAAATATATTACATTGACAAGCATTTTCTTCTTCTCATTGTCGTGCTTACAATTTTTACAATCACAAACTTAATACCATATATAGTAAGGATTTCCTTCACTTTTTTAAAGTATATATAATTTTGAAGCGACAGTCACCACAAAATAGTTGAATAGTTTCTATCGATCTTCTGTTAACCACCTTCCCATGAGTGTCATCATGACCATCCTCTTATGATGATTAATTCAATCATCAAAAGAAAAGAAAAGGAAAAATATAGTTTTTCATCATCATCTAAGACCATTGCCTCAACATAGCCAGGTAAAATGTATAAAACCTCTCTATGTTTTTGTAAAAATGCAAAAAAAATAAAAAAAATATTCTAACCCCCCATGTAATATAAAAATCTACATAAAATCCCTATTTCGTCAACACTTAATGGGAACTCATGTACACACACAAAGAGTGTGAAGTTGAATAGTCTGCTCGCGTCCTTTAACTGAAAGGTTTACATAAATTGACTAATATACTCTTGCCCTTGACACATATGGTATTTGGAATTACAAACATAAATATAACATAAAAAATTGCAAAAACAAACCTTAATTTAAAATATAAAATAAATCTAAAAGACCTCTAAATTGCTTTTGAATTATTTCAATAAAAATATTTTCCATCCATTTATAAAAAAAAAAAAACTCTTTTAGTTAAAATCAATTTTTAAATTAATTCAAAAATAATGTTTATAATTATTAAGTTTTGCTTTGTAAGAAATAGAAAAATGACATATTATCTCTATTACTCTTTAATTCATTTGAATAAGTTGAATTTTAATAATAAAAGATTTTGTTATTTTTTTAAGAATAAATACACAAACTAAATACTGTATTAAACTAAATAATAATAACTATTAAGTAATAAAATACTATTTAGATCAACTTGTACAATTTTGATGATAAATAAGTCTAGGATAGACCCTCAACTTTTGAAAATTTTCTAACTTAAGGCTACTCTACTAAGTAGTTCTCATTGAAGACTAAGCCTAAAATAGAAAAGATGAAGTAGAGTTAGAGCTGACGATCAGAAAAGTGATGAAGAGCCCAAGCCCAAGATAACAAAGTCAAGACTAGAGTAGAAGGCTTAACGGGGCTAAAGATTTCAACGTAGTGAGGATAGAAGTAGTTAAGATTTCATGCCATTTAAGATCAATAGAGTCAATCAAGTCCAAGAGCTTGTCAACAAAGTAATGAGATTCTGAGAAGTAGTGAAGTCCAAGACTAAAGTGGTGCACTTAATAGGTTAAGGGGTTATAGCAAAGTGAGGAGACTTGTACCTTTAAAGGATCAAGTTACTCTACAATCCTCGTATTGATAAAATGCTAAAATCCAAACTATAGATATGAAAGAAGAAATGAGGCAAACAAATGAAAATGACAACAAACTCCAAATAGTATCATACTACGATTGTGTAGTAGTATGAAGAAAGATACACGAAAAGCAAGTGCAATGGGCAAAAAATAAGAGATATCTATAAAAAGAAGATAAAGGATGAAGTAACAAAGAGAGATACAACACAAAAAAATAATAAGCGAAAAGATACAAGAAGATCTCTCAAGCTCTCTAAAAAATAGCTTAAAGGAAAAAAAAAAAAAAGCATTCTGAAATGCTCACTAAGAATCTTTAATGCACACAATCTTTTACTAAGTAACACATTTATCACAAAAATCAAGAAAGAGCTACTGGTGTAGACTCAAACCTGTTTAGAAAGAGTTCAAACTTGGACCAGAGTCAGAAGATTCTTCAGTCGGACGTGTGTGGAAGATTGGGTTGCAACATTAGCAAAGTTCAGTGAATGAGAGGTTGAGCTAAGTTGTTGCATTAAAATAGAAGTTGTGTACTTGAAAAGTAGTCCTAGTGGATTCCTCTTGGAAGGCAGAGTAGAGTGGATGTAAAATTATTGCCTACCTTTGAATTACTATAAATTTACTGTATCATTTACTTCTTGAATTTACATTTCCACCATTTTTATTTATTCATATTGTCTCACCGCCTTACACAACATACAATACTATTGCCATAAGTATTTTAGTGTTCAAATATTATTACAATGCATAACTCTGTAGTTCATTAAGTTGTTCTCTAAATCCTGTGCTAATTAGAACAACCGAGTGGGTAACAAAGTCTTTATCTCACTAAACAAAATGCACTTTCAAAGTATTGAGTATAAATTTCTATTTAAGGTTACATTTTGAAAGGGTTTGAAATTTCTTGAAAGGTCTATTCACCCTTGTTAGGATGAACTTGTATATATTTTGATGATGAGTAGGTTAGTCTAGGATAGAACCCTAAAACTCTTAAAGGATTTTCTATTTATGTAAGACCTTTATAAAAGCTACACTACTTAGGCAGTACTCGAAAAGGACAGCCTAAAAATAGAAGGTTAAGAAAAATAGCTGACAATCAGAATAGTGATGAAGAGTTCAAAATTGAGATGAAAAATCTAAGATCGGAGCTGAAGGCTTAACAGGGCTAAAGGTTTCAACAAACATGAGAACTAAAGTAGTCAAGTGAGAATTTAAAGTGATTGGGAGATCAACGGAGTCAATCATGTCCAAAGAACTGAATGAAAAATAACAAGATTCTAATAAGTAGCCGAGTCTAAGACTAGAGAAGTACACTTAGCGGGGCTAAGGGGCCACAGTAGAGTGAGGACACGTGTACCTTCAAAGGATTAAGGTATACCTTATGCTAATAAATCGCTACAGTCTAAGCCAACTGATTGAAAAGTAGAAACAAGACAGAAAGAACATAAAAGATATTAGTCTGTAAATAGTGTAACAAAACAACTGCACTAGTGATATGAGAAAAGTAGGTACAACAGATAAAAAGTTAAATACTCCAATAAAAGAAAGCTCAAGAACAAAGGAAAAAAAAATACTCTTTTGAAATTCTTCTACAACTCTTAAAACTTAAAAAAAAGCTCTGTATTCATTTTCTATCTTCCTGAGCAAAATACGTAAAGAAGCATAAAAAGTAGTCAGAGAGAAGGCAATTAACAAGTCTTTAAGTGCAGATCATTTTGTTGAGTGATAAACTTATCACACCATCAAAGGAGACGTCGGGGTGAACTTTACCTATATGGGAAAAGTTCATCACTTTTACCTTGTGTGTGTGAAGTTCATAACTTTGACCTGTATAGAAAAAGTTCATAACTCTGACCTATATTAGAAGAGTGGAAGAATCTGACCTATGTGGGAAGATTCAACAGTCAGACTTATGTCAAAAGACTAGGTCAAACCTATGTCCGAAGACCAGGTTGCAATATGAGCAGAGTTTGGGGAATAAGAGACTAAAAAGAAACCAAAGACTTTATATGGGAAACTAAGTGTTATATTAGAACTGACTTGATTATAAGTCTTAATTTATTATAATGGATTGCACCTGTATGATAAGGGTAGAGTAGAATTGAAGGATTACTCCACCTTTGAATTACTTAAAAATTGTTGTGTTATTTGTATCCCAACAATTTATTTACTTGCTTGCTTGTTGATTTGTAGTTGTGCTTATCCATTTAATCTTACTCAAATTACTTTGCAATGCACACAAAACTACGCATGTACATTTCTATTGGAAAACTCTGAAGTTTGTTAAGTTGTTTCTTTCTAGTTCATACCTACTGAAACATCTCAATAAGAAACATATTTTGTTTCTCACTAAACTAAAACTAAGTACCAACATTTTCAAAGAAACAACTATAAAGTTCAAAAGTGGCATAAAACAAAGAGGCTTGAAGTTTTTGTAAAAGCTTTGAAAGATCTATTCACCCCCATAAACCCTTTCATGCCATTTGAGACCAACAAGTGGTATCAAAGCGATTGAATTTTGAAAAATCTTATTGTGTTCACTAAATATCATGATTTGAGTTAAATCTATTTTTTTTGAGAAGTTGTCCTCATTTTTAAGCACGAGAAATATTAATAACATATCAAGACTTCATATATTTTACATCTATAAATATAATGATTGGAAGATTTGTATACAAGTACACTTGTCAGTAATAGAGACGATGTGGAGGTTATTGCAAGAAGGTCTACTGAGAATCACAAAAGTAGATCCATCCAGAGAAACACTTATAAACAAACCAAAATCCAAATGGTCGATGACTAACAAGAAGAAGGTAAATCTTGACAATGTGGCTAAGGACATCCTTTTCAAAACTCTTCATAAAGCTATTTTCAACAAGTCAAGAAATGTCAAACTGTAAAGATCTAGGAAAAGGTCACCATAGTCTGTGGCAAAGGAGATCTAGGAAAAGATCACAATGATATGTGTGGGGACAAATCAGATAAAGGAGAACAAGCTCTCCCTGGCACTTTAAAAGTTCAAGAACTTTAAAATGAAGCCCGGTGAAACCTTGGATGAAATGGATGAGAGGTTTACCTCTCTTGTGAATGAACTCACTACTCTTGGGAAAAAGTACACCTGTAAGGAATGGTGTTAAATATGATTAAAGGACTTCTTGATGAATTGGAAATAAAGACTATGGCCATGACAGAATTGAAAGATCTTTAAATAATGCCCCTCCATGAATTCTTCTTTCACCTCAAAGCTTAAAAGTTTGACATATGGAGCAAAATGAAGGAATAAACCACAACGTTAGGTCAAAGAACTACTGCTTTAGTAGTCAAAGACCACAATGAAAGGGTTACAACTCATCAGATGATCAGTCAATTATCCTACTGATGAGAAAATTTAGGAGATTCATAAACAAAAAAATCAAAAGGGAATGGTCATCATCAACTCCTAGAAGACAACCTCAAAACTAGGTTAATGAAAATAAACTTGAAAATCTATCATTAACTGACTTGTGTTACAATGGTAGGAAACCAGGATATTTTGCACGAGAATGTCCATATCTTATCGTACAAAAGTACATTGAAGAGGAAAGAAAAGCTCAGACCGAAAGAAAGTTCAAAAAGAAAGAAGAAAGCTTAGTTGTTGAAGCAAAAACTAACAAACAACTAACAAAAATGGAGTATGAATCCTCAAGAAATGATGACAATGATACGAAAGAGAAAGACTTAATACGCTTAATGGAAAAAGATATTGTCGAACCTTTTCCAACAACATAAAGGATAAGTAATCATTTTTCAAATAGTTTATTTCATGAGGATATGCATGAAGCTTTTCAAGAATTTATTCATAGTCTGTATTCAATTACAAAAAGGCATAAGCTTCTTAATGCTGAGAGTGATAAGCTTCAGAGAGAGCACAAAAATATCTTAGCCAAGTTGAAAAGTCAACAAGGTTGCGAGGATGAGTGCAACAATCTCAAAATAATAAATGCTTACCTAAAAGAAGGTATTACACTCACAACAGAGAGAAGCTATGGTAATTGTAAATAATGTAGAACTAGAAAAGCTAATCTCCTATTTTTCAAAAGCATCCAAATCTGTGGATGGCTTGGTAAGCGTGCAATAAATATTTGGTGATAAGATCAAAATTTGATTTGATCATTCAAATGTCACAAATATCTCTCTAGCTATTACTAAATATAAAAAGGATCTTCCTAAAGAAAAAGAAAAGATAATTTTCATCAAAAGTTAGACCAAGCAAATTAAAAGCCTAGACCATCAAGAGATGTCAAAAAGGTCTAACACTCGTCAAGTTATTAGTAGAAGGCTGGGATACATGAAGGAAAAGGAACTTGCCAAACTCCAATTATCCAAAGGTTAATGTCCTAAAGTATGGACAACTAAAGGACAACAAACCTAGGATGTAATGTGTGTAAGGCATGAACATTACAAAAAATCCCATGTTGAGCCGCTCACACAGAGAGGTGAAACAACCTACTTCAATTTAATGATAGGAAAGATAGACCTCATAGAGAGTATAAAGATCATCAAATCAACAAATATGATCAGCAAAAACTATGTACATACATGAAAAATCATACACCCATACACATGCATTATGCACATACCTGTGAATATTATCGATTTGTTAGGCACAAAATGCAATAGAGGAATGTACATATAAATAGTTCTAATTTATTTATACATAGAAAACCTAAAAAGATTGACCCTCCCATTAATAAAAGCAAACAAGTATAGGTTCCCAAGAAACTAACCCTGAAGGACCCTAGATAAAATGAGTACCTAAAACGTAATTGTCTATATACAAGTTAGAAGGACAACTAATAGTTCTCCACCATGATACGTTGATAGTGGTTTCTCGAGATACATGATTAGGGATAGAAATATGCTAATAAAGTTTAAAGTAATCAAAGGTCCCTATGTGGTGTTTGGAGATAACTCCGAAGGAAAAATCAAAGGGATAGGTAAACATGTACAGAGGTAACTTGTCAATAGTTGATGTCTCTTATGTTAAAGTTCTTAGGTATAATTTGTTTGACATCAGTAAACTTTGTGAAAAAAGGTTCAATAGAATTCTCTAATTGTTGTTGCATTGTGAAAATGATAAATCTGGTCATATTAAACTTACTAGAGTAAGAAAAGGCCATATCTATATTGTTGATTGGTTATTATCCTGTACTACTAGCCCTACTTGTTTTATAGTGAACAATTCTTTAGAACAGGGTTGGTTATGGCATAAATGCTTAAACCACATCAACTTTAAGATAATCACAAAGCTTCACAAACACAATTTAGTTAAAGAACTTCCAAATGGAGCATATCAAAAGGACAAAGTGTACCAATCTTGCCAACTGAGTGAACAAACCAAGTCAATAATTAAGAGTAAAAAAATATTTGTCAACTATCGGTGTTAAAACTTCATAACACAATCTGGTTAAAGGGCTTATTTGGATCAGTGCAGATAGTTAATTTGAGCAGTAAAAATTACATCTATGACCACTAGATACATTTGGATTGTATTTCTATAGAGCAAAGATGAAACATGCAACAAGCTTATAGAACTCATGAGAGAGAATTCATAAAGAAAAAGGCCAAACTATTTTACGATCGATTAGAAAGAGATACCAAATTCATAAATGGTGAAATTGAGAAATTTCGCACTACAAATGGCATCAACAACTAGAACTCCCTAATGAAATGGAGTTGCTGAAAGGCAAAATAGCTCTTAAAGAAGCTATGCAAATAATGCTAAATGAATCAAAACTTCTTAAGAGATTCTAGGCAAAAGCCATGAACATTGCCTGCTCAGAACTGGTGTATGGTCATCAAGCTACACAATAAGACACCTTATGAGGTGTGGAAAAGAAGAAAGCCCAATATGTTCTACTTTCACATTTTGGGTGCACGTGCTATTTTCAAAATAATGGAAAGGAAAAACTCCATGTTTTCAAAGCCAAAGCAAGACTGTTGCTAGGATACTCTACTACGAGTAAATCTTATAGGGTCTTTAATAGAAAGAGCTTAGTTGTTGAAGGGTCCATCCATATTATCTTTGACGAAAAGGATAATCATGAGAAGACGTCAACTACTGGAAGTAGAGAAAAACCAAACAAAGCAGACATTTAGAATATGGCTAGTATGTATTTGTGTGAGGATCAACTTGAAGACATCATCCCCAGTATCAATTTAGACACTCAGCTACTTGATTTCAAAATTTGATACTGGGGATAATATTGTTCATGCTGTAATCCATACTAAATTTCTTCAATATATCAGAAATTCAGACCATATTTCTATAGGGATTTTTAAAAATAAAAAATATATTATTTAAAATGTTATTATATGGTTTGAGTCTACTTATGGATAAGTTTGAAATGCTATATGTTTATAAAAAAAATGATTACTTAATTACTTTCATGATCCTTTGTCATCAGAAGCACATGTTATATATCAAAGCAATACTTAAAAAGGCATACTGATTACTTTTGCATCATTTCAAAAAATCATCATTTTTAACTGTTAGTAAGTTTTTGAGGGTCTACCTATTAAGATGAATTTTTTTAATGTCAGCTATTTTGTCTTTTTGAAACATCATCTTTTACAAATTTCATTGGGAGCTAATATACGTTCTTTTGTATCTATAAATAAGGTAAGCTAGACTCATGTTTTCTCATATCTAAAAGGCAAAAAAAACTTTTTCTATATTGGTGAATGTTCATAGTGATCTTTCAAATCTCATCATATCATTGAAATCTCTTCCAAATAAACTAAATTTTTTGTCTGTAAATATACTTATTTCTTAAGTTTTCTCTACTAGAAAACACTCTTGCTACTAACGAGTCTTATATTTTCTGAGCATTTCTTGGTTCAAAGACTGAACCCACAGAAGAGCCAACCACAAAAAAATTAAAAGAGAAGAGAGACAAAGGAAAGGAAAGACCAGTGACGATCAAAGCCCTAAAAGAAGAAAATAAGAATCACCAAATAACAGAGATAAGATGTCATTTACTTCAAAGTCTGGCATAGTTCTTGTAAAGGATGTATAGTCATGGAAAAAAGGAATTAGAGCCGCTAGGTACTGTTGAGCCTTTTTAGTGTGCAAAATTCCCACATTACCCCTACTATGGGTAAAGTAACTGGATGTGCAAAACTCCAACATTGCATCATATCTTCATCATGGGTGAAAAGTGGTTGGCAACATTTTCTTTTATCAAGAATGCTTTGAAAGATATCAAACTATCCACCTATCCAAGATGAAACTCAAGAAGAATAGGATATAATATAAGGATTCTCCTCATGCTAGTTTACAAAGCATGCGCCAATTGACACTCTAAATCCATAAAAAGTGACATTCAACAAGGAAATGGTTGACACCTAACCTGGGTGAAGGAGGACTTCTTAGGGATAGATGAGTTCAAGTAAAGCTTTGCCTAAATTTCATAGCAGCAACGACTGTCGATTAAGATCTATTACTGCATCCCCAAACTTTTCAATGATGATGCCAAAAAGGAAAAAATATAGTAACGAACAACAAGAGAACTTTTGAGGATTTGAAAAGCCCTTGAGAAGTTGAGTTGTTATAGAGGATTTCAATATGGAAGATTGAATGCCAGTTGTACATAGGATGAATTGAAGACTGCAGTTGTTTTATCCTATAATTTTTATTGTAAATTTGTAACTATTGATGTATTGTAAAATTTCAGGATTAAATAAAATAAATAGTGTTAAAAATTCTTGATCATATTTTTTATTACGCTTTCATAATTATGAAATTATTTGTTGTTAATCTCAGGAGTTTTATTATCTTCAAAAAGGGCAAAATTGATAGGATCAACTTATATAGATTTTGATAATGATTAGTCTAGTTTGGGATACACCCTTAAAACTTTTGAAACATTTTCTCTTTATGTAGGACCTTTATAAAGGCTACACTCTAAAACAATACTTGAAAAAGACACAACCTATAAACAGAAGATGAAAAAGAAGCTGATAATTAGAATAAAGATGAAAAGTTCAAGATTGAGATAGAAAGTCTAAGACTAGAGTAGATAACTTAGCGGGGCAAAGGGTTTCAACAAAAGTGACTGAAGTAGTTAAGTTAGAATTTGAAGTCACTTGAGATCAGCAGAGTCAGCCACATCTGAAGAACTGAATAAAAAGTAATAAAATTTTGAGAAACAGCTGAGTCTAAGACTAGAGTAGTGCACTTAGCGGGGTTAAGGGGTCATACAAAGTGAGGACATATGTACCTTCAAAGGATTAAGTTATATCCATAAACCCCGTACTAATAAATCACTACAGTCGAAGCTAATGAATAGAAAAGCAAAAATGAGGCAGAAAGGATATAAAGGATAATAGATTGCAAATAGTATGACAAAACAACTACAGTAAGGATGCGAGAATATTAGAGTAGTGTCTGGCGAGCCAATTGGTTTGGTTATTCTTATACTTTGTGGAATCAATCTTATTCATATTAATATCATTAAATGACAATCTTTATCTTAAATTCATCATAAAAATTAGATAAAGTCCTTGGATCATACATAACTATGGGGCATGGTTGCGTATATGTTGGCGATCAGGGAATATACCTCAAAGGCTATGATCTTAAAATATTCTAAGTTAAGGATCATTAAGATAGGACATCAATGATCCTATTGAGAATTGTGCATACAATGTAGGCTTGAAAATGGGATTCCTTATTCTATTGGCATTGATATGGAGACACTAGTGCATGTATACAGGTGCTTGTTGGGATAACAAGTACATTGAACTGCCATGCCTAGAAATTCTCAATCGAAAATATTCTATTGTAGAATGGGAATTTCCTCATTACGTTAGTGCAAGAATTAGTCCTTGGACTTGAGACACTATTGTAACCTTGTGCATGCTATGTTGTACTTTAATGTATTTTCCGATTACATGACAACCACAAGGGGTTTATGTTGGGTGTAACATCTTCGTATATGGAGGTTAATGAGTGGCCAACAAATGATCAATTACCTCTCTAACATTGATGGGATCAATGAATTAGATATAATAAAATTAATTAAAGTTCAAGCCCAAGGTTGGACTTTAATTACAAGAATTAAACTTATCTTAAAGTTTGATGAAAAGAAGGAATTAAATAAAGAAAGAAGCAAGTGGAAACCTAGTGGGACTAGGATTGGAGAAGTCCTATGTAAGACTTCCCCATAATAGACGATTCTCATAGCATTCTTGAAGCAAAAAACCAGCCAGCTCTTGTAGTAAGAAAACCACCCTCTTCTTCCTCTTCTTTGATTCATTTTCTCCATCAAAAGGTTCTGCCTTTTTATTGGGTTTAATTCTTCTATTCACTAGTTGAATTAAGAATTGAACTCGACATATTCTAGTGTAGAATAGGCCTTTTGAATATACTTAAATGGATTCAATTGGTATGGAAATATCTAATGTGTGGATATACTTAGAGGGGTTATACTTGGGACTCTATACGAACTATTCCCAATAAGAGGGGTATGGAATCAAGATTCGCGAAAGCAGTTCGTGGATGAATTTAAGATTCCCAAAAGAGTTTGCGGAGAGATAACAGTTTGGATCATTATAAGCATCTTCTACATGTAGAGTGTAAATTAAGGTATCAACCTTCTTGCTCTAGGTATTAAGAAATGTACAATTGAGTAATCACAAAAATATTTATTCATTCATTTTATTACATGTGATGTAATTGTATCTTTTATTTTTGAAATTTTTTTAAATTTTGCAGTATATACATTTCTCAGAACTATGCTAACCCAACATAGAAAAATAGGTACAACGGGCAAAAAATCAAAGACTCCTATAAAAAGAAACTCAGGAACAAAGGGAAAGAAGACTCTTTTGGAAAGCCTTATGAAGCTCTTGAACCTTAAAAAAAACTCTATAATAATTCTCTATTTTCCATAGTAAAATACATAAAGAGGTGTAAAAATCAGTATGAGATAGAAGACATTCAACAAATCTCTATATACAGATCTTCTTACTAAGTGATACTCTTATCACATAATTAAAAGATCTGTTGGGGTAAACTTTGACCTGTGGGGGAAATGTTCATAACTTTGACTTATATCGAAAAAGTTTAGAACTTAGACTTGAATTGGAAAAATTGAAGACCGGGCCTATATGGGAAGAGTAGAAGAATCTAACGTGTATGAGAATATTTAACAGTCGAACCTATGTAGAAAGACCGGGTTGTAGTATTGGTGGAGTTTGGAATGAGAGGCTGAGGGTTGTATTAGAACCCACTTGGTTATAATTCTTAATTTGTTCAAGTGGATTCCTCTAGTGTGTCAGGGTTAGAGAGGGGATTATCCCACTTTAGAACCACTGTAAAATTGATGTGTTATTCATATTTTTGCACTTTATACTCCATTATTTACTTGTTAGCTTGTTGATTTGTAGTTGTGCTTATCTATTTAATCTTACTCAAACTGCCTTGCACTGCATACAAAATGACATATATACATTTAAGTGTTCAATCGTTGCTCAGCTCTGAAGTTCATCGAGTTGTTTTTTTCTAGTTCACACCTACTGAAATATTTCAATGAGCAACATAGTTTCTTTCTCACTAAACTAAAACTAGGTGCCATCATTTTCAATGAAATGAGTATAAAGATCAAAAGTGGCATAAAACAAAGAGGTTTGGAGTTTTTGAAAAAGTTTTGAAAGGTGTATCCACCCTTCAGATCCTTTTATGCTGCCTAGACCAACAACCCTCCCTCTAAACCCTTTCATGCTAGTAGGGACCAACAAGTGGTATTATAGTAGTTAACTTTTGAAAACATTTATGTTGTTTTCCATATATGACGATTTGAGTTAGATCTATTCTTTTGTCGAACTTATACTAATTTTTCAACCTAAAAAAACAATAATAGCATATCGAGACTTTCTATGTTTTCAATTGAAGAATATGATGATTGGAATATTCATATAAAGGAACAATTATGAGCTATAGATGATGATATATTGACCGTAATAGAAGAATGACCACTACAAATCACCAAAGTTGATACGTCTGGTGAAGATGAATTGATTACAAAGTCCAAAGCTAACTAGACCTCTACAAATAAGAAAAAAGCTAACCTCAACAACATGGCCTGAGATATCTTGTTCAAAACTCTTGACAAGGCCATGTTCAACAAAGTCAATATTACAAAGGAGATTTGGGATACCATCTCTGAGGAGACATAGCAAATAAAGGAGAACCAACTTTCTTTTGTTGTATAAAAATTCAAAAACTTCCAGATAAAGTCAGTAGAAACCTTGGATAAGATGGATAGGATATTTACAACTCTTGTTATGAATTCATATCTCTAAGCAAGGAGTACACTAGCAAAGAAATAGTGTTCAAAGTAATTTAAGGACTTCCTAAGGAATGGAATACAAAAACTATGGTAATGAGGGAGTCCAAGGTACTATCTAAGATGTCCCTCCATGAGTTCTTCTCAAATCTCAAAGCTTATGAGTTTGAAATGGGAAGACGAACAGAAGAAAAATATAGCACATCAGGGTAAAGAACTACTATGTTGGTGGTCATATATCACACTGAATGGGATCAGTCAATAACCTATTGATAAAAAATCTCAGGAGATTCATAAAGAAGAACCTCAAGATGGAGGACAACCTTCTAAACCTAAAAGACAGTCACAAAACTAGGTTAGTGACATTAAACATGATAATCAATAGCTCAGTGACTTATGTTATAAAAGCAGAAAAGTAGGGCACTTTGCTTGAGAGAGTCCATATTCTCCTATACACAAGTACACTGATGAAGAAAGGAAAGCAAGAAGAGAAAAAAAGCTTGCAAAGAAAGAAAAAAGCTTGGTGGCCGAAGTAGAAGCCAACAAACAACTAACAAAATCCGAGTTTGAATCGTCAAGCAACAATAACTTAAAGGAAAAAACATTTATGTGCTTAATAGAAAATGATACATCTGAGTCTATTTTACGGACAAGTGAGGTAAAACTTCCTCCTAGTTATAATTTACTGCATGAGGATTTATTTGACTTTTTTCAAGAATGCATGCAAGATCTTTATTCCATCATAGAAAAGCACACACTACTTATAACTAAGAATCTTAAGCATAACAGTGGGCACAAAACTCTTTTAGCGAGTAGAAACACCAAGAAGTCTGCCTAAATAAGTGCATATCATAGCAGAAAATGCTCAGCTAAAATAAGGTACTGTACTCATATAACAGAGAGAAGATAAACTAAATGCACAAATTACAGATCTAAGTAAGTTGATCTCCTCATTTTCTAAAGCATCCAATATAATGTATAGCTTGATTAGTGTGCAGAAGGCATTTGGTGATAAAACCAGACTAAGGCTTTAATCATACAAGACGATATTCTAGCATAAAATTAAACTCTGAAAGCAACTCCTGCTAGGGTGCCTGCTTCCCAGTCAGCTTAGGTTGAGTTATAAAATAGTTCACTATGGTGTTATCGATTTTGACCATAAAGGGAAGGTCCAACAAGTAATACTGCCATAGTCTGAGACTGTGAACTACAACTAGCAGCTTTTTCTCGTGCACAGAGTAATATCTCTCGACATCCTTTAGCTTCCTACTCTTAAAAGCGATAAGACGACCATCTTTTATTAGGACTCCTCCTAGCACAATATCAGAAGCACCTATCTCCACCACAAATAGCTTTGACAGGTTTGGAAGGGCTAGCATAAGGTCTGTTATGATTCTCTTCTTTATGTTATCAAATACGACCTAGCATTGGGGTGACCAATTCCAAGTCTCCATATTCTTTGTTAAGTTCATTAGGGGCCTAGCTATCTCAGAGTAGTCCTTCACAAACCTCTAGTAGTAGTTTGCCAATCTGAGAAAGGACCGTACCTCATGTACATTAGTTAGCGGCTGCCACTCCTGGACAGCCTGAACTTTCTTCGGGTCCATGCGGATTCTCCCTCGTTCCACAATGTGAACTAAGAAACTTATTTTCTTCTAAGCAAATGAATATTTTTGATATCTTTGCATATAGTTCATGCTCATGAAGTCTTGTAAGAACCCTTTGTAGTTGTTCTATATGCTCCTCTAAGATTTTGTTGTATACCATGATGTTATTAAGGTACACCACCATAAATTCATCAAGAAATCCATGGAGTACCTGATTCATTAGGGTTTTGAATGTTGTTAGAGCATTTTTCAGACTGAAATGCATGGCGAGGAACTCGAAAGCTCCATACCTTGTGACCACCGTCATTTTTACCTCATCTTCCTCCATGATTTGGACTCCACCTGACTGAGTTGGTTGAAGCAGTCGACCATAAGTGATATGGAGTATTTGTTCTTCACAGTGATTTTGTTCAAAGCCCGATAGTCATAGCACATCCGTAAAGAGTTGTCAGCTTTCTTTTGAAATAATACAGGGGCTTCATATGGTGACTTCACAACCTTGATGATCCCATACTCCAATATCTCCTTCAATTACTTCCTAAGCTCCGCGAGCTCTGCTTGCAACATGTGACACAATGCTTGGGCAGGAGGTTTGGTACCCAAAACCAGCTCAATCTTATGATCAACTATTCTCTTCGAAAGTAGCTTCCAAGGCAGTTCATCAGGCATGACATCTTCAAACTCCCTCATGAGTCTTTTCATGACACCAAGGATTGGCCCTAATATTTTCTCAATCTCATCAAATTGAAGAGTGCATAGAAAAAATGGCTCGTTGCCTTTGCAACCCTTCTCGAACTGTATAGCCAACATATTATTTTCCCCAAGCTTTCCGGCTAGCATTGGGATGTCGCATAGTCTGTTTCCCATCATCATCAATGAGTCCACATACGGTAAAACCATGATATCATTATGTAAATGGAGCCATAGATCCTGAACTTGGATGGCGTTGGCATTGTTACTAAGCTTTCTTTTCTTCGCAATGCTAGCTGAGGCAATGAAAGACGTGGCCCTTGTCTACGTAGTCGATGTAGCAGCCTCCTAAAAATATCCCATATAGTAGTAGTGGACATGCACAAAGACTTAGAATATTTTTCATTAATTTTGGTATTACATGCATTTAGTAGTTTTATATCTAGATTTAGTTGTTTTTATTCTTTAAGTAGTTTATTCGAGATTATGACTCATGTTTTATTCAGTACTTTACTGTTATTTCTTATGTTATGCTCATGGCATTTAGTTTTTTCACAATCGCACTATGCAATGTTTATGATGTATATTACTTTATGAAGTTTATCATTTGGGAAGTTGATTATGACTTCCAAAGTTTGTGATTGAGGAAGTCGATGTGACTCTTTAAGTTTTGATTAAGAAATTTGGTATGACTTCTTAAGTAAGGACCTTTCCTCGAGTATGGGAGTCAATATGACCCCTATGTATGGAGATTGATAAGACCTCTTGATGTGGGAATCAGTAGGACCCCTAACATATGAAGGTTGGTAGGACCTCTCAGATATAGGGGCTAATAGACCCTTTTTGATTGTACACAAGCTCGAGAGGTCGCAAGGCTACAAGATCTTGAAGATGCAAGAAAGAACCCCTTGAGGACACAAAGGTGAGCTTTTGACAGCACGAGGGCACAAGGGAGTAGTCTCTTGAGGCTGCATGGGTGCAAGTTCCTTAAGGCCATGTGGGAGCAAGCTCCGAGGGTATGAATGATTAAGGAAGCAATCTCTTGAGACTACGTGGGTGCGATTTACTTAAGTTCATGGTAGAAGTGAGCTCTGAGGTCGTGAGGGATTAAGAAAGTGAGTTGTGAGGGGGTGAGGGAGTGAGCTCTTGAGGTTGTGAGGAAGTGAGTTACTAAGGGCGCGATGGAGTATGAGGATGCGAGCTCTTGACTCAATAAAGATTATTCTCACTGCAATGGATCATCGCTCTTATGTCGGTCATGATGAGATATTTTCTTATCTATGATTGGGGCTCCTCTTGGGTGATCTGTATGTTGTCACTCCAATGAGTTCCCTTTGTCATGGAGGTGATGAGTTATATTAATGGTGAAAACTTTTGTAACTGTCGACCCGCTTCGCCATCCTTAAGTTTGCCTCTGTTGAGGGGGATGGGGCTATGAACATTGACTTCATAGGCTCTAGACTTTGTTTGCCAACTCAGTGTTGAGGCAGGATTTCCCACAAGTGGCAGCAAAATAATGTGGTCAAGTTAAGGTAATCTTACCTTAGACCTCATTGAATGTGTTAGAGATATCAACTTATGATCTTTCTTCTTATCAAAAAATGAGTAATAGATTAAGATCCTACCTGCAACATGAGCAAATGACTAGGAGTCCCTGTGGTTAGCCTGGGTATACCCTTCCATCCTCAAGTCAATGTAGAGCTGCAGAGATTCTGCTATGTTTACTGGCTTGCTTGCTAACCTACAATTAGGCTTGTCTGTTTAACTTACTCAAACTGCCTTACATAGAATAAAAAATGATGCATATATATTTGACTATTTAAATAATAATTTCATTACATAACTATGAAGTTCATTAAGTTATTTTTGAAAGGTTAACACCTACTGAGATATCTCAATGTGAAACTTAGTTTTATATCTTACTAAACTAAAACAAGGCACCAGTATTTTGAAAAGAAACTAGTCTAAAGCTTAAAAGTAGTACTTTAGAAGGGTTTTGAAGTTTCAATGAAAAGTTTTCAAGGTCGATTCAATCCCCCCTCCCTCCAGCTCTAGACACTTTCATGCCACTTGGTCCAACAAGTGGTATCAGAGCGATTAACTTTTGAAAACTCTTGTTGTGTTTTCTAAATCTCCTGATTTGAGTCAGATCCATTTCTTTTGAAAACTTATACTTATTAGCATGAAGAATATAGATAGCATATCAATACTTTCTAAATTTACTACTAATGAATATAATGATTGAAAGATTCGTATGCAGGCATATTTGTCAGTGTTAGACAACATCATGTGGATGGTGTTACAAAAAAGTCCACTGAGAATCATAAAGGTAGATCCGTTTGGTGGCACAAAGCTCATCGATAAACCAAAAGTGAATGGTCCCCACAGACAAGAAAAAGGAAAATCATGATAATGTGGCCAAGGATATCTTTTATAAAAACACTTGATAAAGCTATGTTCAATAAGGTCAAGAAATGTTAGACTACAAAGGAGATCTCGGAAACATTGACCATGATCTATGAAGGAACATATTAGATAAAGGAAAACAAGCTCTCCTTGGCGGTTAATTGAGAACTTTAAAATAAAGCAAGGAGAGACCTTGGATAAAATAGATGGAGGTTTACAGCTCTTGTCAATGAACTCACTACCCTTGGAAAAGAATAATACCAACATGGAAATAGTGTTAAAGGTGATTAAGGACTTCCCAAAGAATAGGACATCAAGATAGTAGTTATGAGAGGGTTAAAAGATGCCTAAAAAATGTCTCACTTTGAGTTCTTATCTGAACTCAAAGCTTATGAGTTTGAAATAGGGAGAAGGATAGAGGAAGAAGTTACTATGTCAAGTCAAAGGACTATTATTTTAGTAGTCACTGACCATAGTGAAAGGGTTACTAACCCATCATATGATTAGTCAATGGCCTTGTTGATGACGAACTTCCAAAGGTTCATGAAGAAAAACCTCAAGAGCAGAGGACAATCATCAACTACCAAAAGATAACCTCAAAACTAGGTTGGTGAAAACAAACTTGAAATCAGTCACTCAGTAATTTATGTTATAATTGTAGGAAACTTAGATATTTTGCACAAGAATTTCCATATACTCTTGCACAAAAGTATACATAAGAAGAGAGAAAAGCTTGAAGAGAAAGAAAACTCCGAAAGAAAGAAAAAGTCTTAGTTGCTAAAGCTAAAACCAACAAGCCACCCGCAGAAATGGAGTACGAATCCTCAAGCAACAATGACAGCAATACGGATAATGTGCCTAATAACTAATAATATTGTTAAATCTACCTAAATGACCAACAGGTAAGTCTTCCTCTCTCAAATGATTTATTTCATGAGGACTCATATGAATCTTTTCAAGAATGCATGCATGAACTCTATATCGTTACAAAAAAACACACACTTATCACTCACAATTGAAAAAGACAAGCTTTAAAGTGAGCACAAAATTCTCCTAGCCAAGTTGTAAAGTCAACAAGGTCCTGTGGATGAGTGCAACAATCTCAAGATTTAATATACCCGGGTAAAATAACTTATTACACTTATAACACGGAGAAAAGTTGTATTAGCTGCAAAGAATGAAAAGCTAGAAAAGCTAATCTCTTCTTCCACTAAACCATCCAAATCCATGGACAGCTTAATAAACATGCAAAAATTATTTCATGATGAAACTACTAATTTCTCTTTATCTATGACTAAAGATAAAAAGGATTTTTTTAAAGAAAAGGAAAAAATATTTTTATCAAAGGTCAAATCAAATAGACTCAGAGTCTAGATTATCGAGAGATGTAAAAAGGACCTGAAACTAATCAAGTCATCAAAAGGGGGCTGGGATACGTGGAAGAAAAGAAACTTTTTGTGCCTCTAACATCCAAAATCCAAAGTGCCACAGTGTGGCTAACTAAGGGACTACGAATGCAAGATGAACTAGGTATTAAGCATGGATAATAAAGAAAATCCCATGTTAGGCTACCCTACTTGACATAAAGAGATGTGAGAACCTACTTGATAGGAAAGATATACCTTACAGAGGATACAATGATCATCAAATTGCTGGATATGATTAGTACCATGCACCTACACACAAAATCTAGATTGCATTCATACAAGCATAACCACACACCTACATGCAAGCATCACATACTTGCTCATCAAAATTACTTACTTTTGAAGCACAACTTGCATTAAAGACATAACAATGGTTGCTTAAGGCATATGATTGGATATAGTGTTTGGAGAATACTCAAAAGGAAGAACTGATGGCATAGATAAATTGTGCGTAGGTAACATGCCAATTATTGATATTTCTTATGTTAAAGGATTCAAGTATAATCTATTCAACATCGGTTAACTTTGTGACAAAGGTTACACTTGGAATTTTCTAACAATTTCTACACTGTTAACATCTATTTTGTTAAACTAAAATTAAAATTATTAACAAAGGTTACACTGAAATTGAATTTGGTCATGTTAAACTCAATAAATTTGCAAAACGCAATATCTACATTGTTGATTAGTTATTATCCTTTACTACTAACCCCATCTATTTTGTAGCAAATAATTCATTATAACAGGGCCAGTTACGGCATAAACACTTAAACTACATAAACTTCAAGATAATTGCAAAGCTCTTCAAACATAGTTTGGTTAAAGGACTTCAAACAGAAATATATCAAAAGGACAGAGTATGCCAAAAAAATGGGTAAACAGACAAAGTTAATATTCATGAGCAAGAATCATCTATCAACCACCAGAGTGTTGGAGCTACTCTACATAGACCTATTTGGACTACTGCAGACAGTCAACCTAAGCAATAAAAAGTACACCCTTATGATTGTAGATGATTACACTAGATATACCTAGGTTGTACTTCTGTAGAGCAAGGATGAAACCTGCAACAAGCTCACTGAACTTATGAAGAAAATCTAAACATAAAAATGTCAAGCCATTGTACATATTAGATCAGATAAAGGCACTAAATTCATGAACAATGAAATATAGAAATATTACTCTGAAAAGAGAATCAGACATGAGCAATCAACAGCTAAAACTCTGCAACAAAATGGTGTTGCTGAGAGCAGAAAAATAAATTTTAAGAAAATAATATGAATAATGTTAAATAAAGTAAAACTTCCTAAGAGATCTTGGGCTGAAGAAACTAATGATGCATGCTACAGTCAGAATTGGTGTATGATCAACAAGCATCACAACAAGACATCATATGAGTTATGGAAGGAAAAGAAGCCCATTATCTCCCACTTTCATATTTGTGGATGCAAGTGCTATATCAATAATAAAAAAAAATCCACGTTTATTATGCCAAGGTAGATGGAGTTTTCCTAAGTTACTCTAGTATGAGCAAATCATACAGAGATTTATAAAAAATATTAGTTGTTGAAAAATCTATTCATGAACAATCAATACGATACTTCAATAAATGGACGTGGAGAAGAACTAAGCAAAGTAGACATTCAGAAGATGGTTAATCCAATTGCATGAGGATCAACTTGAAGAAGTTATTCTAAATATTAATAAAGAGTCAGATGATGGAGAAGATGACACCTAGCCAAATATTCTAGTTCTAACAAAGCAAAGTAATCAGAGAAATGAGTTAACTGGAGATCAATCGACTGAACTTTAACCTAACTTGAGATAGCTTAGAGACCACCCACCAGAGTTGGTTAATAGATCAGCAACCGTAAGAGTCAAAATTAGGTGTGCAACATAAAATGAAGTAATGTTCCTTGCATTCTTATCACAAATAGAGCCTAAAAGCAATAAAGAAGCTCTAAGAGATTTAGGCCTATGCAAGAAGAACACAGTCAATTCAAAAAAAGTAAAGTTTGGACACTAGTTTCTAAACTAACACATCAAGGACTCATTGGAACTAAGTAGGCCTTTCAAAATAAGATGGACGAACAAGAAATCATGGTTAGAAATAAAGTGAGATTGGTTGCAAAAGGATATTCACAAGAAAAAGGCATAGATTTTGATAAACCATTTGCTTATGTGGCAAGACTTGAAATAATTAGGATATTTCTTGCTTATGCAGCTTTCAAATATTTCACCGTCTATCAAATGGACTTCAAGAGTGCGTTCTTAAATGGAAAGCTACAAGAAAAAGTTATATAGAGCAAACTCCAGGATTCTTAATCAACTTACCGATTGACTTTGTCTACAAATTAGACAAAGTGCTCTATAGATTGAAACAAGAACCATAGGGCTGGAATGAAACACTCTCAATTTCTTATACAGAAAAGGGTTCATCAAAGGTAAAGTAGACAAAACTTTATTTAAGTTAAAACATAAATTAGATATTTACTCATTCAAATTTATGTTGATGATATTATTTTTGGTTGTACTAAGAAAAGTTGTGTGAGAAATTTTCAAAGATGATGATAATAAAATTTGAAATAAGCATGATTGGAGAACCAAGTTTCTTCGTTGTACTGTAAGTCAAGTAGCTAAGTGAAGGTATCTTTATTAATCAAGCTAAATACACAAGGGATGTTATGAAAAATTTTAGTCTAGAAAACTTCACTCCAGCAAAATCCCTATAGGGACATCCACCAAGCTTGACAAAGATGAAAATGTTAAATTTGTGAATGTAACTGTATATTGAGGTTTGGTAGGCTCTCCACTTCACCTGACCTAATATAATATTTTTCGTTGGTAATGCTGTAATGCTGTAAAGAGAATTCTAAATTACTTAAAATGATCACTTAAAGTAGAACTTTTGTACCCTAAGTATTCTACTTTTAATCATATTAGTATTCAAATACAGGGTATGCAGGTTGCAAAATTGATAGGAAAAGTAAGTTGTATATTTCAAATGCTAGGAAACCAACTTGTGTCATGGTTCAGTAAGAAATAGACCTACATTCCCACATTTACGGCAGAGGTTGAGTATATTGAAGTAGGAAGTTGTTATGCTCAGAATCTCTAGATGCATTAATAGTTAAGGGATAATGGGATCAACACAAAGCTAACACCAATCTACTGTGACAATATAAGTGTTATTGTAATCACATGCAACCCAATGTTACACTCAATGATGAAGCATATCGACATCAAACATCATTTTATCAAAGACTATGTGGAAAAGAAAAACATACTCGTTGAATACATCAACATTGAGAATCAATTGGGTGATATATTCACATAACCCCTTTGTGACTCCATGTTTGTCTTCTTGCGACAAGAATTAGGTATGCTTGATTTAGATGATTAATCATGATTAAGTCATGTTATTTAGGGGAAAGACATATGATATAGGGGGAAGATATATAACTTAGGGAGAAGAATTTTAATTTTTAAGTTAGTCTTTGATCTGTTGAAATGTTATTATGCCTACGATCTAAGTTTATAGATAGTCAAGTTGTAATCATTTCATAAATTATATATTTTATTGGCTTAAATTATGTTTAATTGATTTTCAACTTTTCACACAAAACTACCGAAAGTGCATGTTTTCAAAGCTATATCTTTAATTAGGCACACTAAATACTAATATGTCTATTCGAACCATCATCATATTTAGCTGTCAGTAAGTTTTGATAAATCTACCCATTAGGAAGATAATGATAGATTTTAAGTTGTTTTGTCTTTTCCAAAAATCATCTTTTCAGATTTCATTGTGAGAGGAAATATACGCATCTTTTTTCATCTTTAAATATGGCAACTCAGACTTAAAACTCTCATTTAAATAGCAAACATTATTTTTTCATATATGTGAAAAATCTCATATCTAGCACATTGCTTCACAAGACAAAAGTTTTTGTTTATAAATGTTATCATTTCTCAAATGCCATAAGGAAACACTATTTCCATTAACAAGTCTTATTTTTTTTAGAATTTCTACTTTATAATTGAACTTATAGGAGAGCCAACTAGAAGAAAACAAGAAGTTAGGGAAACACAGAAGAAGAATAGAAGAATTGGTGATGCATTAGAGCCAATGGATAAGAAACTGAAAGATATTTCAAAAAAACTAAATTGGGAGTGAACGATAATGATGAAGAGTAAGGACGATCTTGCAAAGAAAAGTTAACACAAACAAGTAGTTGAAATTAGAAACCAAATTAGTAAATAAAAATAATGGAAAATACAGCTCAATCCAAGAAATGGCTATAGTTCTCGATCCTTGTAAAGAAAGCACTTTCGTAATGGAAGATTTTTAAATCCTATATTATCACCTAAAACACAGTACGTAGAATTCCCATGAAACCTCCATACCTTCTCTGTTGCAATTGATACTGGCTCCAAATAACAATGGACAATATTTAAGGAGCTATTATGAGAAGATAAACAAATTGCCTATTGCTCCAGAGTCGTCTAACACATAGAACTCCTATGGAACCTCAATTTCTACTCCAGAGGGACAAATAGGGGTGGCTTTTCTAGGACAAAGAAGACACTTTGTGCAAGCACAACAACCTTTCACCACGTCATCCTCCCCCTCCTCCCACAGAAACAAAAACTTTAATTGATGATGATAAAAAGGAAAAGGGCAACGGAGAACAATAAGGACCTTCTTAGAATGAAGGAGACATAGGAATCTAAATTGAAGTTGAAATGCCATTTGGATCCTGATGAGCAAAATAGATCCCCTGAGGGAGCACACGAAGATGAGGAGTAAAAGTCCTTTGAAGAGAAGAGCCCATACCCCTCCCAACTTAACTCCTTAAAGGGAAAAAATCAATATTTTTCCTTAATTGTTAGTTGACTGTCATTAAAAGTTAATAGAGGAACAATTAAACTATGAGCCAAGCATTAACATAATATAGGATAAGAAGGGAACTGCACTAAAGACTACAATAGTTGTAGCCTACAATTTTCATTATAGATTTGTACATGCTTATTTGTAAAAATTCATAATCGAATGAAAAGAACAATGTTAAAAATTCTTGGTTATATATCTCATCATTCACAATCATGAAATAATTTCTTGTTGTTTCAAGAGTTTTATCATCATAAAAAATGGGGAAGTTGTTAGGATCAACTTGTATAAATTTAAATTAAAAATAGGTTAGTCAAGGATAGACCCTAAAACTTTAAAAACAATTATGTTTATGTAGCACCTTTGTAAAGGCTACAGTACTAGATAGTACTTGAAGAAGAATTAGCCTACAAATAGAAAAGATAAAGAAGAGGACCTGACGATCAAAATAATGACGAAGAGTTCAAAATTGAGATGAAAAGTCCATCACTGGAGCAAAAGGATTTAGGCTAAGGGCTTCAACAAATGCAAGGACTGAAGTAGCCAAGTGAGAATTTAAAGTCACTAGGAGATCAATCGAGTCAGCCACATCTAACAACTGAATGAAAAATAACAAGATTTTGAGAAGAGGTCGAGTATAAGACCAAAGCAGTGCACTTAGTGGGGCTAAAGGGTCATGTCTACCTTCCAAGGATTAAGTTAAATCCACAAACCTTGTATCTTTTAATTTGCTAAAATCTAAACTAATGGATAGAAAAATAGAAATGAGGCAGAAAAGAAATAAATGACAATAGATTATAAACTATGTCACAATGTGGTTGTACAAACAATATGATAGAACAGTTACACCAGTGATATGAGAAAAGTAGGTGCAATTGGTAAAAATCAAATACCTGTAAAAAAAGACAAAGACAGAGAATAAGCTCTTGGACTTTCAAAGAATCAAACTTAATAGTCAATCTCTATCTTCTTGACGAGTGAACCACAAGCATAAAGGCATAAAGCAGACTATGAGAGAAAATACTCAGCGAATCTTCATGTGTAGATGTTTTTGTTGAGTGATATACTTATCACTAACACCAAAGAGCTATTAGGTTACACTTTTACATATATGGGAAGAGTTCAGAACTCAGACCTGTGTGGGAAAATTTGTAGGTCAAACCTATATGGGAAGAGCTAAAGAATCTAGCATGTATTGGAAAATTCAGCAATTAGACCTTTATGGAAAGACTATGTCAGACCTGTGTGGGAAGATCAAGTTGTGAGAATGTATTAGAACTAACTTGGTTATATGTCTTAATTCATTCTAGTGGATTCTTCATGTGTCAAGGTTAGAGTGGAGTATAAGAAGTTGGGTTTGGCATAATCACAGTGGCATACACAGTAGAAAATTAAATTTTTTATCAAACATAAATATATATATCCCTCGATTCGAAAGTGATTCTAACGATCGTACTTATTCAAGTGAAAATATAAATAAATATTAAATTCAAATTAAACCTTTCTCGCACTTCGATTATTGTAGGGAATGAAGCAATTAATTGCTTATCTTGGACTTTCCGAACTCCCAGAGATCCAAATGCCTCCCCTCTATCAGGTCCATAATAGGAAAGATCAACACTAATTAAAAATATTCGCTAGTGTCTTTTTAATTATTTAGTAACCTAGATTCGGAGTAAATTTTATCTTTTGATCCAATTGAAGGATAAAAAATAAACTTTCAAGAACAATAAAGATTGATTCTTTAAGTTCTTGAAACTTGAATATAAAGAAAATATCAAAAAACTAGTTTTCTTTTAAACAACAAGAAAATTAAGATTTCAAGAAAATACTTTTTCTTTTTCTTTCTTTTCTTTTCTTTTCTTGGAGAAAAAAATAGAAGACTTAACAAAATAATTTTTACTTATTATCATAGCTAATTTTCGGCCATCCCTCTTTGTAGGGGCTAAAATTTTGCTCATTCTCCAACTCTTGGAAAGTTTGTTAATTTTAAACTACTTCAACATTTTATCTTGAAAAGATTTCAAATCTTCCAACAACTCTTTTATTTTTCTCTCCTATGTATGTGGAATTATTTGAGACTACATTAATCATCAAAATTGTCTACATATATTCTTGATATTAGTTTGAACTCTTCAAAAAATTATCAAGATAGATATATATCAAATATATATACCATAAATATATTTATATATTAAATAAATCCTAGTGTTCAATTTTTATTCCATAAAAATCGGTCACAACATTTATTTATTTCTAAATATGCTAATTAAATAAATCATATTTATTTAATTTATTTTCTTCATATTTTAGTGGGTTTTTTAAGTGATCCAAATTAATTTTTGGGATTGGACTTTAAAATCCACAAATCAATCTAATTGATTTAATCCCAAATTAATCAATCCAATTAATTAATTTAATTTACTCCATTTTGGGATTTCTAATCAAATTAGGTCAAATTAAATAATTCAGTTACTTAATTGAATAATTTAATTTAACCATTAAATTAAATAGAAACCTTAATTAATTAATATTAACTAATTAATTTCCAACTACTAGATAAATCCCAAAATTAGAAATGTTACTTTCCATAAAGATGTTTGACCCTCTTAGGTTCACTACTAAGCTAGTAATTGGCTTACAATATTTATAAATTATGAATAATAATTACTCTAATTAATTAATCCAACTAACTAATTCGCTTTGGAATTACCTCCTTAATTCCAAGAACCTCACTATCCATGAAAAGACCTAACAAGTAATCATGACAAACTAGTCTTAGGTAAAATAGTGAGTAAATTTATTTTAGTTGCGAGTACCATTCACATACGGTCCTTTCGACATTTTGTTGTTCAATGAGATCAGTCAAATTATCCACCACACTATGATTACCCTCATGATCATCCATTATCTTCCTTTTTGGTGTCATGACCTGATATGCATTACCCAATCTCATTCCATTCATTAGCTAATAATAAATGCATAATCATGATAATGACATGGAATGAAATATAATCAAATAAACATAAAGGCAAATAAACAAGTAGTTGACCGAGTTTCCCAGCCAGGATATGTTCATATACCTTCTTTTGTCTGCAGGAATGACTAAACTTCCGCTCTGATACCACAAACTGTAACAACCCTTAACCTAACTGCAGAGCCTGAACAAGCTAATACAGTTAAGTCAAGAAATGTAAATTTTTCATCAATATTAGAGTTATGGTTTTAATAAAAGTTCTCATTTTTAGCTATAAGATAAAGAACTTGAATCGTTTTAAAACACACCATATACATATATCAAAACTGAGTACATCTGTTTACAAAACCATAATAGAGTGGCTTATTTAAAAATAAAATAGAGTTTTCAAAATAAACTACAAAACAGGTCGAAGCATGGCATATGAACAAATCTCTGTCCGACCGCTCTAGAGACTCAGTCAACCTCTAAACCTGTACATTTCCACCTACACCACATAAATCTAATGAGCTAAAGGCTCAGTAAGATGTAACTAGTGCAATAATAAATAACATATATGTACATCTCATAAATCATTAAATGCAATATTCTATTTAATAACTTTCATTCATAAATCATTCTTTAGAGACCTTGAAGTGTGGTACCTAACTAATAGCGATAGACCGTGGTTTTCGAAACCTGTTCATAATGATTGGCCAATAAGAGAACTAACCTCAGATATTAACCGTATTCTATCTCATTGATTGTGGCTTTCCTATATCGGTTTTTCAACCTCAAGTATTTCCCACCATTTGATTGGTCCGCCGGTCCCTCCCACGTCCTTTGTCTACCCGACCATTAATCAAGTACCATACTTTCTTTTCAAAAAAACTCATTATATTCTTAATAGTGTCATGCTTCATAAACTATAAATGCATCAAACATTACATCATTTGACAAACAATAACAATCACATTAAAACATGAACAAACATTATATGATTCTTGTGATACAGCAAATGAAAGCTTCAACTTACCTCAAGTCCACTTTGTGGCAAGTGAAAAGACCAATCTCTTTGGAAGATTGGATGTGTTAAATGCCTAACATAATCAAATCATGTACCATTTAATATCCTTTTAATAAATCATTTAGTTTATTCTAGTTAACGTTCATATACTCTTTTCAATCTTTTGTAAATAATTCCATATCAATTACATAACTTTAAAAACAATGCATACTCCATATTTTACTACTAATTCAAGACATTAAATATTAGGGCAGCCATTAAATAACTAATAATTCAAATATAATTATTAGGGCAGCCCTTAAAACATGCACACAATCCAAATTAACATGACATAAATTCGGTTCTAACTTAAATTGATTGTACCCTTCAATTAAGCAAACTAATTGCTATTGTTTTCAATCATTCAGGAACTTCCAAACACAATATAAGCATTACAAGATTAATAGAAATAAGTAAATTAAGCATATTTCACAAGATTATCAATTTTGCTAAAAACTAGCTTAAAAGCTTGGTTTTGGCTTCAAGTGTAACTTACTTAAGTTTTCAATCATACAAAAATATACTAAAACATGTAACCATCCAAGATACTACAAATTCATCATAAGAAACATTGAAAAAGAATATACATTGATTAAGTAGGAATTAAGCTTCAAAATCAATGGTTTTCAAGCTTAAAAAGGGTGAAACTTGTTCTAGTTTGTGTTCTATGAATTCCTATAGATTGAATTCAATTTTTGTGAGTATGAGAGTGTAGAAATTTGGGAGGAACTTAGGAGAATAAGGCTGGTCATTTTTGAGGTGCTTCCACAAGAAATATGGATGAAAATGATTTCTTTGACCTTTCAAAGAAAGATAAGTGGAGGGCGATGATTGGTTACATTATGCTTGGTGTCTTCTCATGCCAAAAGCGACGTTCATGGGCTAAGGAGATGATAAAAATTGATGCTTAGTGTTATAATCAAGTGCAATGCGGTTTAAAATGATTTCATGCAACTTAGTCAACCAATCAATCAAATTGCACCATTTTAGTTCTTAGTCAAATGTAACATATTTAAATCAAATATTTAGGCAAATAATCACTTTAGAATGTAACAAGTATGGAGAAATACGAATAATTCATTTCATGGCCATTCAACACATCAATCTTCTTTAATCGAGATACCGAGCTTTTCACTGCAAAAAGGCACTTAAGGAATATGTTAAATCAAGAAACAAAAGTTTGATCTCATATTTTATGTGCTAATGCATGTTAAAACATAACTAGAGCATATAATAACAATTATTCAAGTTCGTGCAATCATGCTATTTGTATGCCATAATTCAATAATACACATTGATTAGATGCATATTCATGCAAGATGCTTATTATTGGCTATGTAGGTGAAAATTGGGCATTACAATCCTTCCTTCCTTATAAAAATTATGTCCTCAAAATTTGAGGTACCAAATAATTATGGATACTTGCTCTGCATTTCTTCTTCTCTTTCCCACGTGGCCTCTTCTATAGAATGATTTATCCACAATACTTTAACAAGTCGAATCTTTTTCGTTCTCAACTCTTTTTCCTCTGATCCAAAATTTGCACTAGTTTCTCTTCATAAGCTAAATTATGAGTCAATTCCAACGGTTCATAACTCAACATAAGAAGGGTTTGAAATGTACTTTCTCAACATAGACACATGGAAAACATTGTGAACACTAGATAATGATGGAGGTAAGGCCACTCTATAAGCTTTATCACCAACTCTTTCGAGAATCTCGAATGGGCCGACATACCTTGGGCTGAGTTTTCCTTTCTTTCCAAATCTCATAACACCTTTCATGGGAGTTACTTTTAAGAACACATGATCCCCAATAGCAAACTCTAGATCTTTTCTCCATTTATCTGCATAACTTTTTTGTCTACTCTGCACAATCTTCATTATTTCTCGTATCTTCTCCACTACCTTAGTGGTATGTTGAACTATTTCTGGACTAAGTAGGCTTCGTTCTCCAACTTCATCCCAATGAACTGGAGATCTACATTTCCTTCCATACAATGCTTCATAAGGCGCCATTCTAATTGTTGATTGGTAGCTATTATTATAAGTAAACTCCACTAATGGAAGCTTTGCATCCCAACTCCCTTGAAAATCTAACACACAAGCTCTTAACATATCCTCTAATATCTGAATAACCCTCTCTGATTGCCCGTCACTTTGTGGATGAAATGTTGTACTGAATGCAAGTTTTGTTCCCATGGCACTGTATAAGCTCTTCTAAAATATAGATGTAAACTTAGAATCTCTGTTAGACACTATTGAAACTGGCACCCCATGTAACCTGAC
Source organism: Paulownia fortunei (assembly GCA_019321725.1). Taxonomy (NCBI): domain Eukaryota; kingdom Viridiplantae; phylum Streptophyta; class Magnoliopsida; order Lamiales; family Paulowniaceae; genus Paulownia; species Paulownia fortunei. The sequence goes on along the minus strand of CM033109.1, from coordinate 11,147,779 downwards.
TATCTCTTTAATATATTGTTGAGCATATTGGTCCATATTGTATGTGGATTTCACTGGAAGAAAATGGGCTGATTTAGTTAATCTATCAACAATCACCCATATGGAATTATACCCCTTTTGTGTTCTAGGTAATCCAAGCACAAAGTCCATTGTAATGTGCTACCATTTCCACTGTGGAATCAACAAAGGCTTCAACAACCCTAATGTTCTTTGATGTTCAATCTTAACTTGTTGACAAGTTAGACATTCAGCCACAAAGTTTTCTATATCTCTCTTTATTTTAGGCCACCAAAAATGTTGTTGTAAGTCTTTATACATTTTTGTGCTACCTAGGTGTACTAAGTAAGGAGTAGTATGAGCTTCTTCTAAAATATCTCCTTTCATGGCCTTATCAAACGGCACACACAGTCTCCCTTTATATCGAATAATCCCATCATCAGTAATAGAGAAGTCTGGCCTCTTTCCAGCCTCAATCATTCTTTTCAATCTACACAAATGCATGTCCACCTTTTGACCTTCTCTGATTCTATCTTGAAGTGCAGGTCTCAACACTAAGGCTGACAACGAACACTTTTTCTCTTTAGGTACAATTTCAAGCTCTAATCTCTGCAAATCTAGTAATATTGACTTTTGTATAACAAAAAGAGAAGATGTAGATTTTTTGCTCAATGCATCTGCAACCACATTCGCTTTTCTAGGATGATAGTTGATCACACAATCATAATCCTTCACAAGTTCTAACCATCTTCTTTGTCTCATATTCAGCTCTTTTTGGGTAAATAAGTATTTCAAACTCTTATGATCTGTGTATATCTCACACTTCTCACCATACAAATAATATTTCCAAATTTTCAAGGCAAAAACCACAACAACAAGTTCCAAATCATGGGTTGGATAATTCTTTTCATATTCCTTCAATGACCTTGAAGCATAGGCAATAACATTCCTATTTTGCATCAAAACAGCACCCAAACCATTTTTGAAGCATCGCTATACACCACGAATCCACTAATTCCAGTTGGAATGGTAAGAGCAGGAGCTGTAGTTAATTTATGTTTCAGTTCTTGAAAACTTCTTTCACAAGCATCAGTCCACAAGTACTTCGTATTCTTTCTTGTCAACATTGTCATTAGAGTTGCTATCTTTGAAAATCCTTGAACAAATCGTCGATAGTACCTTGCTAATCCTAAGAAACTCCTTACTTCTGATATATTTGTTGGTGTTGACCACTTAATGACAGCTTCTAACTTGCCCGATCAACAGAAATACCATCATTGGATACTACATAACCTAGGAATACCACTTGTTCAAGCCAAAACTCACACTTCTTGAATTTAGCATACAACTATTTTTCCTTAAGAACTTGCAGCACAATCTTCAAATGTTCTTTATGCTCTTCTTTATCCCGTGAATAAATTAGGATATCATCAATAAACACAATCACAAATTTATCAAGACATTGCTTGAACACCCAATTCATTAGATCCATAAAAGCTATAGGGGCATTGGTTAAACGAAGGCATCACTAGAAATTCATAATGTTCATACCTTGTTCAGAATGCAGTCTTTGGTATGTCTTCTTCCTTGATCTTCAATTGATGATACCCAGAGCACAAATCAATCTTAGAAAATACAGATGCTCCCTGCAATTGATCAAACAAATCATCTATTCTTGGAGTGGATACTTATTCTTGACTGTTATTTTATTCAACACTCTATAATCAATGCACAACCACAATGTACCATCCTTCTTTTTCATGAACAACACAGGTGCTCCCCAAGGAGAATACTTGCTTCTTTTGTTGATGAAATTTCTCAATCTCTTTCTCATCTAAGTCAGCCATCAAAGTCTTGTCCACCAGTTCCCTGAACTCTATTACTGAAAACATTCTTACATCTCTTCTAATTTCAGGATTAAGGCCCCTCAAGAAATGATCCATCTTCTCATTGTTGTCTCTGGCGATGTATGGCATGTACTTGCAATCCTGTTCAAATTTTCTCACATAATCACATACAAACATTCCTCATTATTTTAACTCCAAAAATTCTTTTACTTTCAGCGACCTAGCATCTCTAGTGAAATACTTATCATAAAATATTATTTTAAACCTTCCCAAGTTAGCTCTTCCATATTCACTGCAAGTTTAGCTCCTTCCCACCAGGTTCTAGCATCCTTTTTCAACAAGAAGATTACACAGAGTACTTTCTCAGCATCATCAATTCTAATATAGTCAAAGATAGTATCCAATGATTTAACCCATTTCTTTGCAACCATAGGATCAGACCCACCAGTAAAATCAACAGGTTCCATCTTTCTAAACTTCTCATATACAGCCTGTGAAGGATCTTGTCGAGCTTATGGTGGAGGAAGTCGCTGATTCTATTCTTGGATTCTTTGTTGCATATCCAGCAATTGTTGTATCTGTTCACCATGCATTCTAGTTTGTTGTTGAATGAGATCAGTCAAATTGTCCACCACACTATGATTACCCTCATGATCATCCATTGTCTTCCCTTTTTGGTGCCATGACCTGATATGCATTACCCAATCTCATTCTATTTACTAGTCAATAATAAATGCATAATCATGACAATGACATGGAATAAAATATAATCAAATAAACATAAAGGCAAATAAACAAGTAGTTGACCGAGTTTCCCAGCCAGGATGTGTTCATATGCCTTCTTCTGTCTACAGGAATGACTAAACTTCCGCTCTGATACCACAAACTGTAACACCCCTTAACCTAACTGCAAAGCCTCTACAAGCTGCTACAGTTAAGTCAAGAAATATAAATTTTTCATCAATATTAGAGTTATGGTTTTAATAAAAAATTTCAATTTTTGCTATAAGAGAAAGAACTTGAATCGTTTTAAACACACCATATACATATATCAAAACTGAGTATATCTGTTTACAAAACCATAACAGAGAGGCTTATTTAAAAATAAAATAGATTTTTCAAAATAAACTACAAAACAGGTCGAAGCATGGCATATGAACAAATCTTTGTTTGGCCAATCTAGAGACTCTGTCAACCTCTAAACCTGTACATTTCCACCGGCATCACATGAATCTAATGAGCTAAAGGCTCAATAAGATGAAACTGATGCAATAACAAATAAAATATATGCACATCTCATAAATCATTAAATGTAATATTCTATTTAATAACTTTCATTCATAAATCATTCTTTAGGGCCCTTGAAGTGTGGTACCTAACTAATAGTGATAGACCATGGTTTTCGGAACCTGTTCATAATGATTGACCAATAAGAGAACTAATACGGGGTTTTCATACTTGGTCTTTCAACCTCAGGTATTAGTCGTACTCTATCTCATTCATTGTGACTTTCTTATACCAATTTTTCAACCTCAAGTATTTACCACCATTTGATGGGTCCGCCGGTCCCTCCAACGTCCCTTGTCTACCCGACCATTAATCAAGTATCATACTTCCTTTTCAAAAAAATCTCGTTATATTCTTAATAGTGTCATGCTTCATAAACTATAAATGCATCAAACATTACATCATTTGACAAACAATAACAATCACATTAAAACATGAACAAACATTATATGATTCTTGTGATACAGCAAATGAAAGCTTCAACTTACCTCAAGTCCACTTTGTGGCAAGTGAAAAGACCAATCTTTTTGAAAGATTGGATGTGTTAAAAGCCTACACATAATCAAATTATGTACCATTTAATATCCTTTTAATAAATCATTTAGTTTATTCTAGTTAACGTTCATATACTCTTTTCAATCTTTTGTAAATAATTCCATATCAATTACATAACTTTAAAAACAATGCATACTCCATATTTTACTACTAATTCAAGATATTAAATATTAGGGCAGCTATTAAATAACTAATAATTCAAACATAATTATTAGGGCAGCCCCTAAAACATGCACACAATCCAAATTAACATAATGTAAATTCGGTTCTAACTTAAATTGATTACACCCTTCAATTAAGCAAACTAATTGCTATTATTTTCAATCATTCAAAGGAACTTCCAAATACAATATAAGCATTACAAGATTAATAGAAATAAGTAAATTAAGCATATTTCACAAGATTATCAATTTTGCTAAAAACTATCCTAAGCTTGGTTTTGGCTTCAAGTGTAACTTACTTAAGTTTTCAATCATACAAAAATATACTAAAACATGTAACCATCCAAGATACTACAAATTCGTCATAAGAAACATTGAAAAAGAATATACCTTGATTACGTTGGAATTAAGCTTCAAAATCAACGATTTTCAAGCTTAAAAAGGGTTGAACTTATTCTAGTTTGTGTTCTATGAATTCCTATGGATTGAATTCAATTTTTGTGAGTATGAGAGTGTAGAAATTTGGGAGGAACTTAGGAGAATAAGGGTTGGTCATTTTTGAGGTGCTTTCACAAGAAATATGGATGAAAATAATTTCTTTGACATTTCAAAGAGAAGTAAGTGGAGGGTGATGATTGGTTGCATCATGCTTGGTGTCTTCTCATGCCAAAAGCTAAGGAGATGACAAAAATTGATGCTTTGGTGTTATAATCAAGTACAATGTGGTTTAAAATGATTTCATGCAACCTAGTCAACCAACTAATCAAATTACACCATTTTGCTTACTTTTAGTTCTTAGACAAATGTAGCATATTTAAAGAAAATATTTAGGCAAATAATCACTTTAGAATGTAACAAGTATGGAGCAATACGAATAATTCATTTCATGGTCATTCAACTTATCAATCTTCCTTAATCGAGATACCGAGTTTTTCACTGTAAAAAGGCACTTAAGGAATATGTTAAATCAAGAAACAAAAGTTTGATCTCATATTTTATGTACTAATGCATGCTAAAGCATAACTAGAGCATATAATAACAATTATTCAAGTTTATGCAATCATGCTATTTGTATGTCATAATTCAATAATACATATTGATTAGATGCATATTCATGCAAGATGCTTATTATTGGCTATGTAGGAGAGAATTGGGCATTACAAGTAGATTCTACAGTCGTCTCTTACTTGGAACTCTTCCAACTGACCGCACCACCATTCAGGGTGAATATGTATCCATACATAGACTTTAAGTCATCTATATCGGACTGAAAACTAGAGTCTGTATATCCCTTCTATTTTAGTTCTCCATTGCTGTATATCATAAAGATATCCTTAGTCCTTCTCAAGTACTTGAGGATCATCTTAATGGTTTTCCAGTGTTCTTTCCCTGGATTAGACTGATATTTGCCTGTGACACTCAGAGCATGAACTATATCAGGCCTTGTACATAACATAGCATACATTATGCTCCCTATTGTAGAAGCAAAAGATATACGAGCCATCCTTTCTCTCTCTTCAGGTATCTTGGGAGACATAACCTTAGATAGTGAAACCCCATGACTCATAGGCAGGAATCATCTCTAAGATAGCACTTTATCTATGTACATGGATAGGGATAGTCCGATCATTCTTCTAGATCTATCTCTATAGATCTTTATCCCTATGATGAAAGATGCATCTCCTAAGTTCTTCATGAAAAACTGGTTGGATAACCAAGTCCTCATTGACTGCAACATTCTACATCATTTCCAATTAGTAGGATGTCATCAACGTAGAGTACAACAAATGTAATTGCACTCCACTAACCTTCTTGTAGACACATGGTTCATCCGGGTTCTTATGAAAACCAACATTTTGACTATTTCATCAAACCGGATATTCCAACTCCTCGAAGCTTGTTTAAGTTCATAAATGGATCTTTGGAGCTTGCAAACTTTTTGCTCGTTCCTACTGGATATGAAGCCTTTTAACTACTTCATATAGATCTTTTCCTTAATTTTTCCATTAAGAAAAGTAGTCTTCACATCCATTTATCATATCTCATAGTTATAATATTCAGATATGGCCAGCAGTATCCAAATGAATTTAAGCATCGCTACTAGCAAAAAAGTTTCCTCATAATCAATTCTTTTCTTCTGAGTATAACCTTTTGGTACCAGTCAGGCCTTATAAGTCGTTATCTCTCCATCTACTCCAAACTTCTGCTTGTAGACCTATTTCCATCCAGTGGGAACAATTCCCTATGGTGGGTCCACCAAGGTCCATACCCAGAACTTGCATAAGCTGGATCTCATATCCAACTTATCTCCCACTTGCTGTTTCACATAAGCAGCACACCCCCATACCCTAAGGTATTTGTAGAAAGGTGTCTTTCCATACCACATCTCATGTGGTATTTTGGGCACGGCTTTAGATGGCACCCTATTTAATATGTATGCCGCCATTTCCAAGGCATAGCCCTAGAATGAAAGAGGCAATATAGAGAAGCCCATCATAGATCGAACCATGTCCAACAAGGTTTGATTTCTATGTTCCACAACTCCATTGAGTTGTGGAGTAGTAGGAGGAGTCCACTATGAGAGAATCTCAATCTCTAGTAGATAATCTAAAAACTCTGTGCTGAAGTATTCACCACCTCTATCAGATCGAAGAGACTTTATTCTTAAGCCAGTTTGTTTCTCTACTTCGGTTCTAAATTTTTTGAACTTTTCAAATACTTCAGACTTGTACCTTAAAAGGTACATATAACCAAACCTAGAGAAGTCATTCGTAAAAGTTAAGAAGTAGTTATAGTTCCCAAGGGTACTAATACTTAGTGGCCAACATACATCTATATGGATCAAATCCAATATATGCTTGCTCGCTCCACTTATCCAACAAACGAAGATTTGGTCATCTTTCCTTCGAGGCAGGATTCGTATGTTGGCAGTTCTTGCTCGTTCTTTAGATTAAGCAATTATGCTAACTTGTTAATCCTTTTTCTCATAAGTATATCTTAATCTTGCATGCCATAGGCTCATGGAACTATAATTATCTAATTTTTTTTTATTTTGTTGAATTGTGAAAATGGAGTTATGGGGAGTAACAATATATAAACAATTCATCAAAGAATCTGAATAGATAAAATCAAAATGTTTCAAAATAGAACAATTTCCATTCTCAATGGTAAATCTAAAACCTTCTCTATATAAAATTGGAACAGAGATAATGTTCTTAATAATATCTAGAACAAAAAGATAATTGTTTAAAACTATTAAAAAACCATTCTCTAAAGCTAGATTAACGGTCCCTATAGCTAATGCAGCAACTCTTGCTCCATTCCCCATTCTAAGGATCGTTTCTCCTCCATCTAGCTTTCTACTCCTTGTCATCATCTATAAATCATTGCAAATATGTGAGCCATAATCGGCATCTAATACCCAAGAAGTATTATTAACAAACAGGTTAACTTCAACAAAATATATACCTAAACTCTTCAGACTTGCAATATACTCCTTGCAATTCCTCTTCTAGTGCCCTGGTTTGCCGCAGTAATGGCACTTATCAGTAGCTTGAGAAGAAACCTTCTTGACGCCACACTTAGCCTTCAACTTGTTGGGTTTAGAGAAACCCTTTCCTTTCTTCTTTCATCTTGGGCATTTTAGCCTTTTATCCGGAAGAAGATCCAACAAATAGAACTAGCTTGTCCTTTTTCATGGTAGATTCAGTCATCTTTAACATTTTCACAAGCTCTACGAGACTAGTCTCCATGTTGTGCATGTTAAAGTAGACAACAAATGTGTTAAATAATGGAGGCAGAGACTGCAGCAGAAGGTCTGTATAAAGTTCGTTCTCTATAATGACTCCAAGGGACGTCAAGGGCTATCATCTTCAATCCATGGTCATGGACTAAAGAGCCCTCAGTCATATGACATTTGAAAAGTTCTTTTGAGATTTGATATCTTATTTGTCGAGTTCGTTCACCATACAACTCTTGTAGGTTAAGGAGGATCCCACAAGTAGTATTTTAATCCTCATTTTGCCTCTGTAGTTCATGAATCGATGCCAGCATACAGCATTGAGTCTGTAGATTGTCATCAACATGATATAGGTAATCTGCATAAGCTTCTGAAGTAATGTCCTTCAGAGGAACTGAAGAAGGCACGATGTCGAGGACATATGCCCTTTTCTCATATTGAAGAACTATCTTCAAGGCCAGTTAATTTGTTTTGTTCAAGGATTATTGCAAGTAGATTCTTTGCCATTTTAGTAGAATAATCTACCAAACATGGACAAAGCAGAAAATGAGTAAACTATGGAAAAGCATATTCATTTAATATAAGGTCTTTAATACTAATTGTCTCCCACTATTTTCTTTGAATTCCATCACCCCTAATGGAATTTTGAGAAATCCAATTTCCTAGTAAGCTTGAGGTCAAACGGAAATATTTCACACCCTAATTTTATGAGCCCATGAAATATTTCTATCGGTAGTCAACTATTTGACGATTATATTACTATACAACTCTCAAGTTTGTTTTACCTCACATCTTCCCATATACCCCAATTTTATGAGCCCATATGGTACTGAGTGTCAAACAATACCTATCAACCATTCATGTAGATAGAACATCAAGATGTCCCACGACTGATGGCCAACATAATGACGATTCCATTCCACAAGCATCTTAATGCTTGGTAGAGATCACAACTTTTCAACACAAGACCACCCCACGACTCATGGCTAGTGATCAAGTGTAGTAGTTGTCATCATGTCTCTACATTTGGTAGTAGGCATGGAACGATAGGTCCTACCTAACTTGCCCATTTTTTTTGAAATCGAATTTCAAAAAAATTCTTTTACTTAATTTTAGTAAATTAAGTAGGATTTAAATTTTATCCAAGACCTCATCATAATATAAATTAGGTTGGTTATGTAATGCATGATATCATAATATTATTGCGCAAGTGTAAAAGCATTAAATAAAATACTAAGCACGCATCTAATACATACTCAAATAAATGGATGATCATGAACCAGTCTTATACGGTCTATTTGAGCTAAAAATGGACCTAAGGTCAGTCTAAAGGTAATAAAATAGAATAGAACCAATTCTATTACATAATTGTATCACATACAAACATGAGCCTTCCTTGGAACTTCCTTCTTGATTCTCCTTCGTCTTCCAAAGAAAAAAAATCTCACTATCTATTCTGCTCTCTTTGCTGAAAATTAAATAACTTGCATAGATGGAATAAGAGGCTCGCACGCCCCATTTTAAAACTCAAAAAATATTAAACAAAACCAATCACATTGGTCTAATAGCTGATGATCATCCCATACATGCTCATAATTAATATCACATGCAATTATCAAAATATGTAAATTTACCAAGTTGTTGAATGCAATTTTTGAATTGGGATAAATTTTAATTACTTGAAAAATAATTTTTAATTCCAATTAAAAATTGCAGAAAATATGAAAAATCAAATTTTACATACTTTACATGAATTCAAACAATTTAAAAACATGCATACATAAATTCAAAATTCACTGAATAAGCGAAATCGTGGCTCTGATACCATTGTTGGGTTCGCTATAATCGCAGGGTCATATGTAGAGAAAAATTAATTTTTTTCTCAAACATAAATATATATATCCTCTCAATTCGAAAGCAATTCTAACGATCGCGTTTATTCAAGTGAAAGTATAAGCAAATATTAAATTCTGATTATACCTTTCTCGCACTCTAGTTGTTGTAGAGAATGAAGCAATTAATTGTTTATCCTGGACTTTTAGAACTCGCAAAGATCTAAGTATCTCCCCTCTATCGGGTCCACAATATGAAAGAGCAACACTAATTAAAAAGATTCGCTAGTATCCAATTAATTATTTACTATTCTAGATATAGAGTAAATTTTGTCTTTTGATCCAATTGATGGATCAAGAATAAACTTTCAAGAACAATAAAGATGAATTCTTTAAGTTTTTGAAACTTGAATATAAAGAGAATATCAAGAAACTAGTTTTCTTCTAAAGAACAAAAAAATCAATATTTCAAGAAAATACTTTTTCTTTTTCTTTCTTTTCTTTTCTTTTCTTGGAGAGAAAAATAAAAGACTTAACAAAATCATTTTTGCTTATTATCATAGCTAATTTTCGGCCATCCCTATTTATAGGGGTTGAAATTTTGCTCCTTCTTCAACTCTTGGAAAGTTTGTCAATTTTGAACTATTTCAAAATTTTATCTTAGAAAGATTACAAATCTTCCAACAACTCTTGTATTTTTCTCTTTCTTATGTATGTGAACTTATTTGAGACTACATTAATCATTAAAATTATCTACATACATTCTTGATATTAATTTGAACTATTCAAATAATTATCAAGATAGATATATATCAAATATATATACCATAAATATATTTATATATTAAATAAATCCTAGTGGCTGATTTTTATCCCATAAAAATCGATCACTACATTTATTTATTTATAAATATGCTAATTACATAAATCATATATTTTAGTGGATTTCTTAAGTGATCCACAAAATTTAAATTGAATCAATCCAATTAATTAATTTAATTTACTCCATTTGGGCTTTCCAATCAAATAGGTCCAATTAAATAATTCAATTACTTAATTGAATAATTTAATTTAATCATTAAATTAAATAAAATCTTTAATTAATTAATTAATCAATATTAACTAATTAATTCCAAACTATTGAATAAATTCCAAAATTAGAATATTTCTTTCCATAAAGATGTATGACCCTCTTAGGTTCACTACTAAACTAATAGTAGGCTTGCAACATTTTCAACTTATGAATAGCAATTATTCTAATTAATTAATCCACTTTGGAATTAACTCCTTAATTCCAAGAACCTCACTATCCATGAAAAAACTTAACAAGTAATCATGGCAAACTAGTATTAGGTAAAATAGCAAATAAATTTATTTTAGTTGCGAGTACCATTCACATACGGTTCTTTAAATAGCTAATCTCTCGATTGAATTTAGGGCATGGATTATAAGTCAAAACCCCAAATGATTCAATAATTGTGATCCTATTTTAAGTTCCAATGATTCCTGATAAATCACGATTTATTCTGTATTGGCCAAAGCTTTTGAATCACGAATTATAAAAACACAGGAGATTCTTTTGTTTAAAAAGACAAGTGTCGAATTCTATGTTGGCTATTGAAAAACCTCTATGCACACCAATGTAACACCCAACATACCCCCTTTGTGATTGTTAAGCAATCAGAAGATATATCAAAGTACTGCAGTATGCACACAAGGCTACCATCATACCTCAAGTCCGAGGACTAGCCATGTACTATCGCAACATAGAAATTCTTAGTTCGACAAGCAAAGCCTCCAGCTAAAAATTTTTTTTGGGCCATATTCGGTGTACTTGTTCCCTAACAAGCACCCACATACATGCACTTACGTCTCTACACTAATGCCAATGGAATGTGACATCCTCATCTCACTAACATGCATCATATGTGTGAGTCTTACTGAGCTATTTGATATCCTATCTCAAAAAGTTTTAGATTCGGAACTTATTTAAGACCAAAGCCTTAAAGACATATTCCATGATCGCCATCATATTCGTGACCATGCCGTGTAGCTAAATTTGGTGTAAGGACTTTATCTAATGTGCAAAAAAAAAGATACATGACATAAGATAAAGAAAATATTTTTTTTGTTAATATAATTCTATAAGATTGTCTTTACAAAAGAAATAGAGTATAATATATCCAATTCAATTAGGGCATTGGGCATCCTACTCTAACATAAGGACTCCATCAACTTCGAACCACTATTACATTGTTGCATTATTTACATTTTTGCACTTCATATCCAAGCAATTTGTTTGCTTGCTTGCTAACCTGTAGTTGTGCTTTTCTATTTATCATACTCAAACTGCCCTGCATTGCATACAAAATGATACTTTTATGTTTAAGTGTTTAAACAATATTTTGTTACATATTTTGAAGTTCATTGAGTTTTTTTTTGAAAGGATATCCACTATATTTTTCAAATCAATTTATCAAATTTTAAGTGGTTAATTTATAAGTAAAGAATCCTAAATTAATCAACTCCCTCTCCCAAGTACCTAGCGGTCATAAACCTAAATTTAGATTTCAATATCTCTATAAAGATATGAAAATTAAATTCTTGAAAAGCATAATATTTTTATTAACTACAAAGGATTCACACACCTCTTGAACTATAGGAATTACAAAGTTGTGTTATCTAAGGTCATATATAAAATTTCCTCTCCCTAGTGTTGAACTTCATATACCAAACATTCAAGATTAATGGTTGGTTAATCAAGATTCAATTAAATCAAGATAATTTAAATAAACCGAATAAACTCAAATACAATAAAATCAATAATCAAAATATAGTCTCAAACTTAGGTTATATCATCCCCTAAATAACGAATTCAGTTCATAACTGAATCTAGAAAACCCATAGACAAACAAATGTTCATGATAAAAGAAAAGGAAAGGAAAGAAGAAACTCTAGAAATTGAGAGGAGAATGGATTCTTTGTGTGCAGGAATTGGTGTCTTCAATTGCGTTCTTCAAGTATAATTCATTGTTCTCTTTTCATTCTTTTTCTCTGAAAAGTTTCAAGAGTCCCTTCAAAAGTCCCTTAGCCTTTTCTTTTATACTCCTCTCTAAAACAACAACAAGAAGAGACCTAACTTAGTCACCCATCGACAAGCCCTGCGATGCAAAGGAGATGGCACTGCGGCGCCAAAACTCTATCTAAATTTTTCCTCAAGTGGCACTGTAACCTTGAAATTGAGGCCACGGTGCCAAAATCTTGATTTTTTTTAACAAACAGCATGAGCCGCAACTAAAGAAAGTGGCACCACGACGCCAAACTCTTGACCTTGGCACTAAATCCTTACTTTTTTTTCGATCTTCTTGGAACTTTTATGCTTGCCTCATTTTTCAATTTATTAAAAAAATATAAACGCAACACGTAAAATGCAACAAAAATTTAAGTGAAAGGTACTTGAATTATAGGTATAAGACCAACTCAATAATCAATTAAATAACTAATTTTATAATTTAATTAAAAGAAAGATTATAACTTAATCAATAAATGATTGTTGGGGCCCAAATATTAATATAACATTAATAATATAATTATTTTGTTTAACAGTTTATCAACACAACATCGATTAAGAAGAGATATATCTTCGTATATTAATCCATATATACTTGAATTATTTATTCATTGTTTATTATGCACATAATACATTGGTTTAATTCCTTATTCATAATATTATTTTAATGAACAATCATAAACTTTACAACCTCTACAAATTTCTCTAATAGTGAGGATTTAGTTTGTTTGATGACACCCTCTTGCTCTCCCTCCCTCTTAGCCCTTTCTCGTTTTTCATTTATCATGCAACTAAATGAATAATCGTTATACGTTTAAGTTGAAACTACAAATAAATTAAAGTATGAGGAAATATAATTTAAATTTATCAACTTGAGAACCCAACTACTAAATAAACTGAACCTCACAAACAAAATCACTCAGTTTTAAAAGATGATTTTTTGGTTACAGTTTAATTTTTTGCCAATCACACATGTGTTCTGGTTGAATACCATAAAATAGCTTCACACAATCTTACACACTTAGAGAGAATTACAGATATAGAGAAAAAAGGAAAAATAATACATAAATAATTATGGGAAAAAGGAAGAAAAAGAAAGAAAAATGGGAAAAAACAAAAATATTAAGGAAAAGAAAAGAAAAGAAAGAAAGTAAAATGAAAACGAACGTCAGCCTTTAGTTTTAAATGAGGGGCTGAAAAATGACCTTTTGAGCACATTTTTTTGAACACTGGTTCTATATTTCTTGAGCCGATAAAATTTGAAACTTTATATGAACAACCCTATTATATCGGATGAAAAATGAAGTTTGACGTAACATCACTAGTAGGAATGCTTGTTATAGATGATTGAATAATTATATTCAAAATAATTGATCGTTAATATACTTGGGGTGACTAACCTAATATTTTCTAAATTAAATGTTTAATTAAATGTGGAAATTTGAGTCGATGTGTCACAAACTATAAGTACATCCAATATAGCCCAAATTGAGTAGTATTTGAGGGCATTTGCCTTTATTAATAGATGCAAAGTAGGGTCAATCAAGATTCAACAAGAGAAATTTTCACAAACCTGACAAGTTTTCCTAGAGTCAAAAGTATGTACAGAGCTAATCAACCTAAATCTTTTTAGTTATCTATTTAGAATTTTTTTTTACTTAATACTGTGAACTAGAGGCCCGACTGAAAGTATATTAGGGATGACCTTCAATATTGTAGGAGTTTTCTCCCATTTGAATAATATGTTTATTTAAATTTGAAATTTAATACGTGGACCTAATTTTCATTAGATAAAATCTTTAGGTACCAGCAAAATCTTTACTATGTAGGTTTTAGTGTCGGGAGCTATTGTGGTAATATTTGTATTATAGGCATAATTCTTTGTTTGAAAGTCCTATTAACCTAATTTCTGATCCATTGAAAAGATAAGAGATGATAACTCGTATATTGACTACAAAGGATAAACCCTAGATCATTCGAGTTCAATACGAATAATAAACTTAAAGAGTTAGAACTGGATTAAAACTTTCAAATATGGTACATGTTGATATTTTTGCATAATTCTTTCCACATATTAGATATTAAGGTAATTCAAGAGAATATAAAAATCCATCAAATAGAGATACATTTGATATAAAGACACCTAAAGCCAATTTATCCAAGAAGAAGGTCGAAAATCAATCCCAAAATGCTTTATAACACAGCATGTTGAGCCACTATGCTAGAATGTTTGGTGCCTAGGTGTCGTTACTTAGGGCTGCGGTGCCAAAAACTGAGGCTAAGATGCCTAGGCACCATTGGATGGGAAATTTTGAGACCAGACAATATATTTTGGGTTGAGGCGTCATTTCCTCACACCTTATTTATATCTTCAATTAGCATTTTGAATTATAATAGATGTGCCTTAACATAGGTATATCTAGATAATTTTAGTTGATATTTAGCATGCATTTGCACTACATCTTAACAAATAAATGGCTAGCATACCTATAAAATATTATGTTCAATCGTGCAATATTAGGAAACCTTGCCAAAACATCAATGGTACAAGGCTACCATAGAAAATATATTAAGAATCTATGGTTCGCATAATCAAACAAAATTATTTTAGTTTCATTACATACAACATTAGAATGCAATCGATCTAAAGCATCTTTGTACATATTTCAAACTCATCATGGCATCTTATCCAAGTTCATAATTATGTTGATCCAAATTGTATAAAAGGGTCTAAAGGAGGAGGAGGATGAATAGACATTTCAAAAAAAATTTAAACAACTTGCCAAAACTTTAGTTTCAAAATGTTGTCCCCTACTCTGGTTGAAAAACGATTACTCACTTGATGACTTAGAAGACTTTGACTCAGTCCACTAAATACTTGTGCTAAATTTTAATAGAGTTTCACAATGAAAAATAAGATGCAAATGCAATGTAAGAACATGTCACTGATTTTGAAGGGCTTCATTGAATAATTCCACACCTGAAGGCCAGCATGAGAAACCAAATGATGGACGTGGTAATGTACCTAAAGCGTAAAGCAGCATGGAGTTCATGCTTTATTTGCTTTGTCTCTGAGGCAGCTTTTCCATTAGATTACATTGTGGATAGATAGAGATTTAAAACTCTAATTAGTTTATCAATTCTATTTTTTTTTTCTTATTCTTCTTTGTTTAGCAAAATTGTTTTGAATGGTTATTGTTTGTACAGAGGAAGGATGAGATCACAAAATATATTTTTGTAATGTTTGCTTTATACAAATCGTATTCATTTGGTTATAAAGATAAACATGATATGTTTTGAAGGTTTAAACCTACTAAAAAGTCAGTTTATACTTAAAGCATCCTCCCTTATACAATGCTTTGCGTCCACTTTAAGTTGATATTGCTATGAAACTATTTTGGTTTACCTAACGAACTTAATAACAGAGAAAGAATAAAAGCTAACTTAAAAATAGTAAACTCTCACTCAATTTATATACACTTACAATTGGGTACATGTAGTATTCAAAACAACTTAGTCTTACAAAAAATGAGCAAACCTCATGTGTTTGGAATAATGCAAGATTAGGCTAGAAAGGAGTTACTAACCACTCTTGTACTTATCCTTGGAAAAAATAAAACAACAGTAAAAATAAAAAATAATTCTCCTACACCTTAAAGTAATGCTATTAGCCTTTCGCTGAAACTTATTTCATGGTGACTACTTCTGATCACCCACTAATGTACACATACATTCATCATCGCCACTAGATTTTGGGTATACAAGGAAAAAATGACCAAGAAATAATAGAGAAAAAGTTAAGCAGGCTTAGACTTGTCAAATGGGCACATAATCAGCCATCAGAAACCACCCTAGGACCAGCGCGTGAATGGTAAAGGGCTACTTGGGCTGGTTTAGGGTATATGAATTGGGCTCTTATTGGGTCCATAGGTTGAAACACAACCCAATGCATGAGCCGACCTATTTTAGCCAAGGCCCACTTTAGGACCGAACGGGACCAAGCCTGTCATGGGCTATTTAATTATATATATGTATATAATTCATAAATGTGCATGCATGGAGTTAACCAAAACCTCATATAAGAAAATGATGTACTTAAACTAATAAACCAACTTTAGTTTTGTTAGATGTGTGAAGCAAATATATAATAGACATAACATCCTGGATCAATAAGTATAAAAACTTAGGATAATAAATTTAGAATAATTAAATAAAATCAACAAACTCTCAAAATGATACACTTAAAATAATCAATTAAAGAATTATATGCAAGTTACACTAATGATAATTCATAAAATAAGAATAAAAATTTAAAATAATAAAATTAGACTAATCAAATATCAAACCTTAAGATTATACATTTACAATTAGTCAACTAAAAAATTGTATTGTAGAATAATAAACTTAGACTAATCAAATAAAAGCCAATCTTAAACCTTAGGATGATAAACAACAATAATCAACTAAAAATTTGTTGACTGCCTATACAAGAGAATTCATAAAATAAAGGCTTAAAATTAACAATAATAAAATTAGATTAATCAAAAAAAATTAATACCAAATTTTATGATCGTAATATTTAGTATAATCAAATGGAAAAAAAAAGTCAAACTTCATATAATCCACCAAAATTTAGATTAAAAAATTAAAATAATCATATAAATCAATACCAAACCTTAGGATGATACACTTACAATAATCCACTACAAAATTATATACTAGTTATACTTAAAAAGTCATAAATAAGGTTAAAAACTTAGAATAAACAACCTAAAATAATCAAATTAAATTCAAGACCAAATTTTAAGATCATATAGCTAGAATAATCAAATGAAAAATCAAAATCAAACTAAAGATAACTCAAAAAATTAAGATATAACTTAAATAATCAAAACATTGGGATAAAATATTCATTTGGATGGTAAGAAAATGCTTATTAGGCCCGGCCCATACATGCCCCTACACACCTAACCCGAAAAGCTCAAAACAAGCATGGGACTGGCCCCGCTAGCACTGGGATAGTAAGTTGAGGTGAGGTTGTATATTGAGAAAATTATTTAGCCCAGCCCACTTTATAACTGAGCGATGCTGGACTAACATGGCCCATCCTAGTTGACAACTCTAAACATGCTCAATTTTTTTTTTGTGCCAAGATTACACTAAAATATACACTTTTCATAATCCTTCCCTTTCATATCAAGGGGCTTCCAACACAATTTATTTATCAGATCATTTGATCATCATCATCGTATCAATATAATTTGAAAGTCCATAGCTTTGAATAACTCGCGAAATAGGCAAAATTGATTAGACTATGCAACTAAATTGTCTTAAAAGTTAAGTTGCAGATCTAACATTTTATGCTCAACTTTAGCTTAATTACCTATAATCTTTATTGTTGCACTATAATATCCAATAATTTTCATGCCACTCTATTTTCATGTTATCTAATATTTTCATTTTATACTGCAAAAAAGGGAAAAAAATTATTTATGGGAGGCGTGGGAATTTGAATTTCGAGTACCTCTCGAAGTTGCTGATGGTTCACTTTGGGTAGAGAATATCTTCAAATGCATTTACTTTTATCTTCGATCTGTAGCGAGAGCTAGATTGAAATTTGTGATACTATAGAAAGTTGCTGACGATTCACTTTCGAGGAGAAAATGACAATTAAAATTTTTGTTTCTTTTTCTTTAATGGAAAGCAATATGTAGCTTTCCTTCTCCATCTTTTTACCAATTCCATCTTTGATTATGTTGCAGAGAGAGTATGAGAGCCAATTTTCACTTTTCTTATAAAATTAACAAAAGATATTTTTTTCTCTCTGTTATCATATTATATTAGTTCAACACATGGCAATCATCTATATAATACAATAGAAGATAGAATACTATTTTATAATAGATGATTTTGGAGGTTTGAAGATTTTGGCTATAGGACAATCACAACAACCAACATAATAGAACTAACATAGGATCTATCATACTATGTATGACAGTAATTGTCCATAACTCTAAGTTCCTGGGCTTTCTAGATTTACCACTAATTTAGGTGAACCTGCACAATTTACCAAGTCTTGGGAGGGGTCCAGGCCCCATCCAACCTTCGATGAATCTGTCCATGAGAAAAAGAGTTGTAACTAGGTATAGAAAGATAAGCTAGTCAAGTATCCAAACATAAATTACATCTTCCAATTTAGGCTTTTGGCTAAGATTTCAACTATAGCACCATTTTTAAAACCATCTTACATAGATATCTATTTAACAACTTTTTATGGTGTAATCCAATTCTAGTGGTTTAGCATAAAGACAAGATATAAGCAATTGCAACAAAATGTTAAGGAAAGTTTTCTATCTTCCAGCAGATATTAAGATCCACACATATGCTTAAAAGATATCACAAGCTAACCATCCAAATCATGACGAAAGATACCTAAGACAGTCCATAGGAAATAAACTTAGCATACAGTAAATTCTCTATTGTAGTATTCTACTAATTGTCTTTCTCATTGAAAATAATGTGAATAGATTCCTCTAGTACCAAGGTTCATTGTTAAAGGCCATGTATGCCTTACTTGTAGTAGAGTAGCCTAGGAATACTCATTTATTAACTTTAACATCGAAAACGTGGAGTTGTTCCTTTCCACTGATATGAATGAAGAACTTGCAACCAAATATATAGAAGTAGGAGATGTTGGGCTTCATTCCCTTCCATAGCTCATACAGTGTCTTCTTATGTTGCATGCTGATCATACACCGATTTTGAGTTTAACAGACTGTGTTTGTTGCCTCAGCTTAGAAGCTCTTTGGAAGTCTTACTTTGCTATTATAGCTTACTTGAGCATTCTGTTCTTTCTTTTAGCAACTCCATTTTGTTGAGGAGTCAGCAAAATACTTCTCCACTCCACTATTTGTGAATTATGTGCCCTCTGTCTCATCTGATGCATATAATGGCTTAGCCTTTCTTTGTCTAAATTCTCTTCAGTAGTTTGATCAGCTGGGTGTATGTCTCATCTTTTCTCTATAAAAATGTGGCCCATGTGTATCTTATGTAGTTATCAACTACAACAAAAGTGTATTTTCTTCAAATTGAGACCATTTGTTTGCACCATTCCAAATAAATTCATATGGAGTAGTTCCAATTTCTGGTGGCCGGTAGGTGTTGCTTGTTTAAAGGTTGATTTAGTTTATTTTCCTATCTGACATGCTTGAGATACTCTGTCCTTTTAATATGTTCCACTTGGAAGTTCTTCCACCAGTCTATGCTTGAAGGGCTTTACAATTGTTTTGAAATGATATCAAGCATTCATAACAAACCTTATTCTAAAGTATTCTTTGCTATAAAACAAGTAAGAGTAGTAGTACAAGATGATAAATAATAAACTATATAGACCTTACATCTTTTAACTTCTGTAAGTTTCATTTGACCAGATTCAATATATTTAGCAATACAGTAATTATTACAGAATTCAATAGTATAACATTTATCACAGAGTTGACTGATGCTAATACGTCAGTAATAGTATGTTACCTCTGCATATTTTACCTACCCCCTTACTTTTTACTTTTGAGTTATCTCTAAACGCTGCAATAGGCCATTTGGTTAGCTTTGAACTTCATCAAGAGATTTTTTTATCTCCAGTCACGTACGTCGAGCAACCATTGTTAATGTACCACAATGGAGGTCCATTGACTGTCTTGTAAGTCTGCAGATAAGCAACTAAATTTTAGGTACCCATTTAGTCCTTCAGGGTTAGTCTGTATGGGAACCATACTTGTTTGACCTTTTTTTTAGGAGGGTCAACCTTATAGGTTTCCTATGCACTGAAGTTTTATGGTTGTGCTTGTGTGCAATACTCTAATGCATCATGTGTTTCACATATGAATAATATTGATGAGTAGATGAGTGCATCATGTGTGCACGTGAGAGATGAAATCTTTATATGGTGGATCGATGGATTCAATGTTATGCATATGAATGGTATATAGCATAATTAGCAGTTGAGTAATCATGTACCATCTATGAGGTCTTCCAAATCTCTCATTGTTGGATAGTGAACTCTCGTATGGTATGGAGTCGAGTGGGGTAGGTTATCATATAGTTTCATGTGGTGTCCATGTCTGAAGTCACTTATACTTCTAGTCCTTTGTCTTGGGACTTTGGACTTTGGTGAAGTTGATTTGGTCGGCTTCTTTCTTTCTACATATCCTAGTCCTCTTCTATTGACTCTACCAATTTTTGGCTTTCTTTGCATTTTGCAATGATCAAGACTCTTAACTTGATTTAACTTTTGATGAATATTATGTTTCACTGTTCTTTAGGTAGATCATTTTTGTCCTTAGTCTCAACAATAGGAGAGCTGGTTCTAGCAACTATATGGTAGATGCCTTGAGTCGAAGGGTAGATCTGGCAAACTTAAGGGTGGTAGCCACTCTGCCTTTGAGTGATGTTGCCACTTTAGTGGAAGACCAAATATAGAAGTTACTATTAAAAGTTCCGGCAGCTTAGTGCTTAGTTGGTCTGGTCGAGTAGGGCAAAGCTCGATAATTTTGGTTGCATGGAATTTATTGAGGAATAATGAGAACCTCATCTATGTGCTGAAGGGTGGGGACCTAAGGAAATTCTTGATCGTCGAATGCCATAAAACCTTTTGGGTGGGATATCCTAGCGAGGAACACACCCGTGCCCTAAAGGGCTCTCATGGGGGAGTAGTATTAATAGCTATAGGGGTTAACCCCAACAATAATATCTATTCTATTACCTATGTTATGGTCAATAAGGAGTCAAGGGACACTTGGATTGGTTTTTGACCCTATTGAAAATAAATTTGAAATTCATAAGGATTGCAAGTATACCTTCATGTCTGATAAACAGAGCCCGAATCAAGCCTTTCAGGAGGTGTTCCCTAATTCTGGTCATATGTTTTGTGTTAGGCAAATGCGCAATAACTTCAAAAAATGATGGGTTTGGTCAAACATTTAAGAGTGCTTTGTAGAAGGCGGTTAAGGATACAATAGTGAATGAATTTAGGAGAAGGATAATGAAAATGAGTGCTATAGATGAGAAGTTAGCTGAGTGGTCTAATGACAAACCACGTCAACACTGGAATACATTCACATGCCAACAAAAACCTAAAGAAACATAAATATCACTAAAAAAGAATAAGATTAGAGTATACACTAAGTGTGCTGACAAAGACTGTAGGTGGAAGATTTATGCGCATAAGGTTACAATTGAATGCACATTTCAAATAAGGTAGTACTACCCTAATCACACTTGTGGGATGAGTTTTCTTGTAAAAAACATGAAATCCAACTGGTTATCAGGAAAATATGTCCAAATAATTCAATTCTAACCCTAGGTGATACCTGAAAGGCTTTAGCATTATTGTCATGAAGGACATTAGATACCATATCTCAAATTATCAAGAATATAGGGCAAAAAAAAGCCATCGAAATGATTAAGGAAAGTATAGTGAGCAGTATTCATTGGTCTAGGATTATACAAATGAAATAAAAAGAACAAACCCTAGTTCTACTATAATCAAAGGAATTGATCAATTAAGTGGTGAGTATAGGTCTGACAGCATTTATTTCTACTTACATGATTTGAAAATAAGATTTTCTATTGGTTGTAGGTCTTTCATTAGGGTAGGTGGGTGTGTTACGTAAAAGGCTCTCATGGGGGAGTAGTATTAATAGCTATAGGGGTTAACCCCAACAACAATATCTATTCTATTACCTATGTTGTGGTCAATAAGGAGTCAAGGGACACTTGGATTGGTTTTTGACCCTATTGAAAATAGATTTGAACATTGAGAAGGATTATAAGTATACTCTCATGTTTAATAAACAGGGCCCGATTTACGCCTTTCAGGAGATGTTCCCTAATTTTGGTCATATGTTTTGTGTTAAGCACATGCGTAATAACTTCAAAAAATAATGGGTTTGGTCAAACATTTAAGAGTGCTTTGTAGAAGGCGGTTAAGGATACAATAGTGAATGAATTTAGGAGAAGGATAATGGAAATGAGTGCTATAGATGAGAAGGTAGCAGAGTGGTTTAATGACAACCACGTCAACACTGGAATACATTCACATGCCAACAAAAACCTAAAGGAACATAAACATCACTAAAAATGATTAGATTAGAGTATACACTAAGTGTGCTGACAAAGATTGTAGATGGAAGATTTATGCGCATAAGGTTACAATTGAATGCACATTTCAAATAAGTAGTACTACCGTAATCACACTTGTGGGAAGAGTTTTCTTGTAAAAAACATGAAATCCAACTGGTTATCTAGAAAATATGTCCAAATAATTCAATTCTAACCCTATGAGATATATGAAAAGCTTTAGGATTATTGTCATGGAGGACATTAGATACCATATCTCAAATGATCAAGAATATAGGGCAAAAAGAAATGCCATCGAAATGATTGAGGAAAGTATAGTGAGCAGTATTCATTAGTTCAGGATTATACAAATGAAATAAAAAGAACAAACCCTAGTTCTACTATAATCAAAGGAATTGATCAATTAAGTGGTGAGTATAGGTCTGACAGCATTTATTTCTACATACATGATTTGAAAATAAGATTTTCTATTGGTTGTAGGTCTTTCATTAGGGTAGGTGGGTGTCACGTAAATAGCTCTCATAGGTGAGTAGTATTAATAGCTACAGGGGTTGACCCCAACAATAATATCAATTCTATTACGTATGTTGTGGTCAATAAGGCGTCAAGGGACACTTGGATTGGTTTTGGCCCTATTGAAAATAGATTTGAACATTGAGAAGGATTATAAGTATACTTTCATGTCTGATAAATAAGGCCCGAATCAAGAGTTTCAGGAGGTGTTCCCTAATTTTGGTAATATGTTTTGTGTTAGGCACACGCGCTCTAACTTCAAAAAATGATGGGTTGGTCAAACATTTAAGAGTGCTTTGTAGAAGGCGGTTAAGGATATAATAGTGAATGAATTTTGGAGAAGGATAATGGAAATGAGTGCTATAGATGAGAGGGTAGCTGAGTGGTTTAATGACAAACCATGTTAACACTGGAATACATTCACATGCCAACAAAAACCTAAAGGAACATAAACATCACTAAAAATGATATGGTTAGAGTATACACTAAGTGTGCTGACAAGGATTGTAGGTGGAAGATTAAGGCGTATAAGTTTACAAATGAATGCACATTTCAAATAAGGTTAGTACTACCCTAATCCCACTTGTGGGATGAGTTTTCTTGTAAAAAACATGAAATCCAATTGGTTATCGGGAAAATATGTCCAAATAATTCAATTCTAACCCTAGGAGATATATGAAAGGCTTTAGGATTATTGTCATGGAGGACATTAGATACCATATCTCAAATTATCAAGAATATACGGCAAGAAGAAATGCATCGAAATGATTGAGGAAAGTATAGTGAGCAGTATTCATTGGTCCAGGATTATACAAATGAAATAAAAAGAACAAACCCTAGTTCTACTATAATCAAAGGAATTGATCAATTAAGTGGTGAGTATAGGTCTGACAGCATTTATTTCCACTTACATGATTTGAAAATTAGATTTTCTATTGGATGTAGGTCTTTCATTAAGGTAGGTGGGTTTCACATAAATGGCTCTCATAGGGGAGTAGTATTAATAGCTATAGGGGTTGACCCCAACAATAATATCTATTCTATTACCTATGTTGTGGTCAATAAGGAGTCAAGGGACACTTGGATTGGTTTTTGACCCTATTGAAAATAGATTTGACCAT
>CM033109.1:10986101-11123420 GCA_019321725.1 Paulownia fortunei | reverse complement strand
ACCTTAAAAGGTACACATATTTACTTGGCTCGCTCCACTTGTCCAACAAATGGAGATTTGCTCATCTTTTCTTTGAGGCAGGATTCACAAGTTGGTAGTTCTTGCTCTTCGTTAGATCAAGCAATTGTGCCAATTTGTTAAACCTTTTCTTAGAAATATGTCCTAATCTTGCATGCCACAGGCTCATTGAACCATGATTATCTAATTTTCTTTTATTTTGTTGAATTGTGAAAATGGAGTTATGGGGAGTAATAGTATATAAACAATTCATCAAAGAACTAGAATATATAAAATCAGAACATTTGAAAATAGAACAATTTCCATTCTCAATGGTAAATCTAAAACTTTCTCTATCCAAAACTGGAATAGAGATAATGTTCTTAATAATATCTAGAACAAAAAGACAATAATTTAAAATTATTACATAACCATTCTTAAAAGCTAGATTAACGGTCCCTATAGCTAATGCAGCAACTCTTGCTCCATTTCCCATCCTAAGGATCGTCTCCTCTCCTCTATCTAGCTTCCTACTTCTTTCCATTATCTGCAAATTATTGCAAATATGTGAGCCACAATCGGTATCTAATACCTAAGAAGTATTGTTAACCAACAAGTTAACTTCAACAAAATATATACCTGAACTCTTCAGGCTTGTAAGATACTCCTTGCAATTCCTCTTCCAGTGCCCTGGTTTGCCACAGTAATGACACTTGTCATTGGCTTGAGAAGAAACCTTTTTGATACCGCCCTTAGCTTTCAACTTGTTGGGTTTAGAGGAACCCTTTCCTTTCTTCTTTCCTTTCTTGGGCTTTTTAGCCTTTGATCCGGAAGAAGATCCAACAAGCAGAACCGGCTTGTCCTTTTTCATAGTGGACTCAATCGTCTTTAATATGTTCACAAGCTCAATGAGACTAGTCTCCATATTGTGCATGTTAAAGTTGACAACAAAGATGTCAAATGATGGAGGCAGAGATTGTAGCAGAAGGTCCGTATAGAGTTCGTTCTCCATAACGACTCCAAGGGACGCCAGCCTTTCAATAAGGGCTATCATATTCAATCCATGATCATGGACTGAAGAGCCCTCAGTCATATGACATATGAAAAGCTCTTTTAAAATTTGATATCTCGACTGCCAAGTTCTTTCACCATACAACTCTTATAGGTGAATGAGGATCCCATAAGCACTATATTAGGTTGGTTATTTAATGCATAACATCATAATATCATTCCGCAAGTATAAAAGCATTAAATAAAATCCTAAGCATGCATTTAATAATACTTAAATAAATGGATGATCATGAACCAGTTCTATGCGGTTTATTTAAGCCAAAAATGAACCTAAGGTCAGTCTAAGGGTAATAAAATGGAATAGAACATATTCTATTACATAATTGTATCCCATACAAACATGGGCCTTCTTTTTTATTCTCTTTCGTCTTCCAAAGAAAAAGAAAAACCTTACCATCTATTCTACTCTCTTTACAGAAAATAAAATAACTTACATAAATGAAATAAGAGGCTCGCAGGCCCCATTTTAAAACCTAAAAATATTAAATAAAATCAATCACATTGGTCCAATGGCTCATGATCTTCCCATACATGCTCATAATTAACATCATATGTAATTATCAAAATATGTAAATTTACCAAATTGTTAAACGCAATTTTTCTTTTAACATGGAATAATTTTAATTGCTTATTTAAATTGTTTAAATATGAAAATAAAAAAAAATTGATGACACAGGCGTCGGGTGTCAAACACCCGACGGCTGCACGTGCAGGCACCAGGCAGTGGGTGCCGGTGCGCCCGACAACGAGCGCCCGTCACCCGGCGTTCGTAACCCAACAGTGGTATTAGAGCCACAGTTTTACTTATTTAGTGAATTTCGGATTTATGAATACATATTTTTAAATTGTTTAAATTCATGTTAATTATGTAAAATTTGATTTTGCATATTTTAAAAAAAAAATAATTGGAATAATTCATCAAATTTTTTTATTTTTTTTAGTTTTTTGAATATTAAAATTATTCCAATTAAAAATTTCTGAAAATATGCCAAATTAAATTTTACATAATTAACATGAATTTAAAAAATTTTAAAAACATGTATTCATAAATCCGAAATTCATTAAATAAGTGAAACCGTGGCTCTGATACCACTGTTGGGTTCGCTATAACAGAAGGTGTATACGCAACGGAAAATTAAAATTTTTATCAAACATAAATTTAACTCCTTTAATTCGAAAGTGATTTTAACGATCGCCCTTATTCAAGTGAATATATAAATAATATAAAATCGGATTATACCTTTCGTGCACTCCAGTTGTTGTAGGAAATGAAGCAATCAATTGCTTATCCTGGACTATCAGAACTCGCAGAGATCCAAGTGTCTCCCCTCTATTAGGTCCACAATACGAAAAAGCAACACCAATCAAAAGGATTCGCTAGTATTCTTTTAATTATTTACTAATCTAGAACCGGAGTAAATTTTCAAGAACAATAAAGATTAATTCTTTAAGTTCTTGAAACAATAATATGAAGAGAATAACAAGAAACTAATTTTTCTTTTTCTTTCTTTTCTTTTCTTGGAGAGTAAAAATAGAAGACTTTAAACAAAATATTTTTTGCTCAAATTTTTGAATTGAATTATGTAATTTTCATCCCTCATATATATATAGGCTGAAAATTTTAATCATTTTCCAACTCTTGGAAAGTTTTTCAATTTTGAACTATTTCAAAACCTTATTTTGGAAGGATTCCAAATCTTCCAAGAACTCTTCTCTTTTCTCTCTCCTATTGTATGTGGAATAATTTGAGACTACAAAATTGTCTACATACATTGTTGATATTAATTTGAACTTTTAAAATAATATCAAGATAGATATATATCATATATATATACTATAATTATATTAAATCTTAGTGGCCTATTTTATCCCATAAAATTGGTCACTATATTTATTTATCTATAAATATATTAATTAAATAAATCATATTTATTTAATTTATTCTCTTCATACTTTAGTGGGCTTTTTAAATGACCCACATTATTTTGGGCTTGAACTCAAAAATCCCCAAATCAATTCAATTGATTCAATCCCAATTTAATCAATCCAATTGATTAATTTAATTTACTCCAATTGGGCTTCCTAATCAAATTAGGTCCAATTAAATAATCCAATTACTTAATTGAATAATTTAATTTAACCATTAAATTAAATAGAACCCTTCATTAATTAATTGATCAGTATTAATTAATTAATTTCCAACCATTGGATAAAATCTAAAATTAGAAATGTTAATTTGCATAAAGATGTGCGGCCTCTTAGGTTCACTACTAAGCTAGTAGTGGGTTTGCAACATTTACAACTTATGAATAATAATTATTTCAATTAATTAATCTAATTAATTAATCCGCTTGGAATCAACTCCTTAATTCCAAGAACCTCACTATCCATGAAAACACCTAGCAAGTAATCATGGCAAACTAGTCTTAGGTGAAATAGCGAGTAAACCTATTTCAGTTGCGAGTACCATACACGTACGATCCTTTCGACAGCTAATCTCCTGATTGAATCTAAGGCATGGATTATAACTATGATCCCATTTCAAGTTCCAATGATTCTTGATGAATCACAATTCATACTGCCTTGGCCAAAGTTTTGAATCATGAACTATGAAAAACATAGGAGATTCCCTTATTTAAAAAGACAAGTGTCGAATTCTATGTTGACCACTGACAAACCTCCATGCACACCAGTGCAACACCCAACATACCCCCTTTGTAATTGTCAAGCAATCAGAAGATATATCAAAGTGTTGCAGGATGCAAATAAGGCTACTATCGTGCCTCAAGTCTGAAGACTAATCGTGTACTATCGCAACATAAAAATTCTTATTTCGACGGGCAAAGCCTCCGACAAAGAATTTCTTGTGGGCCATATTCAGTGTACTTGTTCCCTAACAAGCACCCACATATATACACTTACGTCTCTACACTAATGCTAATGGAATGTGACATCCTCGTCTCACGAGCATGCATTATATGTACTAGTCTTACTGAGCTATTTGATGTCCCATCTCAAAAAGCTCTCAACTCAAACTTATTTAAGACCAAAACCTTAGAGGCATGTTCCATGATCGCCATCATATGCGCGACCATGCCCCGTAGCTAAATTTGGTCTAAGGACTTTATCTTATGTGCATAAATAAAAAAATACAAGACATAAGATAAAGAAAATGCCTTTTTATTAATATGATTCCTAATAAGATTATCTTTACAAAAGCAAAAGAGTATAATACACTCAATCTAATTGGGGCGTTGGGCATCCTATTCTAATAGGACTTACTGGGCAAGCTATTGGAATTCCTATAAGTTTTGAGGATCAGTGTACATGGATGACGACCTGTTTGATTGTATTGTGGGCATATTCTAATTTTTACATTCATTATTATTATGTAAAGTGCTGACTATATATAAATAGTAATTTTTCTATATACAGGGTTATATGTGAGAAAATACTTTACTGTTTCTCAAAGTACTACATTTGACAAAAGTAAATATATATATATATACACATGCACACCCATGTGCTACCTTGTCAAAATTATTGTTATACCAATATCTATATTTAGTGGTGGGTGTGTTACACTAGTCTTTGGTGAATAGCAAACAAACCTATTTTATTTACGAGTACCATGCAAATATGGTCATTTCATCAGCTAATCTCCCGATTAAGTTTAGGGTAGGGATTATTAGTCGAAACCTTATTTTGACTTAACAACTATGATTTCATTTCAAATCACACTGATTCGAAGATGAATCATTAGAAAACCCTCGTCTAATATATATCCTGCCTGGCTAAGGTATTAGAGGACTATAAGAACATAGGAGATTTACCTATTTTTTCAGATATGTGACGAATCCTTTGTTGGATACTTATTAACCTCCAAACACGAAGACCATACACCCAGCATAAACCCTTTGTAATTGTCATACAATTGGAAAATATATCAAAGTATATGATATCGTGCATAAGGCTACAAGGTGCCTCAAGTATAAGGACTAGTTAATATACTATCGTAATTTGGAAGTTCTCATTCGCCAAACAAGGTTTTCAATTAAGAATTTTCTATGGGCTAGTTTGGTGTACTTGTTCTTCAACAAGCACCCACACACATGTACTAGCATCACACGTTGATGCCTATGGATTGAGACATCCTCTTTTCAAGCATGTATCATGCATACGAGTCTATTGGGTTTATCGATATCCCATTTCAATGAACCTCAACTAGGAATGTGTTTTAGATAAAGCTATTGAGGCATATTCAATGATCGCCATCATGTGCATGACCTTGCCCCATAGTTATCTATGATCTGGGAACTTAATCTAATTAACTAAATCCAATTGAAGATAAAGAAATACTAATTAATTAATATATTTCGAATGAGATTGTTCACATCATTAATATAGAAACGACCAGTATTTGGTACGTTGGGCACTACTCTAATAATCTCTCACTTGTCCTAGAGTCAATTACCCAGTATCTTAGGCCTGTCTTCCCAAGATGTGCATTGCATACTCTTTACACTAAGGGTCTAATTAATGGACGTGATATAATTTCTGTTGAGACAACTTTTTTCACTATGTTATCATCTCTACCAATGATTTCTCGAATCAGGTGGTATCGCCTCATAATGTGCTTGGATCTTTGATGAGATCTTGGTTTCTTTACTTGTACAATAGCCCCATTGTTATCACTATAGACCGCAACTGGATCGACAACAGCCAAAACTATGCCCAACTCTTGGATGAAGTTCCTTATCTAAACACCCTCTCTTATTGCATCATATGCAATGATGTATTCACCTTCAATGGTGGACTCTACACTTGTTTCAAGCTTGGAACTCTTTCTAACTAATCGCCCCACCATTTAGGATGAATTAAAATCTAAACACAAACTTTGAGTCATTTATTTTGGACTAAAAAGCTATATAAAATATCTTAGTTTCAGTTATCTATAACCATACTCCAAGAAGACATCTTCACTGCTTCATAAGTACTGAGGCTTTCTATGCTTTTTGCATGGAATAGATTGATATTTGTTCGTGACATTTTGAGCATTTATGATATTTCATCTTGTACGTAGACTTACATACATTATGCTTCCAACAGTAGATGCATGTAGTATATGAGTTATTTTTTCTCTTTTTTCTAGAAGTCTTTGGGGACATAGACTTTGAAAGAGAAAACCTATGACTCATAAGCTACAATCCATTCTTAGATCCCTCTATGCTAAACTTTTTTTAGCATCTATCTATGTACATAGATTTAGGTTAGTTCGAGCATCCTCTTAACTCTTTATAGATCTAGATCCCCAATCTCTAGGATGATTTTCTCAAATCCCTCATGGAGAACTTAGTAGATGACAAGTTCTAGATGACTGCAACATTTTTATATCATCCCTATAAGTAGAATGTCACCAATGAAAAGCACAATAAACCTCACTATGCTCTCACTAACCTTCTTGTACACACTTGTTTCATCCGTATTCCTAAAGGAATCAAACTATTTGGTTGCCTCAGCGAATTGAATGTTCTACCTTTGGGAAGTTTGTTTGAGTGTATAAGTGGACATCTAAACCTTGCAAATATTTTTCTAGCCTTCTGTGGATATAAAGCACTATGTTGCTTCATAAATATCTCATTCACAATACCCTTATTGAAAAAGCAATGTTCACATCCATCTCCCATTTTTGGTAATCACAATGCACATATATGGCTAACAAGATACTAATAGGCTTTGACATTGTCTAGTAAAATGTTTCCTCAATAGTCAACACTTTGACTTTGAGCATAACCCTTCGATACCAGTCATGCCTTATAGGTCGACACCTCCTCTTATACTCCGAGCTTTCACTTGTGGACCCATTTGCAGCCAATGGATATAATACCCTATGATGGGTCCACCAAGGTTTATACTGTGTAGGAGTACATAGAGTTCATGTTATCTTTACTCCTTAGTTCCTTGGATCAATATCCAAATAGAAATCCTTTTTATTGTTATATAACAAGATATCGTATAGATGGTCTCGAGACCCTTTTGGATCTTTTTTGATTATTGTGTACTTAGAATTAAGTAATTCATTCATGCACTACTATTTTGTGTTAGAGATTTTTATGGTTTTTGAATTTCTTCAAGATATATGATCTAGCATTTTCTATAGAAACTCCTTCGACAAGAAGGTGGTGTTCCTAAAAACAAACATCATTTGTTCCGAGAGGTCATAGAAATGGTATTGGATAGATTACTCAAATATCTCACAAACTTACATAAGGTGGATCTCGTATCCAACTTATCTCCCACTAGTTATTTTGCATAAGCAGACCCCCTCTCACCCTTAGGTATTTATATAAGTGGTTTTTCCCACATCATATTTGATATGACTTTTTTGGCATCAATTTAAGTGGCACTCTTTTTAGTAAGAATATCATCGATTCTAGAGCATAGCCCTAGAATGCGAGAGGAAGTCTTGTGAAACTCATCAGGAACTGAACCATATCTAATAAAGTTCAATTCCTACGCTCAACTACCCTATTCAATTATAGAGTAACAGGTAGAGTCTACTATGATAGAATCTAATTCTCTCTTAGTTAATCAAAAAACTTTGACCTTTAGTATTCGCTTCCTTGATCAGATCAAGAAACCTTAATACTTTGCCGAGTTTGTTTCTTTACTTCAAGCCTAAAGTTTTTTGAACCTTTAAAAGGATTTAGACTTGTATCTCAAAAGATACACATACCCATACCTTGAAAAATCATTGGTAAAGATAACGACATAGTAGTAGTTTCCTTAGACACTAACACTTAGTATATATATCTGTATTGATCAAATCCAAGGGATTTACAGCATCTCCACTTATTCGACAAATGGTGATTTGGTCATCTTTCCCTTAAGTCAAGATTCACATATTGGCATTTCTTGCTCGTCCAAAAGATCAAGCAATTGAGCATAATATGAACTCTTTTCTTAGAGATATGTCCTAATCACGCATGCCACAAGTATGTAGAACCATGATCATCTAATTTATGTTTATTTTGTTGAATGAATAGCATGGAATTTGTAATTATATAAATCATTTGTAATTGTATCAACATCAAGAACTATATAACATTTTCATCCTTTGATTTTTAATCAAACTTTCTCTGTTTAGTAAGATTCTATTCTTAGTATCATTTTGATGCCAAAGGTAAATAAATAAAACTACCGCAATTCCATCCAGAGCTAAGTGGATTATTCCTTTAGCTAATAAAGTAGCATTTGCTTCACTTCCAAGCTTAAGGGTTGTCATTTCCTCTTAGTGTCTTTCTTCTTGTCACTGTTGCAACCCCTTATAGAGATAGAATCAATACCTTAATATTTAATACCCTAGAAGAATTGCCAATACCGATGGTATTCTTCTTGTCATCTTTTGCAACCCTTGCAGAAATAGGATCACTATCTGGATCTAATGCTCAAGAAGAATTAGCAACATCGACAGTTGACTTCAGCATTATATAAGTTTGAATTAGAACCGTTTCTAAATCTTTGAGCAAATCAATGCTTGCATTCATTTTTCAATGTCCCAATATACTAAAGTCATGGAATGAAACTATCTTATCTAGATTAATGCTTTGCCCAATTTTAAATTATATTTCTATTTGAGAACTCTTTCTTATTTCTTCTTTTTGACCTTTTATCCAAGAGTAGGTAGAACCAACAATCAAAAATGGGCTTTGACAGCTAGAAAATCTAATAACTTTTAAATGAGCTTTTCCTCAAGAATTGTGAAAGTTCTCTACAACTGTTTGTTGAATGTCTAGTTGCTTCCACAACTTTTGTGGGAGTTGTTTCTATAACTATTATAGAAACTCTCTTTTTGAACATTTATAAATTTCTTAAATTCGAGAATTATTCTCAAATTTTTAAGATCAATTCGTATAGATTGGAGTTTAGTAATGTTTATTGTTGTTGAGAATGATTTAAGTGATTCTAAAATGATAACTATTATCCTAAGCAAGGTAGAAAACTAAGTTTACTGTTGTCGAGAATGATTAAAGTGATTCTAAAATGATAACTATTATCCTAAGTAAGGTAGAAAACTAAGCATAAAGCTAAGCATCTATTCAACAATATATTCATTTATAATATGGTCTTCAATTAAAAATATTTCCTACTATTTTATTCAAATCTCATCACCTACTAGATGGCAATTCGGGAAATCTAATTTTCTAGTGGGCATGAGGTCCAACTAATATTTTGTATGCACAAGTTTTTGAGTCCATACAAAAATAATAAAAGGTCTCTAATAACATTAGCACTTGCATCACCATAAAACCCTCAAGCTATTTTGCCTTATCTCTTCTCATATGTCTCAATTTTATGATCACATATGGTACCAAGTGTCAAGCATGACCCATCTTCATGTAAGTGGACCACTTAAACATCCCACGACACATGACGATGATAAGATGAGTCTGTCCATGCACATCTTTATGCTTAGTAGTGACCACAACTTTCTATCATTTAGGCATCCCACGACTCATGGACAATATTCTAAATAAGGTAGCATCATCACGTCAACTACTTTCGATGGAAGACATGGACGATTCAGTCCAACTCAGTTTTGCCCATATTTGCTTGATATGGAATTTAGTTAAAAATTCCTAAACTTTACTTTTCAAGTGATGGTCCAATCTACTTATGTTGTTAATTTAATGTTACACTATTCCTAACGATTACAAGCATAATTATAGAAAAACATTAAACAAACATGCATGCATCATCATACATACATTAGGGATAGTCTTAAGTCCTATCCTATGCAATCCACTCGAGCCAAAGTGAATTAGGTCAATCTACGTGTAATAATTAAAATAATAATAGAGGATTTTCTTACATTCCTAGGCCTTCAATTCTTTGCTCTTTCTCTACCTTGCTCTTTCTTCTTGTCCTTTAAATGGAAACTACTCTCATTATATTTGTTATCCTAATAAGAAACCACGGAATTTTTTCCAAGAGGGGTACATATGAGGAAGATAAAATTTACATTTAAAGAAAAATAGAGAAAAGACAAGACTTGCAGGCCTAATTTTAATTAAAACCCAAAATAATAAAAACCATCACACACAATATAAACAGTCCAACCTCCATAATCATCTACACCATACATGCTTAATTTAATCATTTAATGAACTAAATTCAAAGCATGCAAATTCACCCATAAAATAAAATTATCATTTTTAAGTTTGTGAATTAATTCATGATTTTTGAAAAAAAAATATCATTTTTGAAATTTTTAAAATTAATATTTAATTTTAAATACAGAAAAATCATAATTTTGCACATTAGACAATGATGGGTAGTAATCCAAGCATTGCCCATCCAAAATACACACACACTGCACACCGAGGTGATGGGCTACCTTAGCCCGTCGCCCCTGCCTAGGCATGTCCTAGCATCAGGTAGCAAGACCTGATGCTCGCCTGGGCGATAATCACCCAGACTACATGATCTCAGCATCGAGTGATCATGCACGATGTATATGGATTACCCAACCGCTAGGCCAGCAAGGCTGTGTGGTTTCTTGATCCCCAACACAGCACCGTCACTGCCAATATTATTCTTCTTGGTGATAGAAGAGTTTCTAAAGTAGCCCCACTGCTCGCCTGGCCTACCAAAACACAGGCCAGCCAGTTGTCGTGACTTGTCAAGGCAGTCAGCAATAGTGATCATGGCAGCCCCTTTTTTTGTGTTTTGCGCAAGATTTAAAAAATCTAAATCTACATACAAGAATTTTCAAAACAAATGTTCCCAAAAAACGCAATTAAACTATTCAGTTCTTTATATGAATATCAAGAATTTACTCACAAAAGTAACAGAACGCATAACATCAACTCTGATACCATAATTTGGTTTGTATATCATGGGATGGTTGCAGAGAAAAAATGAAAATTTTAAACATGCATATGATAAATAAACATGCAACCTAGGGAATCAATATAATTATTCAGTTTGAATCTGAATTAATTGCTCAATTGTATTAAATGCAAATCATGAGAATACCTAAATCAATCATTTTAGTTGATGTAAGGTTTGAAAAATTTTAAATTTCTAATCTTCCTCACAATTTTTTCATAGGAATTCCCAAATAGATTCGCCAAAGGCTCCAAGTGTATCATTTCTAATGGTCTTCACACTTTGAGCAAAGCCACAAGCCTAAAATCCTTGCTAGTAAATCCAAGTTTCTTATTTCTAATCTAATTATTTGGGAGTGAGATTCATTCTTTAATTCAATAAGATGAATAAAACCTTGAACCTTTTCAAAGAGGATTTAGAACCTTCTTGATGGAAAATAACTTTCTTGCAAGTGAAGAAAACAAAAGACGAGAGAAATGAGAGAAGGGGCTGAATTTTTGGCTTGCAAAAGCTTGTGTAAATCGACTCCTATATGTGTATATATATACACACTTTTTGTTGGGTTCGCACGATCCTAAGAAACGTATACGCAACGGAATTTAAATTTTTTTCAAAAACATAAATATACATTACATCACATGTAATTAAAACGAATCTTGGAACCCTTTCGCGGTTACTCAGTTGTGCGTTTTCTTATAGTTAAAGTAAGAAAGTTTCACAAACTCTTACATTGATTTGCACCCCGCCTGATGTAGGGATTGAAACGATTCAAATCATTATCCCTGAATGAAAGTATCTCCATGTTCTTCAATTCAAAACCCCTTTGACTGAAATCTGATTCACTTCTAGGATCCCAAATGTTATCCCTCTAACGGTATCCACACCTTGGATGCCCACTCGCAACTGAATCTTATGCTAGTAGTTTTTGATTTGATAATTCTATCCCAAAATGATTTTGTTTGGAACAAGAACACACTAACAATTAGTGTTTTAGGTGTTTAATTTAATTCTTAATTTAACAATTAAATTAAGAATTAAACTAGATAAAAGATTGGTGAACTTTTGGAGATTGAAAGGAAATGAGGGACGAATTTTTTGGGGATGAAAGAAAACAATTTTTCTTCACAAAAATCTGCAATTAAAATCCCCATAAAAATATGCAAGAAGATTGTCAATCAAGACTATCACAAGTTTTTTCCTTCATCTTTCTATATAAGACTCTTTTTCCTTTCTTATCTCCAACTCTTTTGATAAGTTTCCTTATCCCATAAGAACTTTCCTTTTTCCTTATTACCTCATAGAAATTGAATTCTCAATTCAATTTCCTCTATGAATTAGATTCTCAATCCAATTTCCTAATGGGCTTCCTATAAGCCCACACCTAATGGGCCTAGGTCTAAGTAATCAATTAGGCTCTACTTTAATTGATCCAATTAATTAAATTAATTTATTTAATTAATTAGGCCCATCTTACTTAATTGATTCAATCAATTAATTAAATGTTCCAATTGGACTTTCTAATCTAATTAGGTCTAATCAATTAATCTAATTAATTAATTGAATTAATTCCATACTTGAATTAATTTAACCCCATTAATTAATCATATTAATTAATTTAATCCAATATTTGGATTAATTTCTAGGCTAGAAATGAACTTGTCCAAGTTTTGTGTGTGACCCCTTAGGTTCACTTTAAACTAGCCATGGGCTCACAACTCTTGTGACTTAGTTGAACAATTAATTATTCTGATTAATTAATCCAATTAATTAATTCTCTTGAAATTAATTCATTAATTCTAAGAACCCACAAGACATGGAAAGCATCTAGCAATACATCATGACTCCTAGTCTAAGGTGAATGTGCGAACCTATTTCAATTACGAATAACATGCAAGTACGATCCTTCCGTCATCTAATCTCCCGATTGAGCCCAGGGCATGAATATTGAGTCAAAATCCTATTAACTTAATAACTATGTTTTCATTCCAAGTAGCTTGACTCGATGATGAATAATTAGAAAACCCTACGTCTAATTTTCATTCAACCTTGGTCAAGGATTTTAGAGTCAAGTACAGTGGAACACATAGGAGATTTACCTATTTATCTAGATAGGTGACGGATCCTTTATTGGCCACTCATTAATCTCCATACATGAAGATGTTACACCTAATATAAACCCCTTATGATTGTCATGCAATCGGCAAATATATCAAAGTACAACATGTCTTGCACAAGGTTACCATAGTGCCTCAAGTTCAAGAACTAATTCTTACACTATCGTAACGAAAAAATTCCTATTCGATAATAGAATATTTCCAATTGAAAATTTTCAGGTGGGGTTGTTTAGTATATTTATTCCCAACAAGCACCTGCATACATGCACTAGTGTTTCCACACCAATACCTATGGAACGAAGCATCCTCCTTTCGAGCCTGCATCGTATGTACAAGTTTCAATGGGATTAATGATGTCCCATCTCATTAATCCTTAACTTGGAACGTTTTAAGATTTATAAATTTTAGAATTCTCATATGCATCATTTCTCAGTTCTTGAAGTTCATTGATTTGCAATTTGCGCAATTTTGAAGCTTCATCGAGGTTGAAGTTAAACATTTTGATTGCCCAATAAGCTTTATGTTCAAGTTCAACAGGTAAATGATAAAGTTTTTCATAAACTATCCTATAAGGAGATATGCCTAATAATGTTTTGAAAGTAGTTCTATATACCCAAAGTGTATCGGTAAGTTTAAGAGACCAATCTTTACGGTTTAGGTTAACTGTTTTCTCCAAAATTTGTTTTATCTCCCTATTTGCAAGTTCAACTTGTCCATTTGTCTGAGGGTAATAAGGGGTTGCAAATTTATGTATGATTCCATATTTCCTCATTAAAGTTCCAAAAACTTTGTTACAAAAATATTTTTCCCCATCACTGATAATAGATCTAGGAATTCCAAATCAACTTAAAATATTTTCTTTCAAAAATTTTATCACTATTTTGTGATCATTATTTCGACAAGGAATTGCCTCGATCTATTTTGAAACATAATCTATGGCAACTAATATGTAAAGAAACCAAATGATAATGGAAATGGCCCCATAAAATCAATACCCCAACAGTCAAAAATTTCAATCACTAGGATAAGGTGTAGGGGCATCATATTTCTCTTTGAAAGGAACCCTAACTTTTAACAATTTTCACAACTTTTGCAGAAAGTGTAAGTATGTTTGAAAAGAGTTGGCCAATAAAATCCACATTGCAAGATTTTTGTAGTAGTTTTCTTTACAAAAAAATGACCACCACGTGCTTCTGAATGACAAAATTTGACAATATTACCTATTTCATTATCAGGCACACATCTTCGAAAGATTTGATCTGGATAATATTTGAATAGGTATGGATCATCCCAATAAATTTTTTTAACCTCAGTCAAAAACTTCCTTTTGTCTTGAGAGTTCCAATGCGATGGCATCTTTCCTGTCACAAGAAAATTAATAATGTCAGCAAACCAAGATAAAATAGAAATATTAAATAGTTGTTCATCAGGGAAAGTGTCATTAATAGGTGTGGTTTGAAACGAGTCATCACAAACAAGTCTCGACAAATGATCAGCCACTACATTTTCTACTTCATTTTTATCTCAAATAGTAACATTAAATTCCTGGAGTAAGAGAATCCACCTAATCAGTCTTGATTTAGCATCTTTTTTTGAAAAAAATATTTCAAAGTTGCATGATCACTGAAAACAACAATTGGTAAGCCAACAAGATAAGATCAAAATTTGTCCAATACAAAAACTACACCAAGTAATTCTTTTTTAGTTGTTATATAATTCAATTGAGCACCATTTTAAGTTTTACTTGCATAGTAAATAACATATGGTTTTTTATCTTTTCTTTGTTCCAAGACAGCTCCAACAGCATAATCACTAGCATCACACATTATTTCAAAAGGTAAAGTCCAATATGGAGGCTGCGTGATTGGAGCAGACATAAGCATGCTTTTAAGCTTAACGGAAGCATTTTCATAGTTTTCAGTTCATTCAAAAATAGTGTCTTTTGTTAGAAGATTACACAAAGATTTAGATATTATACTAAAATTTTTGATAAATCTTCTATAAAAACCAGCATATCCTAAAAATGATTTAATCTCCTTCACAGTCTTTGGTGTTGGCAAATTGGCAATTAACTCAATTTTAGATTTATCAACTTCAATACCTTCTGATGATATAATGTGTCCAAAAACAATACCAGTTGTTACCATGAAGTGACATTTCTCCCAATTGAGTACAAGATTCTTTTCTTCACACATGATCAAAATCTTTTCTAAATTAGATAAGCAATCATCAAATGAATTACCAAAAATAGAAAAATCATCCATGAAGACTTCAAGAAAATGTTCAACCATGTCACTAAAAATGCTAAGCATGCATCGTTGGAATGTAGCTGGTGCATTATATAATCCAAAAGGCATCATTCGATATGCAAAAGTACTAAAAGGACATGTAAAAATTATTTTCTCTTGATCTTCAAGTGCAATTGCAATTTGATTATATCCAAAATATCCATCTAAAAAGCAATAAAATTTGTGTTCCGCAACTCTTTCTAAAATTTGATCCATGAAAGGTAATGAAAAATTATCTTTTCTAGTAACTGAGTTGAGTTTTCAATAGTCAACGCATATTCGCCAACTAGTAATAGTCCTAGTTGGAATTAATTCATCATTCTCATTCTTGACTACAGTAACTCCAAATTTCTTAGGTACAACTTGAGTAGGACTTACCCATTTGCTATCATAAATAGAATAAATGATTCCATTATCTAAGAGTTTAATGACTTCATTTCTCACTACTTCTTTCATATTAGGATTTAGCCTTCGTTGCATTTCTCTAGAAGGTTTAGCATTTTTCTCTAGATAGATGTTATGTGTGCAAATGAAAGAATTAATACCTTTAATATTAGCAATGGTCCATCCTAAAGCATTCTTATGCATTTTCAGTGTCGATCAACTTACCTTCTTGAGATGCATCGAGTTCGGAAAAAATTATTACTAAAAAAGTCTCATTCTCACCCAAAAAATAGTATTTCAAATTAAATGGCAAAGGTTTCAAATCAACCACAGGAGTTTTAATACTTGATGGAATAGATTTTACTTTTGATGATGAAAGTTCTTCGAACCTTGGCTTCCAAAAATATTTTTCTTGTACCTGTAAAAATTCAGAGATAGTATTAGTGTGTGCCTTTTTACAAATACTTTCACTTTTGAAACAAGTCTCCAAAGAATCTGAAGAGTTAGTAGTAGTAAAGTATTCATGAACAAGTTCCTCAATTAAATCCACTTCATGTACTTCGACATCTTCTGCAGGTTGCATACAAACATTAAACACATTTAGTTCCAAATTCATATTTCCAAATGATAATTTCTAAATACCATTTCTACAATTGATTAAAGCATTTGAAGTTGTAAGAAAAGGACGACCCAAAATGATAGGAATTTGTGTATGTGTTTGTGCAACAGGATCTGTGTCCAAAATAATAAAATGAATTGGAAAGTAAAACTTATCAATTTGTACCAACACATCTTCTACTATTCCCTTTGGAACTTTAATCGAACGATCAGCTAGTTGGAGTACAACAAAAGTTATTTTAAGTTCTCCCAAACCTAACTGTTCATAAACTGAGAAAGGTAGAAGATTTACACTAGCACCAAGATCAAGCAAAGCACGCTCTATTTTAGTGTTTCCTATGATACATGAAATGGTTGGACAACCTGGATCTTTGTACTTAGGTGGAGTGAATTGTTGACTGATTGAACTAACACTTTCAGTTAAAAATGCCTTTTTTTGTACATGATGTTTTCTTTTGATTGTACTCAAATCTTTCAAAAATTTAGCATAAGGTGGAACTTGCTTGATTGCATCCAATAATGGAATATTAATCTTGACTTGTTTAAAAATTTCAAAAATTTCAGCATTTGAGTTTAATTTTTGAGTTGCTTGCAATCTTTGAGGAAAGGGTGCTGGAGCTAAATATTTTTGTTTTTCATCATTTTCACACTTTCCTTTTTCAAACTTACCTTTATCGTCAAGACTATTTCTATTTTTTATTTATGGAGGTGGATTAGAAACTTTTTCCTTGGAATAAATAATCTTGTCAATAACTTTTCCATTCCGAAGAGTTGTAATTGAATTAGCCTCCTTGACTGCATTTTCACCTGAAGAAGAAACATGACACTGAGTGGAAGGATTAGGTTGAAGTTGAGCAAGAAATTTACCTTTTTCATGAGTACGCAAAGAAGTTGTCAGTGTTGAAAGTGTGCTTCTGATCTCATTGATAGCTTGTGAAGTCTGATTATTGATGTTTGTTTGTTCTTGCATACATGCTTGCAAAGTCTCCTCAATGATTTTGTATGTGGAGCTGGATATGAATGAAAGTTTGGTGGTTTTTGTAAATGTAGTGGTTGGGCACGGTTATTATCTCGTCAACTGAAATTGGGATGATTTCTCCATTGTGGATTGTAAGTTTCAGAATATGGAGAATGGAAAGGTTTTTTGAATGTGTTCATAAAATTTGATTGTACTAGAATGTTTGGACATTCATTGGTGGAGTGCCCCAAAAGTTTATAATTGCTACAAACTTCTCTCTCTTGCACAGATTTGATTTCCTCTACTTTTCTAAGTTCCATGGCTTCAACTTTTCTTGTTAAACTAGCAAGTCTAGCATTTAGATCATCTTCTTGACTAAGGTAATATTTTCTTTATTACTATTAGCAAGATTAGATCTAATAAAACCTTTGAAAGAATTAACACTATGCCATGATTGAGAGTTTTCTGCCAAATGATCTAGATATTCTAGGGCTTCATCAGATTCTTTATCAAGAAACTCACCATTACACATTGTTTCAACAAATTGTTTTATTTCAGGAGTTAAACCTTCATAAAAGAAACTAATTAAGCACAATTTTTCAAAACTATGATGTGGGCATGAATTCAACAAATCTTTAAATATTTCCCAACATTGAAAGAAAGCTTCATTCAAATTTTGAGAAAAATTTTGAATTTGTCTTTTCAAAACATTAGTTTTATGAGTTGGAAAGAATTTTTTCAAGAATTCAGCTTGCATTTGTTGCCAAGTGCCAATTGACCTAGGTTTTAAAGAATTGAGCTAATTTTTTGCTTTATCTTTTAAAGAAAAAGAAAATAATTTGAGCTTAACAATCTCATTCGTGCAAGTTTGATCATCAAAAGTGGCACATATTTCATCAAATTCTTTTAAATGCAGGTAAGGGCTTTCAGAGTCTAAATCATGGAAATTAGGAAGTAAAGGGATCATACCTAACTTGAATCAAAAATTATTTGCATTTAGAGAAAAAATGAAACAAGAAGGAGAAGAATTTCGAGGAGGTTGCAAGTAATAACGCATGGTACGCACCTGTTGATTCTCATTTTCATCCTGCACACTTTCATTTTTAGCCATGGTGAAAGTGTGTGGAGACGATTCAAATAAATTTCCAAACAAAGTTTTGGAATTATTTCTTACTAAACGTCGAGAATTATGACTATGATATCATATAACCATATATCCATAAAGAAAATAAACAAACTATATTTACAAAGAAAAAATATTAACAAACCTGAATACTTACCTTGCCTTCCCCGACAACGGCGCCAAAAACTTGCTACAACTTTAAGGTTGCAAACCAAGTGCAGGTTGTAGTAAGTAATAAATTTCTCGTGAGTCCGAGGTCGATCCACAGGGAAGTTGTTTGAAAAATTCAAGTTTATATTTCTAAAAAGATGGAGTTTATGTGAATAAAAAATATATGAACAATTAATGTATGATGTAACTAAAGAAAAACCGAAGTAATAAAAGTACTGAGGATTAGGGATCTACTCTTGAGTTTTGGATAGAAAAATAATTATTTATTCTTTTTACCTCTATTAATTGCCACAATTGGAATCCATACATAATGAAGGTTCCAATGGAAAGATATTATCAAGTAACTCATGTAATAAGGTAATCATGATATTGTCTTACTATTGCAAATTATCTCTTAACGCCAACACTTATTTATGGGATTAAGCATTTATGTACAACTTCGTCAACAACAAATCAAGATTTCACATTAGCAGTCGGTGGGGTAAAACCGTACAATAAGCTAAATGAACCCAAGTATTTGTTGTGCCATTGGAGATACATAAATCAAGAATCACCATAAAACAAGTAGGGCTTAGATCAAAAATAAATAATAATACAACATACTTAAATAATTTCTACCCTTATAACCATTTCTCTTCCTCCATCAAGAGATTCACTCTTTTTTCTCAGTAAAATAAAATTTAGAAAAACATAATAAAAGTAGCAAAGACTAAAAATATAAGAGAAATAGAGAATGCATTTCTATTACTACTAGAAAACTTACAATACTAGAAAACATACAAACTAGATAACTTAACCAAAGAAACCCTCTACCCCCTCTCTTTACAAGCTTAATACATGGCCTATTTATAATACTTAGAGTAAGCTAGAGGACACAC
Source organism: Paulownia fortunei (assembly GCA_019321725.1). Classification (NCBI taxonomy): domain Eukaryota; kingdom Viridiplantae; phylum Streptophyta; class Magnoliopsida; order Lamiales; family Paulowniaceae; genus Paulownia; species Paulownia fortunei. The sequence continues at coordinate 11,103,927 of CM033109.1, read as the reverse complement.
AAATAATGGAGGGGTTAATCAAGTGGTATGCTAGTTGCCAAGAGTTGGTAAGTTGTTACATAAATTTCTCACCCACTGAATTTAATTATATTTTTTGATCAGATACAGCCAAAATTTGAATATATATGAAGATTCAAAATTGTAGATCTTTCAGTGCTGATATATTTTCATATATCTTTTGTCAATTTTGGCGGTCGGATGAAGGAGACATGGTCAAATTACCGAGTCATGTCTAAGAGCCGCCCTTTAACATCAGCAGCAACTTGCAGCCTATAGTTTTACCATTTTGACACATTTTCACACATCTTGTCTTCAACAAACTTATTTATTTACCTCTTCGGTATAACATATCTGAATTTCAGCCCAAAATAAATTTGGGCTCAAGATATATAACCAAATTGGTAAAATAAGTCGATACTGGCTGAACTCTGATCCGAATTTTGGTGATCCATTTTGTGCAACTACTTGGATGAATTTTCTGCTATCATCAAGACTGAATTGGGCTGAGCCTCCAAAAAAAAACGTTATACCTATGTCTCTTGGCTTTCAAATGAAATAAGTTTCATGTCCATGGGCTTTTGATCATAAGTTATGCTCAAATTATAAAAACTACACAAGTCTGGAAACATGCTTCCATTTATTCCCTAACACAAAATATTAATAAAACAATAATATTAACAAGAATAAAGCAAGAAAATTATAAAGGATTTGATACAAAAATATGTCAAAATATGCACTTATTACGTTCGATCACTTCCTCGTATGCTCTCCCTCCTACGCTTTGAAGGGCTATGGGGAAGAGCTATGAGTCCGTTCCCTCACTGCCACTAGAATAGAAAATGAATGAAGAGTTACCGTTCGGGCCCAATCCTCCCAGTGTTCACTCACTTAAAGGATGATTAACAAGGTTTTAGTGAACAATAAAGTTGAAGCAGGAGAACAACTCTTACTTTTTTAGGCTTTAAGCTTAGAGGCACTAATGTATTCAGAAAGTTGCTAAAGGTAGTTAAATCTAAAAAAAATGAGTTAGCCCTCCTAAGAACCCCGATGGTGAAGCAGAGCTGGAAGGAGACCCTCACTGTCGAGGGGTTTTCCAGAGTTATAGCTCGTGTTTTGGGGATAGGAAGGGATTATAGGATGGTCAACTTACCTATATAATAGGAAGAATTCTTCTGCAGCTGATCCAGTGGTAAAAGATTATCTTTCAACTGAGAGGCATTCGTCAATCATTGAAAATGAAGAAGTAGTTTGGCTTCCATTCTCGAGTGTTGGTTTGGAGTTGACCTAGTAGCAGGAGTTGAACATACCTGATATTGATCCCCTGCTACATCCACTGAAAGATCTATTGCTAGTTCTAATCGATGGGATAGGCGTGAAGGCCAATCATTCTGGTTATCTTAGTTTTCCTTGATAATTTTGAAGACATTTTTAGATGCTCTTAGATCGGAGTAAAGCTTAAGGCTTACAGTCCTGAGTTGCTTAAGTTAAGAGCATGAAGGTTTACTTATTTTTTTTATTTTTTGGCTTTGAGGGTTAGATAAGGATCATCCCTTTCAAGGGTGAGGTCTCTCGAGCCTTCATTACCTGATTCTTTCTTTCCTACGGGATTCTCTTGCTACTGAACTAGAGGAAACTCCCTTCAATGCCAGGGGTCCTTCTTAGCTAGGGGTTCCTTTCCTGACTATGGAACTATTAGATAAAGAAAGGTTAGTTGAAATTGCTTAATCGAGACATAAGTCAACCTATATCCTAATTCGCGGTATCAGTTCCTACACTCCCTACCTGTTAAGCCTGTAACCTCTTCTTTTGATCTTCCTCTAGATTCTCTTTCTTTCTGTTGAGGTAACATCTTTGAACCTCTCCCAAATCCACTGATGACTATCTCCTAACGCCTCATCCCTCTTCTTGACGTATTTTCAGTTTCCTATATTAGTCAATATTCGATTTGAGCAAAACTCCTCTTTCTTCGCTAACAACTATTAGTTTTGGCTTAGTCGAGCAAAACTCCCAAACCAAAGAAAAGGATGAATCAGTCCATCTCCCAAGAACTAGCTAATATCCAGATTAGTCCTCAGATGTGGAAATTGACCCCTAATCTAAGGCATTCCTATCTCTCCTCTCTTTCGAGGCCCTCTGCCTTTAGCTTCGTTCCTAAAATCTATGTCTTCCCCACTGAACTCTATTAAGTGAAACTACAATCTTAGTTAGCCGAGTAGCTGCATTCCTTGAAAGAAAGCTTTAACCCTAGTCCTTTCAGTCGAATCTTCTTATCCAGATTCATTTTGTGATCCTAAACCTTCTGTCTTACCTTCTTCAAGGGACTAAACCAAGGGAATCAACTGAAATAGATGTTGAACTACCTCTCTCTTATGAAGAACTGGTGTCAAGAGCTCAACTCTTGAAGTTAAGCAGTTCTCCTTTCCCCTCTCCTAGCTCCATTAGGTTACTCTTTCACCCTTAAGCTAACGTTTCGCTCCTACTCATATTTATCGAAGGGAAGGCCATACCCCCGACCCTATCTTTAGTTGTCTTTCTTTGGCTTATGTCTTTAGTTAAGTTAGCTCCTACGGGATATCTAAAAAAAATCCCTTTCGGCGGCCTAGTGGAATCTCATGTTTTAGCTGATTCTATCTTGGGTGATTCCCCAGTTAAGGCTCGAGAGACCTAAACTTCTTAGCTTTAGTCTCGCATTAGTCATAGGATCAAAACCCTTTCCTGCTTTCAGTCAAGCGTATACTAACCTTTCAGTCTTAGGAAAGCTGTAAGCAAACTCCATTCTAAGACTTTTTAGTTTATATATAGTAGAGCATCTTATCCCCTATCCTTTCTTAAAGTAGCGAAGCTCCTCCCCCCTTATCCCTTCGATCTGGTTGTTAGTCTCGTTCCTCTCCTGGTAGGTCGAGTAGCTTCAAGCCTACTTTCTTGCATCCTCGAGGGAATACTCAGATTAGTAGCTTCTTCAACTCCTCTCCTATGAAGGGAAATCAGTCTTTAGCTGCTTTAACTGCTTTCCCTCATTACCAGGTAGTATAGTATCCTAGATTTACTCCTCGCATCTAAAGAATAAGCTTTTCTTGCCTCAAATAGTTCAGTAGCAAGAGAAGGATCGAGGATAGCACTAAAACCACTAACCAAAGGCTTTTCTTAAGTTAAAGTAGTATCAGAGGATGTTTTGACTCGACCAAGGTTTAGAGTATCCAAGATAGAACAAGTTATATTTCGGTAAAAGATTCTCTAGTTGGGATAGGGATCTCTCCTTCTTTATTTCTCAAGGCCGGTAAGGAATCAAGAAAAGTGGTCGGGAAGTGCCCGACCATCTACTAAGAGATACTAGGAGCTAACTAGCTATCTTGGTAATGCTCTAAACCGTAGAATCACACCTTCTCCTCTCATTTCAAAGTAATCTAGCATTCTGGAGATAGATCCAACCTTTAATCGTCAAAACCTCCCCAATAAAGAAATCCATATGCATAGAAGTTGAGTGCTCATTATGGAGCAACAAGGTGAGAAAGGGGATAGATGAAGAAAGAAGCCCAAGAAAGGACCTAAACTCTTTTTTGAACTGTCGTGGAACTACAAAGGGCTTATTCTCATCCGGTTGGAGCCAATTCTACTCTAGGCTTTTCTTATCCCTACTGGCACCGCAACAACTTCTTGTTCCCTCCCAAAGGCCTACTTAAAACTAAGAGGGGGTAGTTGACAAGAAGAATGAATTCCTGAAAGGGCTCCAATAAGACTTCCTTTCAAGTAATAAAGGGACAGACTGATATTCCTAACTCCCGATGCAGGAATCTAAATGAGGGGGAAGCTTTCAAAAGGCATTAAACCCCCCAATCGAATGAATCATAACAATCGTAATGATCAACTTTACAGAGCCCTATCGCTCCTTAAATCACTGAGAACAAACTTTCTACAATCTTATAGTAGCTTATCGTAGCTAATAGATGATCTTCACTAAATGGGTTCGAATGTAGCCCGATCCAAACACAATTAGATATCTTAATTCAATACTAACTACCTACCCAGACTCGGATCAGAAAGGGCTAAATATAGCCTAAAGAATTATGGCCCTACACCGAGAAGCTATTTGTAAGGGACTCTCTCAATCTCAAGTTGATTTTGGGTTGTGCTCCATAACTGCCGTCCCATCCTTCACTTGAGCTAATTTTGTCCTGCTTTCCAACGAGGTGGTATACATAATTTTATTTTTCTTCTTTGTTTTCTTTTTTCTTATTTTGCAGTGAAGGTTAAGAAACACACATAGTGGTAGATTATAACATTTTCATGGTCCGATGTTATCGATGTGCTCATTTTGGATTTCTTTGTACTGCCCAGAAGGGTATGAAAGAGAAAGAGATCAATGACCAAGACACCCGATAGAGAACTATTGCTTTATATAAGCTATTTATAGCAAAAGCGCCCCAAGGGGGTAGGCCTTCTTCTCTAGAGGCAAGATAAGCCATTGAAGCGAATGAACATCCATCCTTTTCTATTTTCATCTCTCCACCCAAAAGCAATTCAAGCTCCTCAGCTCCGCATTCATCTCTTGGTCCGGCCCTAATAAAACCCTTCTTTCAAGTCTACCTCGAAGGGCTTCTATTGAAGTCCTTTTTTCCTCTCTAGTACCCTCTAACTGACTTTCCATCCTCAACTCCACCTTACCTTCTCTAAAGGCAGAAGGAATAAAACCATCAACAAGCCAAGAAGGCAAACCCATGAAAGGAAGTGATCCCTAGTCCTGTCCTCCACGAGCCTTCAAAGCCGACTGCAATTCAGATGGTACGAGCTAGCACGAACTAGCATCTTGAATCCCCACCTTAATTGTCTACCTTTCCTAACCATCAATCAAAGAATTCCAATCCACTTGGCACCGACTAATCCCATTCTAGTGGGGAAGAACCTCCATTTGGAGAAGCTGCATCTAAAATAGGTAGATCCCCACCAAGCTTTACTCTGAGGATGGGGAAAACAAGCAACGACCAACTCATTCACCAAAGTTTAGTTGGGACTGGTAGTGAATATCTAAGTGCGAGCCAACCTCCGCTAGTGATCCCTTTTTCCCAGGAACCAATGGTTATGAATTGGCATCGAACTAAACAAAGAACCCCTGACGAAATGGAATTAGACTAAAGTGTGGAACAACCAGATCAAACCATTTCATCTTATTCCTCTTTACCATAAATAGCTCCATCCAAGCTAACAACAGCTAATTTTCGATCTCTCCCAACTCCTTAAGTTAGACCAGTCAGAGCCAAACCAAGATAATGAATGGCTAATCTCAACCTTTTTTTGTTTAATCCTCTCTAGGTATCTAGACGGAGAAAAAAGGGACAAATGAGTGTATCCAGGCCCAGATCTGATCCATATTATGTTCCATCTGTATATTCTGGCAAAGCATTGCATGATAATTTTGACATCCCTAAACATATCCAATCACTCCCAAATTTTTACCACACTTAGATAACATGTATATAGATGTAACCATCTCATAGAATTGCTAAAACTCATGGATATAGCTTCCCAAGTTCAGCTCTCTTCACAACATACTGAAAAAGATTATTTTCCTACCGCGACAATTTTGTACACTTCATGACATTAATGGTTTTGGCACCCTTAAGTACATTCAATCACTCCCAAATTTTCAACATACATAGATAAAACATATAAAGAGACAACCAGGTCAAAGTACTACAAAAAATAATGGATTTATTGATGTAAAACCAGCACCATTCACATAGGACATAATCTGAATTTCAAAGAAGATAGTTTTAAGCACCTCTTTAATTATCACACTATATTACAATTTATAACCTCTCTAAACTTACATACATCACCTAGACTCATATATAAATATATATATGGTGAAATACACAAGTTTTAATCAAGTTATTATACATATATAAAGTATAAATATAAAAAATCAGCAAGTATACAGTTTCTGCATGGACCCAAGTAGTTCTTTTCCATCCACAAGCCCACCTGGCACTCCCTCTATCTTTCTCGTTTGAATCAATCATCTTCAATAAGACTAATGAGCAGAGGAAAAAGGGAATCTTTCCATTAAGTGCTCCATCCGACTCTTCTTCATCTTCCACTTTTGAGTCTGATTCATCGTCCGTCCAAAGGGCCTTTGATCAAAATAGAAGTTCATTAGCTGCCAGCCTCTACCTGCATTCTTATGAATCCGACCCTAGGGATTGCTACTAGGCCTGTTCGAAGAGAATAGAGACACGTTGATCCATGACCCTCAATCCAATAATCTATTCATGCTATCAAGGGATCTATTTGAGAGGGAAGCACAGGTCTCTTAAGCCTTTCTGACAGACTGCTCGAATGGATAGACTCATTAAGAGAAGTGTGACTTCAACACTGCATCTATCAACCGGGCTAATTGCCCCCTATTTCTCTCTAGAGAGTGACCTATTCCCCTTTTTCTTGGGTTTCACACTAAGAATAATGAGCTCTAAAATACTGTGCTTCCAACTACTGCCCACTAAATCAAAATAGTTTAAAAGCAAAGCAACATCTAGCTTTATTAACTTAACCAGAAGAAGAAAGAAAGCGAGGTACGTGCTGATTTTCTATTAGCTGTACTTCTTTCCGAATGGTTGATATAAGCATGGCCCACCTATTAAGGGTATACCCTATAGTTAGTTGTCCTTCCTTTCCTGCAAATCATGTTTTTATTGATGTATTAGTGGATCTTACTTTAGTTTTCCATAGGGCCACACAAACTATGATTCTTTTCATTAAGAGATGTCTTTCCAGACCCCCTACATTCGATTCTGAATCTAGGACAGTGAAAAAAATAAAGTGAAGAAAAGCCCATATCCCGCCTAACCTTCACCCACCATGAGAAAGATAGTGACCTCTGTTTTAGTCAACATCAACTATGGTGACTGAGCCAATGCCAGTTTACTCAGGATCGACGAATCCCATATGAACTGTCTCAGAGATAGCTACTTCGACTTCTCTGCCTTCAGTTCTACCAAGTTGGTTTTGCCACCTCTAGGCTAGCGACAACCACCGAACAGGCGCCTACGTACTCTCCTACGAATATCATGAACTACCTGTGAGGTATGAATAGCAAGATTGAGAATATTGTTACTGAGATGCAGTCGATTAGAATGACCATAACCACTCAAGGAGGGTTGCGGTTGGATAATCTTGAAATGTTGCAAGGATGGAGTTCTCCCACTCTAATAGCTTTTGAAAGTTGGTTGCAGGCTCCACCTTCGAAGGCGACTGGGCCTTCGCTACAACCAGGGGTTTTGGTCCATTCCGTATCTCTGATATCCCAACACGCTGAGGGTTTCTCTTCAAAGGTTTACACTCAACCTCCTAAAGTCCAAAAAAAGCTTTCTTCCCCACCCTAACTCCCATTCATGAGAGGCTTGACTCAACAGATCTCTACGGCCCTTGAAAGAGCCAGCCCAGGAGCCTACGTTTTAGCGTCTGCTTCAAAGTATACTTTCATCTTTTCCTCTTCCTTTACGTATTAACTTTAGCCAATAAAACCAAAAACTGGGGATTTTCCATAATCCCAAGCTTTACTGGTGGAAACAACCAGCTACTCTACAATAAGTCTTTCTCCATTTTACGAGCAGAAAACTCATAGGGATTCCGCAGTTAATAAGATAGATCAAGCAGCAGCTAGGAAGTTACTTTTAGGCTTACATTTCGCTTAGTAGTTATTGTCACAGTCAAAGACTTATTCTTTTCTCATTTGCTAGCAATAAAAAGTAGGGATTCGATGCTTATAATGAGATAGATAAATCACGCGGACTCAGGCTAGCAAAGAAGTAGTTTTGGACTCAAACCAGCAAATAAAAGACTTATTATAGATCGATCACATAGTCAAGCAATACAAAGAAGACAACTAGTCGATCCGGGACTGAAGTGCAAAGACAAAGGAATATGGTAGGAGTACAACAAGCAATCAAAGGATTATAGGCTAGATTCGAGGATGGCATGCCATACTAGGAAGAGTTTATGGATAAGCAGTATTGTCAACTAGAGAGAAAGCTCTACCAACTCCTTCTCCCACTCATGACACTCTTGATCTGGAAAATCCACCTTGGAATACCTTATAAAGCTGGGCAGTCAATTGGTTTCATTATTAGCTGCTCACCACCCATCAGCGAATGCGAGCCCTGCGAGTGGAGAAAGGGTTTGGTGTAGAAATTGTTAGAATTAGAAATAGATAGAAGTCAGAAAGGACGAGGACAAGTCATAACCCAGAAAGAACAGTTTCATACTTAACCAACACCAACCCAAGCGAAAGCATCTCTCTATTTATATTATTATGAAAAAACTAATTCTGAAGCTTAGTAGCTTACTGCTTTAGCGTATTTCCCTCTCTTAGCACTCTTGTTTCTTTCCTCATTAGGGTTTGTCGAGCGCAGGTGTCTCTAAAAGGCTGTTAAGAGTCTTCGATATTTGCACAGATAGTTCTCTACGTGTTATATTTCCTCTCCAACTTGCAAGCCTTTCTGCAATAGCCATAGTTCATCAACCACAATAATACAAAAATTCTTTGATTTTCTTTTAGAGCACAAAGGCTTTTCAAGAATGATGATTGCAAAGTTAAGGAGAGAAAGCTTAGACCACGAAAGCATTGACTGGTAAAGGTCCGTGTTAGCATAGTTGTACTTGGAGCTAGCTAAATGTGCCTTTCACCAGCTAAAATGGGCCAATGTCGCATCGGTAGTAAGAAAGAGCTGCCTGAGATGAAAGAGTTGGGATTGATGCCACTATGCTTAATGGAATTGGTTTTCTTAGCGTGAGTGAGGCTTGAACCATTGTCGTAAAGTAGTTCCTCATAAGGCCGACAAAAATAATTGTTACGCCGACATTGAAGACATAGCCCTAGAAAGAAGAACTCTTATCCCAAGAGATTCGATAAAGTCTTCTGTTGAATAGAGAAACTTGCTTTTAGGCATATCATTTAGATCCAAAATATTGAAGTATCAAATTTCACTGTGAAAGCACTCTAATAAAGAGCCATCTAAGAAGCATATCATACTACTATTGGGATAACCAATATAAATATTCCCTCTATCAATTTCTTTTTCATAAGACTGTTTATTGCTTACGGTGAGAGGTCTATCTATTCCTTAGGAGAACTAGATCCGCCATAAAGAATTGAATCCTTTTAGGCATTCGTAGAACTAACTGAAAAGAAGAAAAAAATGGGATAACTGAATGCACTTCTGATTGATATGAACCAATCCCTTTCCACAGGAGTGAAGTTGCTTTTCTTGGGTCAGATATGGCATTTCTTCTATAAGATAAGTGTATTTCTCCAACTTGGGATACCTTTATACACCTTTTTTATATACACTAGCAAATATGTACCTTGTCCTCCTGCATCTATTGATTCAGTTCCTATAAACAAGCCCTTCTAGCATCCGATATAGGCATATTAGGTAAATCAGGCTTCGTACCTTGCCTTCCCCACTCTAAGACTAGGGATATGATTCAAGCAGCGAGAAATCAATGTATGAATAGGGTAAAACCCTAAACCTTGTCAGCCTTACGAGGGCGTAGCATTCTAACTGTCTTAAGGTACCTCCTTACCTTTACTGTACTACTTTCGAGAAGCCTATTCCTGATTAACACCTCCTTTCAAATACACTCTTACCCACATCTACTTAAGACGATTATGCACATCTTAGATGAGAAAGATAGAATGATTTCCAAATGCAGAATAAAAAACATAACCTTTCCGACTGGTTATGGAACAAGATTCCCACCATATTGAATCTCAAATCTCTCTAATATAGGTAACTGCTTTATCCCTTTACTGCCAACCTTTCCTTTTCTTTTTTTTTACTTTGCTGCATGAAAAGAAGCATCAACTATGTGTGGAAGGAGAAGTGTTATAAGCCTGTCAATAGGTTTAGTTCTCATTCCATGCTGCCAGAGGTCCCATTTCTACTGTTACAGAATTAATGGTTAGTCAGCCTAAAGGCTTTCTTACTAAGCTTTCAGGTTTCAGGTGCATAGCGAAAGTCGCTAGACTACAGGTCTATTGCTAGTGACTGACAGAGCGAGCTATAGCAGAATCCAAATAAGTCTGTTTGGAAAAGGCATGGCATATTACTGTTAATTTAAAGACTCGTTAAGAGACTCGCTAAGGCACGTAGTCTTGCTCTTTTATGTAAGAGTTAGTTGATTCAAACAAGACAGGAATGAGAGTCTCATCATACTAGCCTTTTCATAGTTATATGAAAATTACCGGTGGATCTAATTCCTCTCCCAGCTGAACTCACTCCTTATAACAAAAAGATGGGTTTTCTTTATTACCAGTTTCATTTCTAAGACTGTTTGGAAAAATCATTTTAGTAGCTATTGCTGAGATCCCTTTTCTTATGCTTATGATATACTGCTCATAGGTTAGTCCATCTCTAGAAGAAGGGTAAAATAAAGACGGGGATAGAAGTTTAGTGCTCGATAGCCCAGGGTAAGGATTGCCTATCTTGACTGAAGAATGAGTGCTCTCTTAAGCCAGCATTATAGGATATGCTAGGTTATAAACAAAGGCTCTTCTATTCTCTTAGAGGTCCAGATCGGCGATTAGAGAAGCCTTACAAAATTTTATGTGATTAACTTCCTAGTGTAGTACAAGGTACTTCTGGGAAGAGAATGGATACACAGGAAGATGTGTGTGCCATCGAGCCTCAACCATTGCATCATGCTATAGCATAACAATTACATTAAAGTTTTCCCCGCGGACCCAAGGCCCTTTAAATATGAAGTCAAGGCAGCGGAAGTCTATGCAAGCATTTATTACTATCCAAAGGGTGATCTTCAAATTAGGTTTTTTGGTTGATCGACCAATCATCGCTATTGAAGCCCCATTGAAGACACCAGTCAATCGGGCCTCGACGACATAAATAAGTCAGTGATGCTAGACTGGTATTGAGATGGAGTGTCGAACGACCTGTAAAATGAAGAAGAAAGTATTTGGTTCAACTATAGTTTCATAGATCTATATGGGAATCTTCTTAAGATCGATCCTGTAGTTATGGCCAATCAAGAAGAGATTTGATTGGCCTTCCAGAGAACTGACATTAGAGGACTTACACCCAAAGCACCAAAAAAGTTGTACGACATATGATTAGAAGTTCAAGATGATGTGATCGAAGTAAACTTATAGGCAAAAGCATAACCACGACCCACATATATCAGTAATCACCTATCTAGTGAAATGGTTGAAGCGATTGTCAATCTTTTGCAAGATACAATTACTGCTTTACTTGGGAGTATTCATAAATGTCTGGCCTTAATAAGAACTGGTCGCGCACCAGTCACCGATCAAGCAAGGCTTCAAACCTTACAAGCAACCGCCCAGGTAGATATATCCTGATATCACAAGAAAGGCGAAAGAAGAAATCGAGTGCCTCATGAATGCTAAATTCATTAGGCCAATTCGTTATATAGAATGGCTGTTAAAGAAAAATGATAAAAGAAATATGCATCGATTTCAAAAAGATCAAACCCAATAAGGAATATCTAATGCCAATATAAAATGGCATAGCTGGCTTTAGGGCTTAAAATAAGGCCATGAAGATGGTCTCTTTTCCAGTTTCCAGTTCCAGTTGACAAAAGAGTGGTGAGTATTAAATCCAAAGAATTCATAAAAGGGGATTCGCTCAAAGCAAAGAAGCTATGGATGACCCTTAGTAGAAAAAGAAGAGCTAACACGGGCGGGAGACCTAGATTTTCATACGTCAATACCCTATGTGCCCACTAGTATTGAACACAAAGAAAATATTGATTTGAAGTTGAATGAATTTCTTGATATCTCATTCCAATCTCAGGAATTAGATTCGGGCCTAACTCGCACTACTTTCAAAAGCTAGCTTTCGCACTTCTTCTATATATAAGATCCATAGCTTGAACAAGACAGCTGCACTGTGATACTAAGAAAGAAGTAAAGTGCATCCACAACTGTCGCAGAAAGAATAGGAGCATCTATCATATCTTTAGTAATTTTTAAAAGAGCCACATCAAGAACAAGAGCAGGTACCGTATGTGCCGCAGGATAGGCCAGATTGGATATATATTTGAAATGACAATAGTAAGGAGAGAACTAATTCTTCCAGATAAAAGAAGAGTCGATCGAGTTGAATGAATCATTCCACCTGGCAACAGTAAAAGTAGAGTTTAGCACAGGGCAATGGGAAAAGCAATAAGGAATTCCAAAGTGGAAAGGAAAAGGGCAGTTCCATGAAGGACCTAGTCTCAAGGGACAAGCTTCCCAGTGTCCAAGTGTCAAGTCTCAAGGGCTTGTGTCCACCTAACGCGGCCTTTTTTCATTTTAGCCTTTCCTTGCAATGAATCAAAAGGTAAGCGTCAGGGCTCGGTCTCAAGGTTTAAAGTCACTAGTCAGTCCAACTGCACAAGTGAAAGGCGAAAGTTAAGATTATGTACAACTCGGTGTAACATGTCAAAGGTCATCGAGTCGTTGGAAAGGAGAATAGGTTGTTTTATGCATCCAACAGCAGATAAAGGTTGAGTTGCATAATAGCAGATTCATAGGTAAATAAATCGTTGGATTTGAAATTGAACTCTCTACCTTGGGTGGATAGGAATTGAGATTTTCAATGGTCCGCTCTTCTCTCCTCGTGATCGAAGCTGACCCCAAAAGTTGGGTATTCCTTCTTAAGAGGACACTAAACCTCCCGATCTTGCTAGCCGGGGGCTCAGTCTTTCAAGATTCAATCTTTCCCCTTCCGATCCTAAGGAATCGCTCTTATAATAAGAGGTTGACTATGTCCCCAACTTTTCTTTATTAAGAAACTCAATTGTCTACTATAAATATAATAAATAGATTATATCCTAAGCGTCGATCCCAAAAAAATAATTGGCTTTTCCTGCATCCATGCATAACGAATTAGTAAGTAGGGTCCTCGAGCTCTAATATTTTCTTCAAGGCTGGCTGTCTTGCTCTTTGTTGGATAACAAACTCTCTTTTTTTAGTTTGTGTATATGATATTTTTTGCTTTTACTGAACCTACCATAAAGTTAAATATGTTCTTTACTTACTTTGGCATACCTTGCTAAAGTTGGAATCTGTCCGACCTTGTAGAAAAAATGGCCTATTTATTTATTTGCGCTGGTTTACGCCGCTTGGGGCTGGCATTGAGTGGTACTATACATTATCCCCTATAATAGCAAAACATAACAAGGCTCGACGCAAAGCACAAAAGTTCTTTAAGGCACATTAATCAAGCTTTGAAGGTCACACAAGAAGGCTATTCGACCAAAAAAATGTAGGATATACTATGCTCACCCAAAACTCTCATAAGAAATCAGTGATGATAGAGCGTACCTGCCTCTATGGTTAGATGCGGGTATGGTTGAGGTGCTCTTATCACATATTCAGATAGTTTTTGATATGTCAAACTCCCTTATATCCATGCTCGAACTGCCTTTAGTTTAGTGCAAAGTTCTCCCTTTAGGGCTAATGTCAATCCTGAGATCCAATGCTTTGGCCTAATGTGGAAGCTTTACACTAGGGTGCGTAAGGCATGATAGCTTCCTCTCGTGCTCGCGACGAGTTGAGAAGAACGTTTGAAGGAGGCTTACCTCAATAGTGATCTCAACCATATCTCAATCTTGGAAGGAGTTTGAAGGGGACTCTTTCTTATCTTAGGGCTTGAAAGCTTCAGTATTCTAGTGCCTTTTCATTCTTGTTCTTTCGGTCGGTGAGTACGGTCTCAGTCCTAAGGCTAGGAAGCCACTGCCTCTTAGAAAAGGTTGCTTACTTTGATATTGATTAAAAATCCAAATCTTATAAGTCATGGGCTCACCTTATTATAGAAGTTCTTACTTGGAGAAGAAGATTGATCTATTAGAATATCAAGGCGAAGGGATACGGGCAAGAAGCCAATAGGATAAGCTCAATAGCTGCTCATAAAGGTTCTAGTCAGGGCATGATCCCCGTACTTGAAAGGTTCAGTGTTCAAGGAAACCCCGACGAATAGAATGAGTTTTAGCATCTTAAACTTTGAATCTCACGGGCGTTATGGGAGTATAGAAGACAACTTCTTACTCTTCTATTTTTTACCCACTACTGAAGTGATAAGGTTTTTGATCAAGATTTCACCCTTCCTGTTACCCTTCCTATTATAGGCTTCGGTTTCTTCTGACTTGATATCTTCGACTCCTATCCTGTTGGAGATGTTGGAGCGGACACTCGCAAAGCGATTCTCTTCATTATTTTAAGGGTTTATATTTTCGCACACTTAGACAGGAATTTCTATATGAAATCTCTTCCAATTTTCTTTATTCAGGTGAGCTGCTTTAGCTTAAGCAAAGTGTTTTTGAACCCATTAAGAAAGTTTGATTCGCTCCTACTTATTTTTTATTGTAGGTCGATATTGGAACATACAATGAACCAGTTACCAACCTATTGACTTCTGCCAAATTGAGAAAATACATATACATTAATATGGTAAAGAGCCTGTCGCGACATATTCAACTTTAGTTTTCTCTTCACTAAACACCGTTAACCCAATTGCATCAAGCAGCACCCTACAGTCAACTTACCTCACATCGAGTCCTTTCTCTTCTCCAGGATTGGTGTGGGGAAAATCATCCACTGGAAGAGAGATAGCCTTTGTTTAGTTCATAGTTGTATCCTCGGTTAAAGGACCAATTGATTCATAGCCAATGTTCTTGCCTTACCTTGGGCATAGAAAAACATCTTCACCTATTGTTTGGGGAGGAAAGAGAAAGAGAATAAGCCCATGAACAAAAAAGAATTAGCAATTCCACCATATTACAGGCCGGAGATAGAGCTAAATAACTACTAACTAGGGGCCTAGGTACTCCTATCACATTGGGTATGATTTTTCCATGGTTGACTCTATGAAAAGGGGTTCCAATCCCATCTTATTTAGTTGGAAGTGATTCACTCTTATAGTATGGAGAACGTGAAAAAAATGGGTCAACTTTGAGGCCTCCGACCGAGTCAGAATTGCTTTTCCCCAAAGATGCCTTAAATTTCTTAATAAAGGTATCTTCCTGGTGACAGTAGTAGCAGCGGAGCAGCATCATTCATTCTAAGTTAGAAGGACGTCTTCAGCAAGTATATAACTTAAGCTTTACATAAATTGAAACTAAGGGCCCAAAAGTATAGAGATGGAACTCTAAATCTTTTTTTATGCTGGTTCGTTGTGTCTCTCAACTCTAGGGGTCCTGTTCCTCTAAGCGGGGACAATTCAAGAAGAATGAAGAGAGAGATTAGGTTTATATTAAACTATTTACGTGAAATCAACTTTGTCTCATCGTGTTATGGCTACACAAGGTCGATGGGAAGTCTCCAGTCCTGTCTCGGCGAGCATTGGTAGGAGGTGGGACTTAACCAAATAGGGTTCGTGAGAAATCCATTTTATTGGATAGCAGCATTTTCTTTCATATTAAAGTTCATAGGACGCACTAAGAACCATTTCTCACTTGTGAAGCCGCATATCAAAAAGAGAAATATAGAAAGTGTGCCGTGAGTGAGAGGTTAATCACTCTCAATTTGTCAATAACTAATAAGCGATCAGCCGAAGTAGGTACCCCTGTAGAGAGGCCACCCAACTACATCCTCAACATAATGCCTAGCTGAAAGATGAGCGACCAAGCCTTACAGGATCTTATGCCAATGCATACTTGCATTATATACTCCACCATGAAAGACCATAGAAGTGGAAGTCCCGATAACATTTTACTAAACTGATAGGCTCAGAGGAAAGGGAAATGAAGGCTGCTGAGGGCCAGCCATATTTAGAACAGAATCGCAAACATACTATACAGCTCCAATGAAATTGGATCACCTTATCTTTGTGAGGTAGCCAACCTACATAGTAGAACATAGAAGATAGAAGTTGATAACACTCCACAACCCAGTAGACCACACTTAATGTCCTGTTAACACAAATGGAATGAATAGAATAAAAAGGTAATCCAATACAGTATAGGACAGACCCTTTTTCCTCGGCTAAGATAAAAGACAATAGAATGAAAACACTTTTTGTTACACTAGCAACAATAGAGACCGGTATGTATAACGATAAGCTCACACTCAAAACCAGTCCATCGAGAGTCGATCCTCAATGCCATAAAGGTAGGAAGGGGGATAAGGCCTAGAAACTCATGTTTCATCAAACCCCTTTGGGTCTAACTCGTACTCATCTTTTAATGCCTAAATAGTCTCCTTCTCTTTGCCCAAGAAAAGCTAGTCAATCGGTCAAAGAAAGCTCAATCCCAACTGTCTCACTAAGAGCGCATTCTGATTCTAATTCAGTGTAACAAGCCATTTTTCCACTTGCTTCTTACTTTGAAAGTTGTCATCTTAGTTTTTAGCTAGTCTGAGAGGGGCTATCCCCTATTCTATTACTATATCCTGGGGGCATTCAGTCTTAGTGCAATCAATGACTTTCTTACCTTAACTTTGCCTTTGTTTGCAATACAGAACCGAAGATGAGGGTGAAGGAAGCTCTAATGGATCCCAAGAATAAAGAGAAAGGAAAAGTAGTCGAGCAAGTGGTCGAATTGATTTCGTTCGATAAAGAACTCTGCACTTCGTCATGGGATGAGGGGCAACTAGAATCCCGACATTCCTCTTTTCCTATCGAGGTCACTTCCAACTTATAGCGAGCTGTTGTCATCCTCTCTTTGGCAGCGATCCTTTGAATTTCACTACCAGTCCAAGCTGCAGAAATGGAAGAATCGTTCCTCCCCCCCTTATGCGGGCTGAGGCAGCAATCATGTTAAAGCCTCCTATCGAGCAAATTATTGAAGTTAGTTCTGAGTCAGCCGGTGATACAGAAAAGGTTACTCAATAGAGTGTCGAAGGAACACCAGCCTACTGATTGTGTTTCGAAGTCCATAGGTAAAGAAGTTGAAAAGACGGCTCTGTTGTAGCTGAACCGACTGAGATCATAAGGATCACTTTACTACGATTAGTACCTCTAAAATGGCAAAGAGTTTTTGAACACTCTCGGATGATCAAGTATTATTGGGTACTCTGAAGATTTAGGAATAAAGTCTTCTTATTGGGCAAACATGGTACTCTTATTTGGTTGAAATTGGTGCCTTTTCTATTTGTAGCAACTGTGTCCAGTCTTTTGTATCTTCTTTGTCTGAAATTCAATTTGATGGCTTTCTTTCTTATTTACACATATGTTTCTCATAGCTTTCTTCTTCCTTCCCTAAGCCTAATCATGCTTTTCACATGTAATTCAATGCTTCCTACATCGAAGGAAAGTCAATCCCACTCATGGACAAAGCGGATTCTCTCTCATGTCATAGACATAGTATATGCCGTAGATCGTCTGTTCTTAAATCGATCTTTATCTCATCTTTCTCTTTCAATTATGCAGTGAAGTTCCTTGTGCTCAAGCCTAATTATACATTCTAGTAGACTACTTATGCTTTCACCAATCGCTTTGATAGTCGGGATCGGCTTTTTCTCATTCTCTATTTTGAAAAAAAAAAAGTGAACATAGGTAAGCTAGACAGATCTCAAATTGCCCGCAATTTACAAAGTAGGGGGAGAAAGGTAAGGGGAAAAGCATTACTAGAAAGATAAAGCAAGACACTCGTTTCCACAATAAGAACCAACTTGGAACCATAATCTCGGCATCGATTTATGGAAAACCTATTCAATGGTATGATCGCCGATGAGCTAGTACTTTCTATCTCGACTGGAACTCGATTGACTTATGTGAGTGGAGCTGGTAGACCAATCCCTAGTACTAAAGAAGTGAAGGGCATCAGTGAAACTCGAACCTTATCCAAGCTGACATTAGATCTATCTAATCGGCTTATCCATCTTTCATGGTTCAAGTCAATTGACTCTACTTTATCTACGATGCATCGAGGTTGGTAATAGGTTGTCTATGGCAAGCTTTCCACTCATATATTACTAAAAACCTTCTAGATAAGCAAAAGAGTACCTGCAATAATGTCAATTTTTGGAGATGCCCGACTACTTCTCATCCTATCAGTCCATAGGGTTCCAACCTATACCCGGCCATCTTACTTGGGCAAAGGTACAAGATTACATTAGAGAGCTAGATTATCTAAGTGTTCTCTCCTCTTGTCTTTGTCTCATTTTATATCTCGTAATCATTCGATTCCATCCAAATTAGCATTCCTACTCCTACTCCTTCTTTTCCTTCATGTCGTTGGTCCTTTTGACATAACGGGTGAATATGAAGCGCATGCAGTTCGTTCCTAAAAATATAGCCATACCTGCCCCCTCACATTAATCCCACAAGCCTCTTATCCATTCCCATTCTTATTCGATCATAGTGATTGGGGGGAGGAGGGAGGGGGGCAAGTCCAAATAGAAAAATTCAATTGGGTTTAGGGATAATCACGCTCAAACTGATGACTTCCACCATATCAAGATGACACTCTACCGTTGAGTTATATCCCTTCCCTACCCCCATCGAGAAATAGAACAGACCTAAGTCAAAGGGTCGAGAGACCCAACGCCACTATTTTTGAACAATTTGGAGTTGGGCCTTCTTTTCGCACTATTATGCATATGAAAATGTAACACACCCCACAACTAAATATAGATATTGATATAATAATAATTTTGACGAGGTAGCACATGTGTGTACATGTGTATATATATAATTTTTTTATCAACTGTAGCATTTTGAAAAACAGTAAAAATATTTTCTTACATATAACCCTGTATATATAGAAAAATCACCATTTATATATAAAAAAAAAATTACAACACCCATCACAGTCACACTATTCTCAAACTAAATTTCAAGAGTTATATAAGACATGACATCCCAAAGTTATAATATGATAGACTCAAAAATTAAAATAATAGCCTATACTTTTGGAGAAGTAAGGACATTTTGCATCTTATAACCCTTTATATATAGACAACAATTTACACAATAATAATGATTGTAAAAATTAGAATATGCCACAACACAACCCAACCCAGCAGTCATCATCCATGTACAGTGATCATCAGAATCCTCTAGGAGCTCCAACAACCAGCCTAGTAAGCCTAAGAGTCTCATGTATCACCATGCTTACCTACAATGCATGAACTACATGAGCTAACGCTCAATAAATGAAAATCATGCATACTGAAGAGACAGTCTAACATATATGTGATGTATCTCTATGAAATCATGCTAGGAATACAAGCTCTTGAACTAAAACAATTCATTCAAAATTATTTTCCATCACTGGGCCCTTGGCCTACCTACTATGCACCGAATAGAGCTTTGAACAATATCAATAATCACATGGCCATAAACAAATTGACTCAGTCCAAGGGCCATCTCCTAGGATCACCAGAGCTCCACCCCTATCTTCCCCTATGATCCTCTAGAAGTCTTTCTATCGGTGGAGTCAATAAGGACATAATCAAGTGGTCCACCCTCTCGTGACTACCAAAGGCACACCCCCTATCAATCCCTATAATCTTTCGAGCGGCACCCCAAAATATCACATAAGCATGCCTCACATGGCTTGGTACACTAGTATTGGCCAACCAAAATATTTTATTTCTGTAAATCACGTCTCAAATCATATCGTGCATGCAAAATCTTAACTACACTCATATATCATGCATGCACATGTAAATGCTCAAGAATGGTGTGTTCAATATGAAATGCAAGTCATCTTGCTCTCAACATGTTTCAAGAGTCATAAAACTCTTAAAGTACATACTATATTTGTCATCCAATCAATTTAAATATCATTTGCACATTAGGTATAAATGCTTCAAGACATACTATGTTCATGCATTATAGTTGCAAATGAATTTTCACTTACCTTTGATTAGTTGTGTGTTACTTCTAGGTTTCTCAAGTATTACTCCCTAATCTTAGATGTGAAACAATATGTAAAAATACAAGATATCAATCACCATCCTCAATTAACAAGTTCATTATACCTAATATAGTATAAAGTTTATCTTGAATTTCAAATTAACTAAACAACCTTACCACTTAGAAACTATAACCGAATACAACCTTCTACGCATTTTTGTTCCATATCTTAAGTGTATACTAGACTCACTGAATTGATGTATTATAACTCTTATAACATTGCCCTAAATATTAGGGATCAAGTGCACCACATCTATCCTGGAACATGTTAAGGAACTAAATTGGACAGATTCACAACTTCATATTTTCTTACTGCCACATTAATTTACCTGATTATTTTGACACTGTTAGACATATTCATTCACTCCCCAATTATTATCACATTTATCTAACATCAAAAATAATGTAAACATGTCATGTAATGGCTAAAACTCATGGATATAGCTTCCCAAATTCAGCTCCCTTCACAGCATAGTGAAACAGATTTTTCCTACAGTGACAGTTTTGTGCACTTCATGTCATTAATGGTTTTGACACCCTTAAGTATATCCAATCACCCCAAATTTTTCACCACACTTAGATAACATATACACAGAAACAACCAGGTCATAGTCTTTCCAAAACTAATGGATTTAATGCTATAAAACCAGTCCCCTTCACATAGGACATAATCTAAAATTCGATGGAGACAGTTTTGAGCATCTCTTTAATTATATGCCATATTTTAATTCCTAAGCTATCCAAACCTAAATACATAATCTTAAATCCTATATATACATATTCATGATGATAAATATAGAATTTACCCAAGGTTTCTTGCATATTTCAAGCTCAATAAACTAGAAATTAGCATATATATAGATTCTGGCCCTTAGTGGTTCTATTATGTGTTTGCAACCACAAATCATTATTTTACGTATAATAACCCTATAAATAACCTAAAACATCATCATGAACAAGATAAGAATCTTAAGAAATCACAAAACCCATAAATAATATAAAAATTGATGTTAAAATTGTATATGAACCTTACCTACGCCAGTTTCAGCTTCTACTTGTGATTACTATTTCTTTTTGCTTCCTTTGCCCTTTTCTATCACTTGGAATCAATTAGTACCAGCTTAGAGAGATTTTGACATGAGTTTGGACCCTAAAAATAACTGAAAATGGTTGAGGGTCATGGGTAAATGGCTAAGAGTGAAAGAAAGCTTGAGGTGGCACTTGAGGTGCTCGCTTAAGCTTGGTAGCAAGCATGAGGTGGTAGGTTGTAGTATAAATCTGACCTCGCACCCATCTTTTAAGCCTAGATCAGATGTGTCTTACTATACATTAATTTTATTGCATCCTATTTTAATTACCACAAGATACCATAGATAATTCATAAGCTAATTTCCTAACCGTTCATTTAATTTCTTACCCGATTGTCACCCGATTCTTAAATAATTGTCCATATTAAAAATTATATAATCTTATACATAAATGAATATTGTAATATCATCTTTCAATCATATTATCTTATGTCTAATGTCCCAAATGTGCAATTTACCGATATATACTTTTGAAATACTTGGATGAAATCGAATCAAACCGTATAAGTTACTAGTAATAACTTTAACACTTCCAAAATTATAACCTATATATCCCATCAACATCCAATATTGATCAACCTCATTTTTCTTATTTCAATTTAATGTTGATTACTTATATAATGATGATCGACAACTAACACCATATAAGATTTTCTAGAAATTTAATGATCAAATGTGATTATAAGGTAAAACGTATCATGTCATGTAGATTCAATGCAAGCACTTATGAATAACATGTAATACATGAATCATCTTGGCCAAGTGAGTAGTATGAGGATTGGGTATTGCATCCTTCCCTCTCAGTAATGCAAACCAAACCATTGTACCTAGGATCAAGTTTGTATGTAACATCCCCAAATTTTTTTTATTTTTTTTTCTGCCCAAGCTGCATAATCCCTTTCATTGGAGACACATTCAAAAATTTGATCCCCTATCATACATTGCAATGATATTCCCTCTTTAATCTGCATAACTTTATGGTCACCTCTAACTAGTTTCCAGACATTGGCAATTTGTTCAACAACTTCTATCATTTTCCAAATCATATTCAGCCTAAAAGAACACCAAATTCATTTTAATAAAATGATGACCTAAATTTTCTATCATATAATGCCTCATAGAGAACTATCCCAAGTAGCCTTATAACTGTAGTTATAAGAAATTCCACCCAAGGAAATTTTTTCTCAATTGACATCAACAATCTAATACACAATCTCTAAACATATCTTACAAAGTCTAATTTGTTTGTGTTAGTTACCCATTTGATCACGATACTAAAATATAATTTTGTTCCCAATACCTGATGTAAGATCTTCTAGAAAGTGGACAAAGACCTTAAATCTACATCAAAACTAATAGACATTAATAAATCATAAAGTCTAACCGCTTCCTACACATTTATCTTTCCATAAATTTCCATGGAATACCTAGGATAAATTGAGAAAGAGTGAGCATATTCAGATAACCTATGAACAATAACCCAATTCCATTATCATGTACAAAATTTCTAAATGCCTTCCCATTTCCACCAGAAAATAAAAGTATAACTAAATCATTCCAACATATGAACTTTTACGTATATCCCTTTTTAGTGGCAAACTAAATATTAACAATAATAGCTCATCCAGTATCCGATATCTGTACATTTTTTTAAAATCACAATCATCATTCATTCCACTAAATAAACAAATAAAAAGATAAATGATCCACCTAAAACTTAGTTTTGCAATTTCTTATCCCTCATTTTGACATCTACCTTTTATTAAGAGATTATTATCACTTACCACAAAAAATCTATTTAACTACCTCTTCCACCTTTCATCTTAATGTTAACCTTTCATCGACCTTTTTTTGAGTATTTCATTTTGGATTAATCAAAATTAGTCTTACCAAAATATTAATAAACACACAATTCACCATTTACTATAATTCATCCTCTTAATAAGGACACCTTCTTAAGAAAATTATGAGTCCTAAAAATAAATATTATATTACACAACCAAAAGATCGCATTTACTAAATTGAACAAATAATTTTCTACTTCCTTAGAGTAGAATATATTATAAATGAATATCATAAATCCTCGTTGTACACTAAGATATCATAAATGAATATCACCCCAACATATTCAAATAGAATCATCAAATATATTATTCATCATGTATATCAAAACAATTAAGGCATTAGTCAACCTAACGGCACAACAAGAAATTCATAATTAATTAAAACTTAAAATCAATCCTCAAGATCACAGTAGCTTCTCTTAACATATCAAATAAACCTTAGTATAAAATTTTTGTACTTATTACAAATTATTAGTCAATTCAGTTGCAATAAATAATACATAATCTCAATATTCATCTTTCTTCTAGATGAATATGAAGTGGAGCTTATTTAGGAGAAGCACTAGACCATAATGCCTTGCCTAATATTATAACAATATCACTAAAGGTTCATCGAATTCCAATAGGTGTATATGATAAACTAAAAGCGAGATTGGATTTGTTCTTACAACTATATCCCGGATAAAATCAGTTGGTTAGTCAATAGCATGCCCAAAAAAACTTCTTTTCAACATGTATCAAGAGATCTTAAATCACACAAATGGATTTTTAGTAAACTTGGTCATTTCTAAAAATTATAACAGAACCCAAAAATCGATAATAACTCTTTTTTACTATTCTCTTTCAGAGTAACTGTAGAAAGTTATAATTTGACAATCTTCTTTATTTTTTTGCAAATACTAAATATTTTCCTACTATAGTCTCCATAAAATTTCTAAATTCATCACCAAGAATTTAAAATTCTTAATGATCCTGAAATAATACACAATATATAATTCTCAATAAATCAATCAATACCAAAAGGTTATATCATAATCATAACCAATATAACAAAATTAATCTAGAGCTCTTGAAATATAATTAGTTGATCTTGAACGTCCAAAATGAATTAAAACATTGTAATTAACCTCATATATATATATATCAAGTACCCTATCCAGTCTTATTACATACTTAGTGAATAATAGAGAATATGAAGCTCCAAATATAGAATACCAAACATAAATTTTATACTTGTTATTATTAATAGGTCTGTCTCAACATTATTTTATACAAAATCTTAAAACACATGGCCAATATTATTCATGAAATACAAAATGAATTATAGAACAAATAAAACTTACTAGCATGGTTATGTTTCGCCATTTTCAAAGATCATGTACGTGGATAGTCTACAGAATCATAATCATCATTCATTCCACTAAATAAACAAATAAAAAGGTAAATGATCCACCTAAAACTTAGTCTTGCAATTTCTTATCCCTCATTTTCACATCTACTTTTTATTAAGAGATTATTATCACTTATCACAAAAATCTATTTAACCGCCTTTTATGCCTTTCATCTTAATGTTAACCTGTCATCGACCTTGTTTTGAGCATTTGATTTTAGATCAATCAAAATTAGTCTTACCAAAATATTAATAAACAAATAATTCACCATTTACTATAATTCATCCTCTGTACAACCTTTAATTCCCATTATAGTTTATGATGTAAAATTTGTATGAATATTAGTCTGTTGAGATATTTCATTCCAATGACATTTGTAGTTAGATGGATCATACAATATATTCACTTACGAATAATATACATCCTTTCTTCAAGTTCTACTCCTTTTGAGTATATAGACATTTCAAGTACTTTCATTTTGTAATGTCACATGTAGTATTACATAAATAATCTATTTAACTCAAAGAGTGTTGAGTAACTTTTTTTTTATATTGCATCAAACATACACCAAAACACAATGAGATACACCACTATATACAATAAATAACTTATATCTAAAGTTGGAGTGACTACCAAAGCTCAAATCAATTCTCTTTTAAGTAATTAGAGACTTCTTCCCACTTAGCGAACCATTCAAATTTCATATACATGCATTTATGATGAAATAAACGGTGAAAACTACGGAGGAATAATAATATCACTAAACCAAAAAAACTTTTTTCATTTCTATCACATTTATTGGTCTTCCCTATTTCAGTAAAACCTCGAAGTTTAGAATAGTTACAAGGACACCTTCTTAAGAAAATTACCAGTCCCAAAAATAAATATTATATTACATAACCAAAAGATCGCATTTACTAAATTGAACAAATAATTTTTTACTTTTTTAGGGTTTCCAATATCATATTGAAAGGTCAATCATATTTCTTCTCGTTGTACACTAAGATATCATCAATAAATATCACCCAACATATTCAAATAGAATCATCAAACACATTATTCATCATGTATATTAAAACAATTAAAGCATTAGTCAACCCAATGGCACAACAAGAAATTCATAATTAATTAAAACTAAAAATCAATCCTCAAGATCACAGTAGCTTCTCTTAACTTATCAAATAAACCTTAGTATGAAAATTTCGTACTTATTACAATTTATTACTCAATTCAGTTACAGTAAATAATACATAACCTCAATATTCATCTAATATGAAGTAGAGCTTGTTTAGGAGAAGCACTAGACCTTAATGTCTTGCCCAATATTATAACAATATCACTAAAGGTTCATCGAATTCCAGTAGGTGTATATGATAAACTAAAAGAGAGATTGGATTTGTTCTTACAACTATCCCGGATAAAATCAGTTGGTTAGTTAATAGCATGCCCAAAATCTTCTTTTCAACTTTTATCAAGAGATCTGAGATCACACAAATGGATTTTTAGTAAACTTGGTCATTTCTAAAATTCTAACATAACCCAAAGATCGACAATAACTCTTTCTTACTATTCTCTTTCAAATTAATCATAGAAAGTTATAATTTGACAATCTTCTTTATTTTTTTGCAAATAGTAAATATTTTCCTGCTATGGTCTCCATAAAATTTCTAAATTCATCACCAAGAATTTAAAAGTCTTAATGATCCTGAAATAATCCACAATGTATAATTCTTAATAAATCAATCAACACCAAAAGGTTATATCATAATCCTAACCAATATAACAAAATTAATTTAGAGCTCTTGAAATCTAATTAGTTGACCTTGAACTTCTAGAATGAATTAAAACATTGCAATTAACCTCATATATATATATATATATCAAGTACCCTATCCAGTCTTATTATATACTTAGTGAATAATTGAGAATATGAAACTCCAAAGATAGAATACCAAACATAAATTTTATACCTGTTATTATTGATGGGTCTGCCTCAACATTATTTTATACAAAATCTTAAAACACATGGCCAATATTATTCATGAAATATAAAATGAATTATACAATAAATTAAACTTACTGGCTTGGTTGTGTTTGGCCATTTTCAAAGATCATATACGTGGATAGTCTATAGAACCACAAACTGGGATCTAATACCACTCTATAACACCGCCCACCACTAAATATAAACATTGATATAACAATTATTTTGATGAGGTAGCACATGTTTGTACATGTGTGTGTGTATATATATATATATATTTTCTGTACCACTTTAAAAAACAGTAAAAGTGTTTTCATACATATAACCCTACATATAAAGAAAAATCACCATTTATATAAAAATAAAACACAACACCCATCACAGTCACGCTATTCTCAAACTTATTTACTATAAAATTTCAAGAGTTATATAGGACACGGCATTCCAAAGTTATAATATGATAGACTTAAAAATCAAAATAATAGCCTATACTTTCAGAAGAAGTAAGGACATTTTGTATCTTGTAACCCTTTATATATAGACAACAATTTACACAATAATAATGATTGTAAAAATTAAAATATGCCCACAACACAACCCAGTAGGTCATCATCAATATACAGTGATCCTCAGAAGCCTCTAGGAGCTCCAACAACCATCCTACTAAGCCTAAGAGTCTCATGTATCATCATGCTTACCTACAATGCATGAACTACGTGAGCTAATGCTCAATAAGTAAAAATCATGCATACTGAAGAGACGGTCTAACATATATGCGATGTATCTTTATGAAATCACACCAGGAATGCAAGCTCTTGAACCAAAAGAATTCATTCAAAATTATTTTCCAACATTGGGCCCTTGGCCTACCTACTATGCACCGAATAGAGAATTGAACAATATCAATAATCACATGGCCATAAACAAATTGACTCAGTCCAGGGGCTATCTCTTGGGATCACTAGAGATCCACCCCATGTCTTCCCTTGTGATCCTCTAGAAGTCTTCCCACCGGTAGAGTCAATAAGGGCATAGTCAAGTGGTCCACCCTTTTGTGACCACCAGAGGCACACCCTCTGTCAACCCCTATGATCCTCTGAGATGTAAAACTCGCAGTGCCCCAAAATATCATATAAGCACGCCTTGCATACCTCGGTACACTATGTAATACCCAAGCCTCACACTACTCACTTGGCCAATATGATTCATGCACTACATGTTACTTATATGCTAATTTGCATTAACATCTACATGGCATCTTATGTAGCATTCTTAATCATTATACCTCTAATGCTATTACTTGATGTTAATGGTTGAGATCCTATAACCTAATTAAGTAATTCTATATGTAGATAAGAAAAAGAATAGATTAGTCAATATATTGGATATTCATAGGTTATATGTTATAATTTTCCATGTATTAAAGGTGTCACTAGGCTTGCCCAACAACTAATGCTCGCTCAGCAATCTATGAATAGGTGACTTCTTGAATTCCTACCATATTAACATCTCTGTATAGTTCTGGCCTCAAACCTTCAAGGAATCTTTCTACTTTCAGTGCATCGGTGCTGATCATATACGTGGCAAACCTAGATAACTATTCAAATTTTTGAATGTAGTCCCCGACTATCATATTCATTCATCTTTATTGCACGAACAGGTGCAGTGAAATATTTATTCCTGAATAACTCTTTAAATCTTTCTCAAGTCATAGTAAAGGGATCCTCTGTGCTCCTCATTATATCCCACTAGTGTCCAGCACTTCCACGAAGCATAAAAGAGGCACATATCACCTTCTCTTCCTCTGGGACTCTGTTAAGCTTATATGATTCGATTCAATTAGATCAAGGTATTTTAAAGGTATACATCCATAGATTAACATACTTTGGATATCGGATATGATATAGTGTGATTTTAGAAAATGAAAACTAGACAATCATTTAAGAATCGGATGTCAATCGGTTTGGAGATTGAATAAATGGTTAAGAAATTAGGGCATAATGTATTATCTGATCATATGGAGATTAAAGTAGGTTGTACATAGATAAATAAGTAATGAGAAACACTAGATTAGGACTGTATAACATGTGAAAAATATCAGATTTGAACCACCACTTGACACCTCAACCTTGCCACCTCAAGCTTTGCAACCTCAAGCTTCCACCTCAACTTTTCTTCATTTCTATCATTTGAACACAACCATAAACTATTTTTTGAGCTATTTCACATCCCAAACCTTTATATGGAATTTTAGAAATTTCTCTCAACTAATTCCAAGTAAAGAAAAAAGTGAAGGAAGCAAAGAGAAGTAAGGAGGAGCAAGTTGAAGCTAAAATCTGTGCATAGGTGAGCTTTAACTCATGTTTTTTATTTAAGTACTTGAATTGTTTGAGGGTTTATGATTTTTAAAGCTTCTATTATTGATTATAATCATGTTAGGATGTTATTTTTGGTCTTATAATTCACAAAAAAAGGATTTTTAATTGCAAAATCACAATAAAAATCACTGGGGACAGAAACTGTATACTTGCTGATTTTTTATATTTATGCTTTATATATGTATAATAACTTAATCAAAACCTATGTATTTCACCATATATGTGTTTATATATGAGTCTAGGTGATGTATGTAAATTTAGAGAGGTTATAAATTATAATATAGTGTGATAATTAAAGAGGTACTCAAAATTATCTTCATTGAAATTCAGATTCTGTCCTATGTGAATGGTGCTGGTTTTACATCAATAAATCCATTAGTTTTGGTAGTAATTTGACCTGGTTGTATCCTTATATATGTTATATAATTATGGTAAAATTTTGGAGTGATTGAATATACTTAAGGGTACCAAAACCATTAATGTCATAAAGTGTACAAAACTGTCACGGTAGGAAAACAATCTATTTCAGTATGTCGTGAAGAGAGCTGAACTTGGGAAGCTATAGCCATGATTTTTAGGAATTATATGATATGGTTAAATTGATATACATGTTATCTAAGTATGATAAAAATATGAGAGTGATTGGATATGCTTAGCGATGTCAAAATTATCATGAAACTAAATTGGACAGCAAGAAAATATGAAAATTTGAATCTGTCTCATTTTATAACTTAGCATATTTCAATCTAGACATGTTGCTATTGAGTGGTAACAATTAGGTACATGATATTAGAGTTATATTACTTCAATTATATGATGTTTACATGTATCTAAGATGAGAAATTAAGGTATTTGAGGAATTAGATTGGGTTTTAGTTTGTAGAAGCATAATTGTTACCTAGATAGCTTGGTGTTTAAGGTCTTAGTATGATATTTTATGCTTTCAACTTACCAAATTGGGAATGACGCTTGATGTTGGGTAATATTACAGGTTATTTTACATCTAAGATTAGAGAGGAACAATAAACAAATCTAGACTAAGCCACCAACCAAGTGAAAGGTAAGTAAAGATCCATTTGTAACTACAATGCATGAACATAGTATGTCTTGAAGCATTTATACCTAATTGTGAAACAATCTGTAAAAATACAATATATCAATCACCATGCTCAATTAACAAGTTCATAATACCTAATGTAGTATAAAGTTTATCTTAAATTTTAATTTAACTAAACAACCTTACCATTTAGAAACTATAACTGAATACAACATTCTATGCACCTTTGTTCCACATCTTAAATGTATACCAAACTCACTTAATTGATGTATTATAACTCTTATAACATCGCCCTAAATATTTAGGATCAAATGCACCACATCTATGCTGGAACATGTTAATGAACCAAATGGGACAACACAACTTCATATTTTCTTAATGCCACATTAATTTGCATGATGATTTTGACACCGTTAGACATATTCATTCACTCCCCAATTTTTGTCACACTTAGCTAACATAAAAATAAAAATTAACCATGTCATATAATGGCTAAAACTCATGGATATAGCTTTCTAAATTCAGCTCCCTTCACAGCATACTGAAACAGATTTTTCCTACAGTGACAGTTTTGTGCACTTAATGACATTAATGGTTTTGGCACCCTTAAGTATATTCAATCACTCCAAAAAAATTACCACACTTAGATAACATATACATAGAAACAAATAGGTCATATTCTTGCCAAAACTAATGGATTTAATGTTGTAAAACAAGTCCCCTTCACATAGGACAAAATCTAAAATTCGATGGAGATAGTTCTGAGCATCTTTTTAATTCATATTTTAATTCCTAAGACATCCAAACCTAAATACATAATCTTAAATCCTATATAAACACATTCATGATGATAAATATAGAATTTACCCAGGGTTTCTTGCATATTTCAACCTTAATAAACTAGAAATCAGCATATACACAGATTCTGCTCCTTAGTGGTTCTACTATGTGTTTACAACCACAAATCATTCTTTTATGCATAATAACCTTATAAATAACCTCTAACATCATCATGAACAAGATAAGAGTCTTAAGAAATGACAAAACCCTTAAATAATATAAAAAATAATGTCAAAACTGTATATGAACCTCACCTATGCCAATTTCAACTTCTACTTGTGATTACTACTTTCTTTTGCTTCATTTGCCTTTTTCTATCACTTGGAATCAATTAGTACCTACTTAGAGAGATTTTGACATAAGTTTGGACCCTGAAAATGACTGAAAATGGTTGAGGGTCGTGGGTAAATGGCTAAGAGTGAAAGAAAGCTTGAGGTAGCACTTGAGGTGCTTTCTTAAGCTTGGTAGCAAGCAAGAGGTGGTAGGTTGTGGTATAAATCTGACCTTACACCCATCTTTCAAACGTAGATCAGATATGTCTTACTATAAATTAATTTTATTGCATCCTATTTTAATTACCACAAGATACCATAGATAATTCATAAGCTAATTTCCTAACCATTTATTTAATTTCTTACTCGATTGTTACTCGATTCTTAAATAATTGTCCATATTAAAAATTATATAATCTTATACATAAATGAATATTGTAATATTACCTTTCAATCATATTATCTTATGTCCAATGTCCCAAATATGCAATCTATAGATATATACTTTTGAAATACCTAGATAAAATCGAATCAAACCGTATAAGCTTACTAGTAACAACTTTAATACTTTCAAAATTATAACCTATATATCCCATCGACATCCAATATTGATCAACCTCATTTTCTTCTTATTTCAATTTAATATTGATTACTTATATTATAATGATCGATAATTAACACCATATAAGATTTTCTAGAAATTTAATGATCAAATGTTATTATAAGGTAAAACGGATCATGCCATGTAGTTTCAATGCAAGCACTCATGAATATTATGTAATGCATTAATCATATTGGCTAAGTGAATAGTGTGAAGATTGGGTATTACAAAAAATAATGGAAAAAATTGGATTCAATTGTCAATTGTTCCTATTGTAAATAGGATTAACTACGGATTCGAGCGATAACACATGGTTTCATAAAATCGTACGACTTTCCCGATCTAAATAAAGTAGGTTTTACATGAAGAAGATTTGGCTCAGCATGTTTTATTTGATATGGGTAAGAGAATAGCCTAGCTCGGTATTCTTAAACTAAAATAGAGAAATCAGAACTATGTCAAGATGATATGGATTAACTCCTTATTCTTGCACAAAAGATCTTACCATTTCCAAAGGAACTGGAGTTACATCTCTTTTCCATTTCCATTCAAGAGTTCTTATGTGTTTCCACGTCTCTTTGAGACACAAAAAAATGGACAAATTCCTTTTCTTTTCTTAGGAACACATACAAGATTCGTCACTACAAAAAGGATAATGGTAACACCACCATTAACTACTTCATTTAAGAATTTCATAGTAATAAAAATACATGTCCTACTGAGATAGAATTTGTAACTTGCTATCCTCTTGCCTAGCGGGCAAAGATTGACCTCCGTGGAAAGGATGATTCATTCAGATTGACATGAGAACTACATTGCATTGCCAAAATCCATGTTGTATATTCAAAAGAGGTTGACCCACTTACTTCTTTCATGTTACAATCCTTTTCTCGCAAAGCCCCATTTTTCCTCGGTCCATAGAGAAAAAATATAGGACTGGTGCCAACAGTTCATCATGGAAGAAATGACTCACTGAGCCAAAATAACTAACTAATACTAATCTAATAGAAAAGAACTGCCTTTTCTGTAAACTTTTTGTGGTTCCATTGCTACCACAGGCTTTACGCAATCGATTGAATCATATAAGATCATATAGATATCCTTTCAAAATAATATAGGTCATCTAGTCAGGGAGACACCCCGCACTTAATATAAAGGAGATGTAGTTGACCAGTCATAGAACCAGCAAGTCAGCAATAGGAAAAAACAAATAATAATATGGATAAGACTAGGCCTCCCTCCTCTATCTTGTGACCCCTTGCCCAAGTGAGGACCTTACTCCAAAGATAGCTAAGATTATGCTCCCAACTCAAGAAAATGACGCTTGGCAACATATAGCAAGAAGAGAAAACCCCTCATGAAACAAGTTCTCCAAGAGAAAAGAAGACCGAAGGCTACCTAAGATGCTGTAAATGGGAATGGATATGGATTACTTGGAGTTGAACACAGGGCATGAATAGAACAATAGGTGATAAACTTTCCATAAGAGTACCTTTCTATCTTCATACTCTAA
The DNA here is from genome assembly GCA_019321725.1 of Paulownia fortunei. Lineage (NCBI taxonomy): Eukaryota > Viridiplantae > Streptophyta > Magnoliopsida > Lamiales > Paulowniaceae > Paulownia > Paulownia fortunei. The sequence goes on along the minus strand of CM033109.1, from coordinate 11,071,085 downwards.
AAGCCAGAAGGAGAGGACTCCCACTCCTAATCCTATTCCGGGATAAAAGATCACACATTAGAATCCCAAAATGGAAGACTGACCCCCTTTAAGGGGGATCAATCTAATTCGCGTTAGTGCTCCCTTGCTTGTCTACCACGTGGCCTTGGGGTCGCCATCCCATGGCCTACTACAATGAAGCAAGAACTTCTCATTCATGGACTCACTAAAAAAAGGTAATGATGTAAATAAAGTCTTCTCTGACCGAGGACATGCAGAAAAGAATAAAAAAATCACTTTATTGCACCTATATTCTGATTAGAACCGAGGAAAAAGGATCAGAAAGTAGTGAACTCCAGACGTCTTTTTCCGAAGACCTCTTCACATGGTCATTGAAGGTATTCCCAGATATACCTATCCACAAAAAAATGCACATCCCAAGGATAGACAAATTGAAAAGGAAAAAAATGCAATGAGAAATACACAGAAGGATCAGATAAAGAATCATGATCTATGAAAATGAAAGTTTCAACAGAAGGCCAGTTCAAGCCATCTCATTGATGTTCATCACCTGTCACAACTCTTGATAAATGGCCTTATTTTCATATGTGTGCAAGTATGTAAGACCGCTCTTATAGTTCAAGGCAGGGGCGGGCTGGTTGTTCATGAAGGGGAGACTCTGTCTCGAAGGTAAGTTAAGTCAAGTGTCAATTCAGGGTAGTACATTAAGTAGGTGCAAAATCAATGGGGTGCATATAGTGGAGGGGTATTTTGGGGAACAAACTCCACTGACTCACCCTAAAAAATGAAGGTAGGAAGAAGGGAAGGCATCTCTGAGATGCTCTATAACTAAAAGCTATACTACCTGACCGAAGAAAAGAGTCTTCAGTCGGTTTATGTTGAATATATTTCCTTCCTTTCCTTTTTGTCTATTCTCAAGAGGTATTGATGATAACCTTCTTCCGAATTGCCTACCTAGTCACAGGATCATATAAGAAAGTCATGCAGATGCTCAGGTGTCGTAGGCTGGCTGGTAAAAGAATCAGGAAGTAGAATGCATCTAGTGACTTCAAGCTCTGCCATCACTGACTTTTTCTCACCCCTATTTTGATTTTCTTATTTTCTAAATGAGTTTGATAGGGCCTTGAAAGTACCCAAAGTTGGGCAATCAGCAAGCAATGGGCTATCTAACTCACTCAAGGGATAGAAAGGGCCTTACTCTAACAAGTAAGCAAGTAAACTACCTTACAAATGAGAAATAGAAGAGATAAGCTAAGTAGGCAGGCAAACTAGGCCACTAGCACTTGATGAGTTCAGAGCGATGAAAGAGTATTTTTGGCAAAAGGCTAACATAAGGGTAATTGAGACCAGGAAAGAAGGCATTTTACTACATTTGAAGGTCACTAGTTAAAAAACTATTGTATGAGGATTTGATCACAATCCCTGTGTAAACGCAATTTTATTCTCAACTTCTTATGCCCCACGAGATTTGTTCGGCTTAAACCTTTTCATAACTAAAGTCTTTACCCAATCTTTAAAGAAAAACTATCCAAGTTCCATCTGCTCACAATAATAGAGCCGATTATTGGCTGGCTTCCAATCGAGTTAGGAAATAAGTAAAAAAAAACTCAATCTCAGTGTCCACCTGAGTATCAACACTTCTCGTATTTTATATTAAGACGAGACTTCCCTTTTTGGAGCGGAGATTCTACATACAATGTCGGTGACCTGGAGAATAGGGTTAGGCACTGGGTAGACATGAAATCAGACTAGCCAGCAAAGATACCTTCCGAAGGCCACAACGACAGACACGTTTTAGATATAAGGTCATCCGCTAGACCCAAATGGCTTCGGAGGTATACTTGAAGGCAAATAGCAAGAGCCCCGAGAAAGCGAGAATTTTTGAGGACTAACGATAACTAAGCACAGTTTAATATGGAATAACATATGAATGTAAGCTATAGGATGGCCGTAAAGGCAAGTCAGCGACTGAAAAGGTCAACCAATAAACCAAGCGCCAGAGTGAGGGGCAGCTAGCCAAATAACACGAAAGGAAGAAAAAAAGCTTTGTTCAAAATGATTGGGAATTATGAGTAAATGCCGAGTAGAGTTGATAAAGTAGAGTGGTCATTGCTTGGAGACTTGATGTATAGGAGTCTCCTCCATAGGAGGGAACTCATTCCTATATTCGTTAGCCACAGTGACTTACCAATTGGTCACTTTTGAAGGTATCTTTGGTGATCCTTTACCCTTTTCATGGTTGACTGTGTACATCAATGTCTTTCCACTAATTAGGCAGACGACAGGACTAGTGTCACACAATGCCAGTACCGTACAAAATGCATAGCCACATTTCCTATATATATCGATGAAAGTCACAAAGGTCATAAGCTTTACAAAAAAGGGGCAAAGCAAAGGTTGTTAGCAATGCAATATCAGTTATCATATAATAAAGGACCAGTGAAAGCCAATGATAGAGCTTTCTAGTAAGATATATCTATATATACCTACCTAATTTTGCTTCTTCTTGAAGCTAATTTCAAGACCATTTGGCTCTAAGGAGTTAGATGAAGCCAAAAAATCTCGCTCAATAGAATACGAGTATCCAGAACCAGAAAAAAGATGCACAGGTAGTTGTAGAGCTCAGGATGTCAACTAGGACTTTTCCTTCCTGTCCAAAAATAGCGAGAATCTAGCCACGAATGAGGTCAAAGCTGCTGAATGAATGAATAAGACAGCTTGATAAAACTAATGCATCAAGGCTAGGCTAACGATGTCTGTCTGGCATACTTAATCTTTGTATAGGGCGCGTGCTACTCATGACAAATGCATTAAATTATCCTTTCATAATAAGCCTCTTTCATCTTTCTAATTGGGAATTAATGGATTCGAAAGCAGTATCTCGACCTGATCAGAAAGAGAAGTCAATCGGTTCAAGAAATATTTGTGTACTTATTGTCGATCAACAATCTGATGTGTACCATGAAATCATTAATTCATAATAGATTGGTTTAGCACGTTCTACCCTCTCCCGTTACTGAAAGTTCATCTTTTGATTTCAACCACCCCAAAAAAGCCCTTCAGGCCATCCATTTATTTATTCTCCACGACTGAAGTGGTTGGTCCTCCAGTGAATTTTCATCTGCATTATATGCTAACAAGCTAGGTGGTACGACTGGGCACTACATAAAGTCGAAAAGTAGTGCGGGTTACTAAAGTGACAATGCAAGAAAGGACTTTTTAGGATATTCTTTCAATAGATTTAGTATAGTGTTGAAGGGAGGGTTCCTCTTGACATTTTCCTTTCTTTTGTAAGGAGTAGGACAAGATCGGACCAACCCAATCTTCTATTCAAAAAGCAGGGTAAACCCATTCTATCTATTTATCTATCGTGGGAAAGCACTCACCTAAAAGATAACTCTCCCTCCTCCTTAAAGGAAGTACACTGACATAGATTGATTACCGACCGCTCTCTTTTTGTGGTTCTGTTCTCCCAAATTTTCAACTACTAACTAGAGGAAGGGCTACTAGAGAGGGGATCGATATCGATCTCTTACTTCAAATTTTTTGCCCAACTAGCGAGAAGGAAGTTTTTGAGCCTGATAATCTTACCTTCTCTCTGATCTCTGAATCTCTATCTCTGATCAACTCTAACAGAGTGTTTATGCTAGAACTCTAGTTAGTTCCTTTCTTTCAGTTGTCTCCCTTTTAAGTGTAGTGCTTGAAACTGTGAGCCAGTCTGATAGCCTTTTACCTTGGTAGAATTTGGTTACTTTGAGAAAGCTAACGTAGAAGTTTTCTATAAAAGTGAGTGGTCTTCCTTTCATTTTGGCCAAGCCAATAAGATAAGACGTCGACGGTAAGACCAACAAGTCTAGCAGCAAATCCTTCAAACAAGAAGGCTATAAACTGACTGATTGATGAGTTCAGTTCTTTATCTAAGGCCATCAGTAGATAAGTAGTCCAGTTAGCCCGTTAGCCTGGCTTTGAGTAAAGACGTTTTGATTAGCCAGTACTTGATTTCTTCTTTAGATCATCTCTCTTTCCTTTCATCTTTTTCCTGCGAGTAGGAGATATGTGGACAAAGTATTAAATTAATCGATGTGATCGAGAAAGAGAATGCTAAGGTGGTAAGTTCTTGATTTTCTAATGGAGAATTAGATTCTCACTTTAAGTGAATCCAAGTTGAGTTTCACTTATTTCCTCCTTCATTTTGGGAATTCACCCTAAAATCAATGATATTCTTATCAAATAAGGATATCAACTAACTTGGTGCTCAAAAATATCATTTGTGATATGATGTGGTAAAAGACCCCTCGTATATATACCTAAGTGTATAAATGGGCCTGCTTCTTTAAAGTAGTAATTGGGAGATAGGATGGATATGAATCTAGCTTATGCAAATTTATGGGGTATCCAAATGAATCTAAAGAATTCCATTTCTATGGTTCCTAAGAACAAAGGAGTTTGTTTTCTAGGGACACCACCTTCTTGAGAAGAAGGAATTTCTATTAGATAGAAATTGCTAAATCATAGAACTTGAAATAGCTCAAGAACCACAGTTTGTCTCATAAGTGGCAATGGTGTATGAACAAATTACTAAAACTTCTAGTACACAATCTCCAATGAGATCTTAAAGGATATCGGGGCTACTTATACGATAAGAGTCTCTTGCTAGAGAGCAGCAAAGAGGATCTTCTTTTTAAATATTGATCTTACTAAGGAGTAAAGATGTATGACATCAATTTGGAAATTGGAAAAATGCCATGTAATCTAAAATTAACTCTATGTACTCCAACAAGGTTTGACCTTGGTGGGCCCATTAGTAGGAATGGTTCCCATTAGCTGCAAACTTGTCTACAAATATAAATTGAAGAATATGGAGAGGTGGTGACCTATAAAGGTACGACTGGTAGCAAAGTGTTACGCTCAAAGTCAAGGTGTTGACTATTGAGGATACTTTTTACCAGATGTGATGCTAAAGTCTATTTAGAGTATGCTAGTTATATCTACGTATTACAACTACTAGATTTAGCAAAGGGATATGAAGACCGTCTTTCTCAATAGGGGTATTGAGAAAGGGATATAAGTTAAGCAGTCTAAATTCTTCATATCAAACAGACGTAATCAAAAAGTTTGCGAGCTTCAGAGATATGTTAAAAACTCAAAATAAATTTTTCGAATGTGGAACATTTGATTCTCTAAAGCAATCAAATGGTTTGATTTTTTTAGGAATGCGAATGAGCCATATGTGTACAAGAGGGCTAGTAGGAGTATGGTGATGATTGTTGTGTTTTATGTTGATGACATTTTACTCATAAAGATGATGTAGAAATATTACAGTCAACTGGCATTTGTCATCTACAAAGTTCTCCAAGAGGGATTTAGGATAAGCATCCTAGGGATTGGGGATTGAGATTTATGGTGATAGATCTAAAAGGACTATCCTAAATCCAGTACATAGATTAGATGCAAAAAGGGTTTAGCATGAAAGAATCTTAGGAGAGATTCTTGTTTATGAGTTATGGGATTTTTCTTTCGAAGTTCTCGTCCCTAAAGACTTTTGAATGAAAGAGAAATAATGACTCACATGTTTTATGCATCCTTGAAAGAAATCATAAAATATGCAAATCTATGTACATGATTTGATATCAGAAATACTCTGAGTGTTATGAGCAAAATATCAATCAATTTGATGCGAAAATTATTAGAAGCCGTAAAGACGATCTTTAGTACTTATGAAGAACTAAGGATTTCTTTTTGGAGTTCGGTTATGGAGAACTGAAACTTAGATGCTTCATCTAGTTTTTAGTTTAAAGTCTATGTCTAAATTTGTGTTCATCCTAAATGATGGGACGGTTAGTTGGAAAGAGTTCCAAGCTTGTAACAACTGTGGATTCCTCCATCGTGATTGAATATATCGGGGCATACGATGCTGAAAAATAGATTATTTGGATAAGGAATTTAATCCAAGTGTTAGATGTAGTTCCAAATATTGTTGATTGAGTACTGGAGTACTGTGATAACAATGGGGGCTATTGCACAAGCAAAAAAGCCAAGGTCTCATCAAATGATCCAAGCAGAAATAGATTAGCGATACCATGATTATGAAAATCATTGGTAGAGGCAATATCAGCGTGGAAAGACTTGCCTCAGTAGAAAACATAGCAAACCTAATGATTTAACCCTTTAGATAAGTATTTGAAGGACATATAGAAAGATGGGCCTTAATACGAGGATAATTATCTTTAGGGCAAGTGGGAGATTGTTAGAGTAGTGCCCGACGAGCCAATTATTCTGGCCGTTCTTATACTCTTGTGAAATATTCTTATTTATATTAATATCATTTAAATGGCAATCTTTATCTTAAATTCATCATAAGAATTAGATAAAGTCATTAGATCACACATAGCTATGGGGTATGGTTGCGCATATGATGGTGATTGTGGAATATGCCTCTGAGGCTGTGATCTTAAAATGTTCCAAGTCAAGAATCAATGAGATGGGACATCAATGATCCCGTTGAGACTTGCGCATACGATGCAAGCTCAAAAGAAGGATGCCTCATTTTATAGGTATTGGTGTGGAAACACTAGTGCATGTATGTGGGTGCTTATTAGGAAGAAGTACACTGAACAACCCCAACTGAAAATTTCCAATTAGAAATATTCTATTGTCGAATGGAAATTTTCTCATTACGATAGTGTAAGAATTAGTCATTGGACTTGAGGCACCATTGTAATCTTGTGTATGACATGTTGTGCTTTGATGTATTTCCAGATTGCATGATAATCACAAGAGGTTTATATTGGGTGTAACATCTTCATGTATAGAGATTAATGAGTGGCCAACAAATGATCCATCACCTATCTAGATGAATAGGTGAATCTCCTATGTGTTCCACTGTACTTGACTCTAAAATTCTTGACCAAGGTTGGATGGAAATTAGATATGGGGTTTTCTAATTATTCAGCATCGAGTCAAGCTACTAGGAAGGGAAACATAGTTATTGAGCTAATGGAGTTTCGACTTAACATCCATGCCTTAGGCTTAATCGGGAGATTAGATGACGGAAGGACCGTACTTGCATAGTATTCGTAATTGAAATAGGTTCGCACATTCACCTTAGAATAGGAGTCATGATGCATTGTTAGGTGCTTCCCATGTCTTGTGGGTTCTTGGAATTAATGAGTTAATTCCAAGATAATTAATTAATTGGATTAATTAATTAGAATAATTAATTGTTCAACTAAGTCACAAGAGTTGTGAGCCTACAACTAGATTAAAGTGAACCTAAGGGTCACACACAAAATTTGGACAAGTCTATTTCTAACCTAGAAATTAATTCAAGTGTTGGATTAAATTAATTAATATGATTAATTAATGGGGTTGAATTAATTCAAGTGTGGAATTAATTCAATTAATTAATTGAATTAATTGATTGTACCTAATTGGATTAGGGAGCCCAATTGAAATATTTAATTAATTGATTGGATCAATTAAGTAAGATGAGCCTAATTAATCAAATAAATTAATTTAATTGATTGACTCAATTAAAGTATCTCCTAATTGATTACTTAGGTCTAAACCATTAGGTGTGGGGTTGTAGGAAGTCCATTAGGAAATTGGATTGAAAATTCAATTTTTAGAAGAAGTTGAATTGAGAATTCAATTTCTAAAAGGTAATAAGGAAAAAAGAAAGTTTTTATGGGATAAGAAAACTTACTAAAAGAGTTGGAGATAAGAAAGGAATAAGAGTTCTACATGGAAAAGACTTGTGGCAGCCTTCATTGGCAATGTTCTTGGATGTTTTTATGGGGATTTTATTGTAGATTTTTGTGAAGAAAAAACATGGAAAACAACCCTCTCTCTTAAAAAAAAATAGTTTTCTTCATCTCCAAAAAAATTCGTCCCTCATTTCCTTTCAATTTCCAAAAGTTCACCAACCTTTTATCTAGTTTAATTCTTGATTCAATTGTTGAATTAAGAATTAAATTAAACACCTAAAACACTAATTGTTAGTGTGTTCTTGTTCCAAACAAAATCATTCTGGGATAGAATTATCGAATTGGAAACTACTAGCATAGGATTCGATTGCGAGTAGACATCCAAGATGTGGATACCGTTAGAAGGATAATATTTGGGATCCTAAAAGTGAATCAGATTTCAATCAAAGGGGTTTTAAATTGAAAACCATGGAGATACTTTCATGCAAGGATAACAATTTGAATCGTTTCAATCCTTACATCAGTCAGAGTACAAATCAAAATAAGAGTTTCTGAAACTTTCTTACTTTAACTATCAGAAAAACGCACAACTGAATAATCGCAAAAGGATTCCGGGATTCGTTTTAATTACATGTGATGTAACATATATTTATGTTTTTGAAAAATTTTAAATTCCGCTGCGTATACGTTTCCTGGGATCGCTCGAACCCAACACTGTCTCAATTTAATTCATTGAAAATAATAAATTTTAGATAGAAATATTAAAATTCGATTTATGTTCAACTTAATTAAAATTCGTTTAAACTAAAATAATTTAACAATCAAATCAAATTCAAACATAGTATTTTACTTTTCTTGTTTGAAGTTTTTATTCTTTATTGTTTTATTACTCAAACAACTATTTAAGGTTATATTATAAATAATGAGTTCAAAATCAATTTAAAGACCACAAAAATTAAGTTGAATCTTAATATTCTAAGTTTGAGTTACATTAAATTTTTGAATTCATGACATGGAACATGAAAAGATGGTTGATTCTCCAAATATACGAGAACTTAAATTGTGAAATGCAAAATAATTTAAAATACTTAAACCCACTTTTAAGTTTTTATTCAATTCTCATCCGACACTTTTGTAGTTTGTACTCCTTAAATAAATAAAAATGAATTTAGAATCAACTCCTCATCTACTCAATTTTACTAAAATACCCTTTCATTTTCTAGTTTTTTCAAGACAATTCTAATTCCTCCCATACCAACATCACTAACATCATCATGCTCATAGTTGGCCACAATCGAAAACCACCACCTCCATTGCCACATTGTGCTCGTTTCGCCACCACCACCATCCCACTGGCACTGCCATGACCACCACCACCAACGCTCCCCAAAAAAGTATCTACAAATGAGCAAGGAGCTAAAGTTAAGCTATTAGAATCTTGTGTGTAAAGTAGGCTATAATCCAATATATTTGCATTAAATGTACAAAAATATTGCGTTAATGATTTAATATTCGTGTGCTTTATGAATGAGACTGTAGTACTAAACATTGAATTTTATAACAAAAAGGTTGTAGTTCAAAACGTACAAAATCGCACAACTTTATAATTAATGATGCGGTGCCTTGTGTTAACGTTTGTAGAACATTAATCTGTTAAAATCACATTTAAATGTTATAATCAGAATTAATCAATGATTAACATCAAACCTCCCAAAACACATATCTAACTTGTAAATTAGGCCTAAATCAGGTGCATTATTAAGTGCACAAAAACATGATATTAGGTTTTCCATAATGTAGTACTTGATGAATATAGATATCATATTAAGTAAAAGAAAGAGTGGTTTAGACTTTAGAGTCAGACGTAAGCATCGTATTTTTCTCAAGGAACATGAAGGTGCACGAGAGACTTGTTTGACATAGGAAATTAAGGCAAATTAAGCCTAAAACCTGGTATTTATGGTGTGCAAACCTGGTATTAGTTACTTCATAATACAACACCTGGTGAATGCAGATGCAGTACCAACTAAAGAAAGGTGGTGTTTTTTTACAGGATGATTAAAGTAATAGGCATGCACCGCCAGAAGTTTCTTGAAGAACTTCAAGGTGCATAAGAGCATACTGTGTTAAACTTAAAAGACAGAAAATTATTTGGGTGCAAGTGGGTGTTTTCAAGCACTTGCACACTTAAGTGTCATGAATTATATAAACTACATATTTAACAACTTTAGACTGTAATAAACTTGTTAACATAGGAAATTAAGACAATTAGACCTAAAAATAAGTGTTTATTCATTGCACATACATAACTGTTTTGAAATCGGATAGCAAATTCAATTGGAAACTGATGATCATTTCGGTTCGTTTAGTAAATTAGTAAAAATAAAAAAGCCAATTAGTCCTGGCTGTTTTTTTAATTGCAAAAAAAATAAAAATAAAAGAAGAAAACAACGTAATGAAAACCGAAACTATAACAGGTATAACCTAATTTCTAACTCCTAAACCTAACTCTTTTTCTTACACTATTTTCTCTCACTGCTGGCCACCTTTTTTTTTTTTTTTTTTTTTGGTGTCTTTCTTTCTTCAATCCCTAATCTTTAATTCAAACCATGCAAGAAATACATTATTTGGAAGAGCTCTTTGATGATGGTGATAATGAAAGACTATGGTTATGAAAGAATGATTCAACAAATGCATGCCATTGTGGATGAAAGACATCAAGTGAAATAAATATGTTTATTTTAAAGTTTAATTTTAAACTAGGACTTTATTAGTATTGCGTATGTGCTTAAACTTTTTTTTTTTTTTAAAAGTTTAAAATTTGATATTTGGTTATATGTATGTGGTTATTTGAATTTTGAACTTTGTTAAATGTGTTTTTTGATTAGTTCTTTATCTTCTTTTTCACCTTTAAAATTTAATACATAACAATTAGTTTATTATATTACCATTTTATATATTATAATAAAAAAATATAATCAATTTTCATTAAACCGGTCGGACAGACAGTTGAACCAGCTCGACTAGTTGAATCGGTGACCGATAGTAAGACCAATTTTATCACTATTTCAATTGTGAAAATACTAGTATTATGAATTTGACTCCGAATATCCACAAAATAAAAATGTGATACTTAGTAGAAGAAAATACGGTACTTTGGGCAAAAAGATAAATAATATTTAATTTATTTTTTTTTCTCATTTCACATGGCTTATTAGGTCATAGAATACATATAAGCATATACATCTTTGTTTGCATCTTATGTTAGTTTACACTAATACATATGAGCAACATCTATATAGTCTAAGTACTGTGTTTTCAGGCACTGGCAATTGGCATACATGAGTGTCAGGAATCATGTAAAACCACAAATCTAATAATTTTAGATTGTGTTAAACTTATTAGATATAGTAAATTGATTCAAATTACGTACGTGATGCATAAAGTGTACACAAGTGTAGTATTGTTTATTTATACAGTGTCGGGAGAGCACAAATGTAGTACTTAGTAGAAAAAAATGTGGTGTTTTTGAAAGAAGGGTTAAATATCATTTGAGACTCCGTTGTTTTTTCTCATTCAACCATAACAACTTTATTTTTTAGATTATGACACATTTCGAGAAGTGTTACAGTAATGCCCTATGTGCCAAAAAGAAAATCTGGTCAATTGTCAGCAGACATATCGTGTGTAGCAGCCCTGTTTTTTTAGGTATTCAGTACATTTAGCTGGGACTCTTATTTCTCTTCCAATTTAACCTCTTTAAGATAATATCATTATCTTATATGAACTGTTCCATTATTTGGATTTGGATTCCTAATCCAATTTCTAATTGAATTTTAATTTCTATAAAGCTCGTATCTAATGGATCTAAACTTAATTATTAACTACACCCAATTTAATAGATCTAATCAATTAAATTGACTAATCCTTTCTAAGAATTAATTGAAGGTCCATATAATAATTGATTCAAATTAATTATTTATTTATTTCAATTGTCTTTCTAATTTAATTAGGTCCAATTAATTGATCCACTCAATTATTTGAATAATTCAACACATAAATCAGTTTAAGACCAATAAATTAGTTAATTATGCTAATTAATTTACTTAATCCAATAATTGGATTAATTCTCATAATATGAAATGAACTAGTCCAAGTTAGCATGTGACCTTTTAGATTCATCTATAAGCTAGTACTGGACTTACAACTCTTGTGACATAATTGTTAGAATAGGATGCCCAATGCCCCAATTAGATTGGGTGTATTGTACTCTTTTTATTTTGTAAAGTTAATCTTATTGGAAATCATATTAATAAAAAATAAATTTTTTTCATCTTATGTCTTGCATATTTTATTTTTGCACATTAGATAAAATTTTTAGACCAAATTTAGCTACAGGGCATTGTCGCGCATATGATGGCGATCATGAAACATGTCTCTAACGCTTTAGTCTTAAATAAGATTCGAGTCGAGAGCTTTTTGATATGGGACATCAAATAACTTAGTAAGACTCGCACATACAATGCATGCTTGTAAGACGAGGATGTCGCATTCTATTGTCATTAGCATAGAGACACAAGTGCGCGTATGTGGGTGCTTGTTAAAGAACAAGTACACCAAATATGGCCCGCAAGAAATTTTAATTGGAGGTTTTGCCTGTCGAAATAAGAATTTCTATGTTGCGATAGTACACGGCTAGTCCTCGGACTTAAAGCACGATGATACCTTTGTGTGCATCCTGCAACACTTTGATATATTTTTTAATTGCTTGACAATCACAAAAGGGATATGTTGGGTGTTGCACTAGTGTGTATGGAGGTTTGATAGCGGCCAACATAGAATTTGACATTTATTTTTTATTTAACAAGTGAATTTTCTGTATTTTTATAGTTCATGATTCAAAGACCTTGACCAAGGCGGGATGAATCTTGATTCATCAAAATTATTGGAACTTGAAATGAAATCACAGTTTTTGAATTATTTAGGGTTTCAACGTATAATCTATACCCTAGATTCAATCGTAATATCAGCTGTTGAAAGGACCATACATCTATGGTACTTACAACTTAAATAGGTTTACTCGCCATTTCACTTAAAACTAGTTTGTCATGATTAATTTTTAAGTGTTTTCATGGATAGCGAGGTTTTTGTAATTAAGAAGTTACTTACAAGCGGATTAATTAATTGAATTAATTAATTAAAATAATTATTATTCATAAATTGCAAATGTTGTAAACCTACTACTAGTTTAGTAGTGAACCTAAGATGCTCACACATCTTTATGGAAGCAACATTTCTATTTTGGAATTTTTTTAATGGTTGGAAATTAATTAGTTAATATTGATTAATTAATTAATTAATTAGGAGTTCTATTTAATTTAATGGTTAAATTAAATTATTCAATTAAATAACTGAATTATTTAATTGGACCTAATTTGATTAGAAACCCCAATTGACGTAAATTCTAATTGATCAATTGGATTGATTAATTTGGGATTAAATCAATTAAATTGATTCATAGACTTTTAAGTCCAAGCCCAAAAATTAAAATGATCACTGAAAAAGCCCACTAGAAGATGAAGAGGATAATTAAAATAAATACAATTTATTTAGTTAATATATTTATATAATTAAATATATTGTGACCGATTTTTATGAGATAAAAATTGGCCACTAGCATTTTATTTTATATAAATATATTTTTGATATATATTTGATATATATCTATCTTGATATTATTTGAAAAGTTCAAATTAATATCAAGGATATATGTAGATAATTTATGATGACTAATGTAATCTCAAATAAGTGCACATATATTAGAGAGAAAAAAAAAAGATTTGTTGGAAGATTTACAATCCTTCAAAGATTAAATTTTGAAATAGTTCAAAATTGACAAACTCTCCTATAGTTGGAGAAAAGCTAATTTTCGGCCCCTATTAATAGGGGAGGGCCAAAAATTACTTCTAGATGTTTAGAAAAAAATATTTTATTAGTCTTCTATTTTTCTCTCCTAGAAAGAGAAAAGAAAAGAAAGAAAAAAAAAAGTATTTTTTTGAAAATCTTGATTTGCTTGTTCTTTAAAGAAAATAGGTATCTTGATATTCTCTTCATATCCAAATTTCAAGAACTTAAAGAATCAATCTTTATTATTCTAGAAAGCTTGTTTTTAATCCATTAATTAGATTAAAGGACGAATTTTACTCTGATTCTGGATTAGAAAATGATTTTAAGGATATTAGCGAATCCTTTTAATCGGTGTTACTTTTTGTATTATGGATTTAATAGAGAGGAGATAATAGATCCCTGTGAATTTTGATAAGCAATTGATTACTTCATTTTCTACAGCAAGCGAAGTGCATGAAAAGTATAATCCAAATTTAATATATTTATTTATATATATTCACTTGAATAAGTGCTGTCGTTAGAATTACTTTTGAATTGAAGGGATAAATTTATCAAATAAATTTATGTTTGATAAAAATTTAATTTTTCACTGCATATGCCCCTACGATTATAGTGAACCGAACAGTTGTATCAAAGGCATGGTTTTGCTTATTCAGTGAATTTTTTGGATTTGTGTTTACATGATTTAAATTGTTTAAATTCATGTTTAGCATGCTAAATTTGATTTTGCATGATTAATGCAATTGATGATTGGGATTTTATTTATTTATTTTATATAAATTGTTTAAGTATTAAAATAAAAAAAAGACACAAAAAATGAGTTACACGCTTGTCGGGTATGGGACCCCTGATGGCTGCGCGCAGCACTCGGAGACGGGCAGTAGTGCGCTACTGCTCGTGGCACCGCATTGGTGCGTGCATGCGACGGGCAACTATCGTGGCGCTCTTTGCGCCGTTTTTCGGGTTCATTTTATTTTAATTTTATGGAATTTTAAAATTAAATGCTAATTTTAATAATTTCTGAAAAATTATTTTTCAAAGAAAAATTATTTTTCAAGTAATTAAAAATTATCCCAAGTAAAAAAATTAGATTAAACAACTTGGTAAATTTATATGTTTAGATAATTATATATGATGTTTATTATGAGTATGTATGGGATGATCATGAGCCATTGTACCAATGTGATTAATTTTATTTAATATTTTTGGATTTTAAAATGGGGTCTGCGAGCCTCTTATTACATTTATGTAAATTTTTTTTTTTTGCAAATAGAGTAGAATGATGGTGAGGTTTTTCTTTTTCTTTGGAAGACAAAAAAAGAATCAAAAAGCAGGTTCCAATGAAGGCCTATGATTGTATGTGATAAAATTATATAATAGAATAAGTTTTATATCATTTTATTACCCTTAGACTGACCTTAGGTCCATTTTTGGCTCAAATGGACTGCATAGGGTGTGGTTCATGATCATCTATTTATTTAAGCATGTATTAGACGCATACTTAGAATTTTATTTAATGCTTTTATTCTTACACAATGATATTATGATGTCATGCATTAAATAACCAACCTAATTTTAATAATGATGAAGTCTTGGATAAAATTAAACCCCATTTAATTTATGAAATTAAGTAAAAGAATTTTAATAAAATTTAATTTCAAATAAAAAAAGACAAATTAGGTGGGACTTATCATTCCGTGCTTACCATCAAAGATAGAGACATGACAATCGCTACCACACTTGATTAGTGGCCATAGGTCATTGGGTGGTCTTGTATTGGAAAGTTGTGATCTCTACCAAGCATAGAGATACTCGTGGGATAAAATCGTCATTATGTTGGCCATGAGTCATGGAATATCTTGATGCTCCATCTACATGAATGTTTGATGGGTGTTGTTTGACACTTAGTATCATATGAGCTCATAAAATTGGCGTATACGGGAAGAGGTGAGACAAAACAAACTTATGGGTTATATAGTGATACAAGCGTTAAATAGTTGACTATCAATAGAAATATTTCATGTGCTCATAAAATTGGGGTGTGAAATATTTTCATTGGACCTCAAGCCCACTAGAAAACTTAATTTCTCAAACTTACATTAGGGTGATGGAATGCGAAGAAAATAGCGAGACATGTAGTATTAAAGACATTATATTAAATGAATATATTTTTACATAGTTTACTCATTTTCTACTTCGTGCATGTTTTGTAGATTTTTTCTACTAAAATGGTAAAGAATCTACTTACAACAATCCTTGAACAAAATAAATTTATTAAACCAAATTTTATCAATTGGCTAAGGAACCTTAAGATAGTCTAAGAAGAGTGCATATGTCCTCGACGCCGTGCATCCTTTAGTTCCACTAGAGGATATTACTTTAAAGGTTTATGCAGATTACTTACGTCATATTGATGACAATCTGTTGGCTCGATGCTATATGTTGGCAAAGATGTCGAATGAGCTGTAGAGGCAGAATGAGGATCAAGCAATTGCTTATGGAATCCTCCTTCACTTACAAGAATTGTATGGTGAACGTACTCACATACAAGATATCAGATCTCAAAGGAGCTTTTCAATTATTGTACGACTGAGGGCTCTTCAGTCCATGACCATAGATTGAAGATGATAGCTCTATATAGACCTTTTGCTGCAGTCTCTGCCTCCCTCATTTGACACCTTTGTTTTCAACTTTAACATGCACAATATGGAGACTAGTCTCTTTGAGCTTGTGAACATGTTAAAGACAGTAAAGTATACCATGAAAAAGACAAGCCGGTACTGCTTATTAGATCTTCTTTCGGATCAAAGGCTAATAAATCCTAAGAGAAGAAAGAAGAAAAGAAAGGGTTCCTCCAAATCCAACAAGTTGAAGGTGAAGGGCGGTGTCAAGAAGTTTTTTTCTCAAGCCAATGACAAGTACCATTACTGCGGCAAATCAGGGTATTAGAAGAGGAACTACAAGGAGTATCTTGCAAGTCTGAAGAGTTTGAGTATATATTTTGTTGAAATTAACTTGTTTGTTAACAATACTTATTGGGTATTAGATACCGGTTGTGGCTCACATATCTGCAATAATTTACAGATGATGACAAGAAGCAGAAAACTGGATAGAGAAGAGACAGTCCTAAGGATAGGGAATGGAGCAAGAGTTGCTACATTAGCTATAACCACAGTTAATCTAGCTTTTGAGAATGGTTTTTTAATAGTTTTGAACAATTGTCTTTTTATTCCAAATATTATTAAGAATATTGTCTCTATTCCAGTTTTGGATAGATAATGTTCTAGATTTACCATTAATAATGAAAATTGTTCCATTTTCAAACATTTTGATTTTATCTATTCTAGTTCTTTGATGAATTGTTTATATACTATTACTCCCCATAATCCTATTTTTACAATTAACAAAATAAAATAAAATTAGATAATCATAGTTTCATAAACCTATAACATGCAAGATTAGGGCATATTTCTAAGAAAATGATTAACAAGTTGGCACAATTGCTTAATTTAAAGAACGAACAAGAAATGTCAATATGTGAATCTTGCCTCAAAGGAAACATGAGCAAATCTCCATTTGTTAGACAAGTGGAACAAGCCAAATATCTATTAGATTTGATCCATACAAATGTGTATGAGCCACTAAGTATTAGTGCCTGTGGGAACTTGTAATAGCCGAGCCTCACACTACTCACCTGACCAATATAGTTCATGTATTTTATGCCACGTATGTGTCATTGCATTTTAATTGATATTTCATAATACATTATATTTTATACGGCATTTAATAATTAAACTTTTAAAGTTATCACCGATATTAGTTTCTAGATTTTTTTAACCTAATTCGTTAAGTTGGTACTAAGATTAGAATTTAGGTGTCAACTATCAGATAATATTATGATACACGTAAGTTAAATGTGGCATCGTTGTGTTTATCGGTGTAGGATAAACTATGCAAATAAATTAATTAGGCAGATAATAATAGTAATAATAATAACAATAAAAGAAAATAAGGATATTATCATATTAATTAAGAGGGTGTAATTTTTAATATAAAATAAATTTAGGGGCTTATAAATTAATATATATAAAAATAAATAAATAATATTTTGTATTGATTATATAAAATATATATATATATAAATATAAATATAATATAAATATAACATATATATAAGTATATGGTGTGTAATATAATATATATATATATATGATGACACGTGTAGTGTATACATATATACATGATTAGGATAAGCATATGTAGTATATATTATATTACATGTATATATGATAAGGATAAGCATATATGTAATATATTGTATTAGATTACTTTAATACTAATATTAAGGTTAAGTATATATATAATAT
Organism: Paulownia fortunei; assembly: GCA_019321725.1. Classification (NCBI taxonomy): domain Eukaryota; kingdom Viridiplantae; phylum Streptophyta; class Magnoliopsida; order Lamiales; family Paulowniaceae; genus Paulownia; species Paulownia fortunei. The sequence continues at coordinate 11,053,105 of CM033109.1, read as the reverse complement.
ATTAGATTAGATTTCTTTAATGCTAATAATAAAGATAAGTATATATATAATATATTATGTCATATTATTACCTAAGTAATAACACACACTACACGAACACACACGGCTAAAAAAAAACACCACACACACACGTCCGCACGGCACCAAAGAAAGGAAAAAAAAACAAAACGAAGAAGAAATAGTACGAACAAATTTCAACTGTAGAAATTTGAGAAAATTTTGGATAAGTCCTTTCTTATTTTTGTACGGATAAAAATATATGTTTATGTCGTTTATTTCTAATTTGAAAGAAAGTTTTTTATTTAAGTTAATTAGTTATCTACCTATGAAATAATAACTAATATACACCTTTAATTTGAAATTAGTTACGAATCTTCGATTTTATTATCTTGTATTAATTGGATGACGGAGTTAATTAAATTGAGGGATTGATTACAGGATTATAATATATCAATTAAATAATATTAGAATAAATTTAAGACGAAAAATTAAAGTATTTAAAAGGTTCTGATTGGGGTGAAATATAAAAAATTTAAGGTTTGATTGTTACTTAATTAAATTTAAGATTTAAGATCCCTTATGAAATTTGATATAGAAACTTATTGATCAAGAATGAAAATTAATATGTTATACTTTTACAGGCCGCCTTATATCTAAGATTAGGAGGAGAATCTTGTTGACCTTCAGTAGAGTATCAAAGGTGGAAGGTAAGTGAAAATTAATTTGCAACTATAATGCACGGCATAGTATTTCTTGACTTATTTATATTAAATGTGATCCTTGTGTCTTAATGAGTATCATAAATATCTTATAGTGCATACGTTGTTTGGATGATAGGACATGTGATTCACTGTGTCATTGAACATGCCATTCATCAATATTTACAAGTGCAAGCATAATACGTGCTCACAGTTGAGGTTTTGCATGCATAACATTATTTTTGAAAAGAAAATATTTTGGTTGGCCACTACTAGTGTACCGAGGCCCATGTGTGGCTTATTTATATGATATTTGGGGCGCTGCGAGTATTACTTTTCGGAGGATCATAGAGGTTGATAGGGGGTGTGCCTCTGGTGGTCACGAGAGGGTGGACCACTTGACTGTGCCCTTATTGACACCACCGGTGGGAATACTTCTGGAGGGTCATAGGGGAAGACAGGGGGTGGACCTTTGGTAATCCCAAGAGATGGTCCCGGACTGTGTCGATCTATTTATGGCCATGTGATTATTGATATTATCGAGAGCTCTATCCGGTACATAGTAGGTGGGCCAAGGGCCCAGTGATGGAAAATAATTTTTAAATAAAATAATTTTGATGCATAAGTTCGCATTCTTGTCATAATCTCATAGAAATATATTGCATTTATGTTGGATTATCCCCTTCAGCATACATGATTTTCATTTACTGAGCATTAGCTCACGTAGTTCATGCATTGTAGGTGAGTTTGATGATACTTGAAGCCATGGACTTACTGAGCGAGTGGCTGGAGTTCCTACAGGTTCTGAGGATCAGTGTACATGGATAACGACCTGTCGGATTGGTTGTTAACTTATTTTGATGTGTGTGTGTGTGTGTAGTATTGGGGGTGTTACAGAGTGGTATCAGAGTGCGGTTATAGGTTCTGTAGACTGTCCATGTACATAAACTTGGAACTTGTGGAAGTACCGCCTTGCTCGTAAGTTTTATTTTTTTATGCATCATTGTTTCATGAATTATATTGGCCATGTTTTAAAACAATATTGCAGCCATGACAAGAATATGGAATGAGAGTAGTAATGGAGGTAGAAACCAAGAAGAAGAGACACCTATGTCAAATGACGATCGGGACACTGTTATAAACCGACTTACAGAAATTATTCAATGACAATCAGAACAAATTCAACAACTCATCTAGCAGAGGGATGTGGGTGGACAACAGAGATCTGAAATGAATCAACCACAGCCCCGAGCAGAACCAGTGGAGATAGTTGGGGAAAGATTAGAAAACTCAATCCACCAATATTTGAAGATGCGATAGATCCTACAGTTGCAGAGGATTGGCTGAGAACCCCAGAAAATATGTTCCAGTATAGCAGAGTCCCAGAGGAAGAGAAGGTGATATGCGCCTCGTTTATACTTCGTGGAAGTGCTGGGCACTGGTGGATACAATAAGGAGCATACAGGATCCCTTTACTATGACTTGGAAAAGATTCAAAGAGTTATTCATAAACAAATACTTCACAGCGCCTGTTCATGCAATGAAGATGAATGAATTTATACAGCTACGACAGGGAGCTATGACAGTTGGGGACTACATTCGAAAATTTGAACAGTTATCCAGGTTTGCCACACATATGATTAGCACTGATGCATTGAAAGTAGAAAGATTCCTGAAAGGTTTGAGGCCAGAACTATACAGAGATGTTAATATGGCGGGAATTCAAGGAGTCACATATTCACAGATTGCTGAGAGAGCATTAGTTGCTGAGCAAGCTGAACTTAGAATTGTTCGTGCGTTGGAAGCTCGTCGTCAATTTTAGCAAGGACAAGAACAGAGGTGGGTTGGAAATGAAAAGAAGAGACCATTCCAAGCTCAAGGACAGAAACTCGAATTTCGATCGAAACCAGGGCAGCAACAGTGGGAGCAAAATAACAAACCAAAGATAGAGCAGGGGAAAGCGCCAATGCCACAATCTATGTGCCCTAGATACGGTGGTCAACATGTAGGAAACTGCCCTACAGATCCTAGAAGGTGTTATGTGTGTGGAAAGGTTGGTCATATTGCTAGAACATGCTTGAAGAATCCAAACTCTATAAAGCAATAGAATGTACCTACTAAAGTTTTTACCATCACTAGGGCAGACGCAGAGATGAATCCATCAGTAGTGATAGGTAAACTCTTCATCCATGATACTCCAGCATTCATACTATTTGATTCAGGAGCTACACATTCATTTGCATCCACTGAGTATGTGAAGAGGCTGGGTAAGACACCTGACATAACAGAAATTAGTTACAATGTGACGATTCCTTCTGGAGACTCAAAGCAGACCAATCAGATTTTGAAAGCTTGTGCTATTCCTATTGAAGATAGAGAACTATATGTTGATCTGATTGTATTGGCCATGAATGACTATGACATAATTTTGGGCATGGACTGGTTATCAAAGTACTGTACTACCATAGATTGCCAAAAAAAGTCAGTGACATTCCAACCCCTGGAGAAGAACCTTTTATATTTGTTGGGATTATGAAGAACTTCAGATTCCCACTAATATCAGCGCTGAAAGCACAACATTTATTAGAAGCGGGTTGTGAGGGGTATTTAGTCAATGTTATGAGCATTGAAGAACAACACCATCCTACACTTAGTGAAGTACAAGTGGTTCAGGAATATCCTGAAGTATTTCTAGATGATCTTCCTGAGTTACTACTCGATCGTGAGATAGAGTTTGTTATTGAACTATAGCCGGGAACATCTCCAATCTCAAAATCCCCATATCGAATGGCTCCATCTGAGTTAAAGGAATTGAAGATACAATTACAGGAATTACAGGAAAAATATTTTATCAGACCTAGCTTTTCACCGTGGGGTGCGCCTGTCCTGTTTGTACGAAAGAAGGATGGTACGATGAGACTGTGCATAGACTACCGAGAATTAAATAAGGTTACAATCAAGAATAAATACCCTTTACCTCAAATTGACGATTTATTCGATCAGCTCCAGGGTGCAGCAGTATTTTCAAAGATTAATTTACGATCTGGATATCATTAATTGAAAATAAAAGAGGATGACATTTCGAAGACAGCATTTCACACGAGGTATGGACATTATGAGTTTCTAGTGATGCCATTTGGATTAACCAACGCCCTAGCAACTTTCATGGATCTAATGAATCGGGTATTCAAAGATTTTCTAGATAAATTTGTTATTGTGTTTATCGATGACATCTTGATTTACTCCAAAACAAAGGAAGAGCACGTGACACATTTGAAAATGGTGTTAGAGGTTTTAAAGGTGAAACAATTATATGCTAAATTCAAGAAATGTGAATTTTGGTTGGACCGAGTGGTATTTTTGGGACATGTCATATCAGGGGCAGGAATATCAGTAGATCCAAGTAAAGTAGAAGCTATTAATAGCTGGTCACAACCTGCAAATCCTTCAGAAGTACATAGCTTTCTTGGTTTGGCTGGATACTACCGTAGATTTATAGAAGGATTTTCCAAGATTGCTTCCCCTTTAACACAGTTAACACGAAAGGGTATAACATTTAAATGGACAAAGACATGTGAGCAAAGTGTCCAAGAATTGAAGAAGTGGTTGACATTAGCACCTATCTTTCAATTCCATCAGGTACTGGAAGCTTTGTAGTTTATAGTGATGCCTCGAAGAATGGCTTGGGATGTGTACTGATGCAAAATGGGAAAGTGATTGCATATGCATCGAGGCAGCTGAAAGAATATGAAAGAAATTACCCTACGCATGATTTGGAGCTTGCTGCAGTGGTATTTGCATTGAAGATATGGAGGCACTATCTATATGGGGAGCGATGTGAAATCTATACAGATCACAAGAGCTTAAAATACTTCTTCATGCAAAAAGAACTGAATATGCGACAACGAAGGTGGTTAGAGCTGGTAAAGGATTATGACTGTGTTATCAACTACTATCCGGGTAAGGCTAATGTGGTGGCAGATGCACTGAGCAGAAAATCAATACAAGGTACCGCAGCTACTTTTTCTGTTCAGAGACCAGAGTTAATTGAATTCCAGAAAATGAATGTGGAGATTGTACAATTGGGAGAAATGAAAATAAAGTTGGCAGCTTTGACACTCCAACCGACGTTAATTGATAAAATTCAACAAAGACAACAGGGGGACAAATATTTTATCAAGGTAAAGAAGGATATTGCTTCGGGGGTACCATTTGATTTCAAAATATCTGTGAATAGAGTGCTGTAATTTAGGAACGATTATATGTGCCCATTGTGGATAACATTAGAAAAGATATTCTTACAGAGGCACATTCAACACCTTATTCAATACATCCAGGAGCTACCAAAATATATAGAGACTTGAAAATGCATTACTGGTGGCCAGGTATGAAAAGAGATATTGCACAGTACGTGGACCAATGTTTGACATGTCAGCAGATAAAAGTAGAACATCAAAGACTAGCGGGAACTTTGCAACCTCTACTTATTCCAGAATGGAAATGGGAAAGAATCACTATGGACTTTGTGGCGGGTTTACCCAAAATCGTGAAAGGTCATAATTCTATTTGGGTGATTATGGACAAATTAACTAAATCAGCCCATTTTCTTCCTATTTGTTCAACCTATTCCATAGATCGATATGCACAGATATATATACAGGAAGTGGTTAGACTCTATGGTGTACCACTATCCATTACTTCTGACAGGGACTCGAGATTTCTGTCTACCTCTGGAGAAGTCTACAGAGGGCATTGGGAACGCAACTATCTTTCAGTACTGTGTATCATCCTCAGACTGATGGGCAATCTAAATAAACAATACAAACTTTAAAAGATATGCTTAGAGCCTGCGTATTGGATTTTCAAGGACAGTGGAGCAAGTATCTACCTCTGGTAGAATTCTTATATAACAATAGTTATCAGGCTACAATTGGGATGGCTCATTGTGAAGCACTGTATGGTAGGAAATGCAGATTTCCAGTTCACTGGGATGAAGTAGGTGAAAAGAAACTTTTAGGGCTGGACATGATTCAGGAAATGACAGAGGATGTGTTACAAATCCGAAAAAGAATGGAAACTGCCCAGAGTCGACAGAAAAATTATGCAGACCAAAGAAGGAGGATGCTAGAGTTTGCCATAGGAGATTAAGTGTTTCTCAAGGTAGCACCAATGAAAGGTATTATGCGATTTGGGAAGAAAAGAAAGTTGAGTCTCAGATATATTAGTTCATTTTCTATTACCGAGAGAATAGGTGATGTTGCTTACAAACTTGATCTGCCTACATCAATATCTCAAGTACACAATGTATTCCACGTATCCATGTTGAGGAAGTATGTTGCGAATCTATCCCACATTCTACGAAATGAACCAATAGAGTTGAGATCAGATTTAAGTTACGAGGAAAGACCTGTCGAAATTCTACTACGGGAGATAAAGCAACTTAGAAATAAGAAAATCCCATTAGTCAAGGTACTATGGAGAGACCAATCAACGGAAGAGGCTATATGGGAAGAGAAAGATGAAATGAGAGCCAAATACTTAAAGCTTTTTCGGTAAGCAAAATTTCGAGGATGAAATTTTCATAAGAAGGGAAGGATGTAATACTCGAGCCTCACACTACTCAACTAGCCAATATAATTCATGTATTTTATGCCACATATGTGTCATTGCATTTTAATTGATATTTCATAATACATTATATTTTATACGGCATTTAATAATTAAACTTTTAAAGTTATCACCGATATTAGTTTCTAGATTTTTTTAACCTAATTGATTGAGTTGGTACTAAGATTAAATATTAGGTGTCAACTATCAGATAATATTATGATACACGTAAGTTAAATGTGGCATCATTGTGTTTATCGGTGTAGGATAAACTATGCAAATAAATTAATTAGAGAGAAAATAATAGTAATAATAGTAATAATAATAATAAAAAAAATAAAGATATTATCATATTAATTAAGAGGGTGTAATTTTTAACATAAAATAAATTTAGGGGCCTATAAATAATATATATAAAAATAAATAAATAATATTTTGTATTGATTATAAAAATATATATATAAATATAATATAAATATAACATATATATAAGTATATGGTGTAATATAATATATATATATAATGACACGTGTAGTGTATACATATATACATGATTAGGATAAGCATATGTAGTGTATATTATATTACATGTATATATGATAATATAAGCATATATATAATATATTGTATTAGATTACTTTAATACTAATATTAAGGTTAAGTATATATATAATATATTAGATTAGATTTCTTTAATGCTAATAGTAAAGATAAGTATATATATAATATATTATGTTATATTTATTACCTAAGTAATAACACACACTACATGAACACACACAGCTAAAATAAAATACAACACACACATGTCCGCACGGCAGCAAAGAAAGAAAAGAAAACAAAACGAAGAAGAAATAGCACGAACAAATTTCAACTGTAGAAATTTGAGAAAATTTTGGATAAGTCCCTTCTTATTTTTGTACGGATAAAAATATATGTTTATGTCGTTTATTTCTAATTTGAAAGAAAGTTTTTAATCCAAGTTAATTATTTATCTACCTGTGAAATAATAACTAATATACACCTTTAATTTGAAATTAGTTACGAATCTTCGATTTTATTATCTTGTATTAATTGGATGATGGAGTTAATTAAATTGAGGGATTGATTACAGGATTATAATATATCAATTAAATAATATTAGAATAAATTTAAGACGAAAAATTAAGTATAAAAGGTTCTGATTAGGATGAAATATAAAAATTTTAAGGTTTGATTATTACTTAATTAAATTTAAGATTTAAGACCCCTTATGAAATTTGATATAAAAACTTATTGATCAAGAATGAAAATTAATATGTTATACTTTTACAGGCCGCCTTATATCTAAGATTAGGGAGGAGAATCTTGTTAACCTTCAGTAGAATATCAAAGGTGGAAGGTAAGTGAAAATCCATTTGCAACTACAATGCATGGGCATAGTATTTCTTGACTTATTTATATTAAATGTGATCATTGTGTCTTAATGAGTATCATAAATATCTTATAGTGCATACGTTGTTTGGATGATAGGACATGTGATTCACTGTGTCATTGAACATGCCATTCATCAACATTTACAAGTGCATGCATAATACGTTCTCATAGTTGAGTTTTCCATGCATAATATTATTTTTAGAAAGAAAATATTTTGGTTGGCCACTACTAGTGTACCGAGGCCCATGTATGGCTTATTTATATGATATTTGGATGCCGCAAGTATTACTTTTCGGAGGATCATAGAGGTTGACATGGGGTGTGCCTCTAGTGGTCACGAGAGGGTGGACCACTTGACTGTACCCTTATTGACACTGCCAGTCGGAATACTTCTGGAGAGTCATAGGGGAAGACAGGGGGTGGACCTTTGGTAATCCCAGGAAATGGCCCCCGGACTGTGTCGATCTGTTTATGGCCATGTGATTATTGATACTGTCAAGAGTTTCATCCGGTACATAGTAGGTGGGCTAAGGGCCTAGTGATGGAAAATGATTTTAAATAAAATAATTTTGATGCATAAGTTCGCATTCTTGTCATAATCTCATAGATATGTATTGCATTTATGTTGGATTATTCCCTTCAGCATGCATGATTTTCATTTACTGAGCATTAGCTCACATAGTTCATGCATTGTAGGTGAGTTTGATGATATTTGAAGCCATGGACTTACTGAGCGAGTGGCTGGAGTTCCTACAGGTTCTGAGGATCAGTGTACATGGATGACGACCTGTCAAACTGGTTGTTAACTTATTTGATTTTGGAGTTTATTATATTAGGTTTTGGGATTTGTATTGTGTGTTACTTTTAAAAATTTTCTGTACATGGGTATGTAAATATTATGATTGTCGTTGGTTCTCTGCAGGTATATATATATATATATTAGTTTGTGAGTGAGAAAAATAGTTTATTATTTATTATGCTGTTATAGGAAAAAAAAAATTATACATGCACACAAAATTTATCATGTCAAAATTATTATATCTATATATATATATGTGTGTGTGTGTGTAGTATTGGGGGTGTTACAGAACTATAACTACTTCTTAACATTTACAGATGACTTCTCTAGATATGGTTATGTGTACCTTTTAAGGTACAAATCTGAAGTATATGAAAAGTTCAAAAAATTTATAACTGAAGTAGAAAAACAAATTGGCTTAAGTATGAAAACTCTTCAATCTGATCGAGAAGGTGAATACTTAAGTACAAAGTTTTTGGATTATCTAAAAGATAATAAGATTATCTCACAATAGACTCCTCATGCTACTTCATAATAGACTCCATAATGGAGTTATGGAATGTAAGAATTGAACCTTATTGGATATTATTTGGTCCATGTTGAGCTTCACTACACTGCCTCTTTCATTCTGGCGCTATGGCTTGGAAACTATGGCAATAACTATTAAATAGGGTGCTATCTAAAGTTGTGCCCAAAACACTATATGAAATGTGATGTGGCAAGATATCTTTCTATGAATACCTTAGGGTATAGGGGTGTACTACTTATGTGAAGCAACAAATGGGAGATAAGTTAGATATGAAATCCAGCTTATGCAAGTTTGTGGGGTATCCAAAGAAGTCTATTGGATACTATTTCTGCGATGCCTCGAAACCTGACCTCACCTTAATAGGATGGGCCAGTTGACCTTGCCGATACAACATAGCCTCAGTAGTAAGGGCATATTTCGCTCCTGCCAAGGTAACATTACCTTGAAAGGCCATAAGCCTTGCCCAGGCGCTAAGACTCGATCGAGCTACCTGGACAAAGCTCACTCCCAACTGCCTTGCTTACAATCCTTGGACGCCACCTCACATGCAAACTCCATGCCTAAGGCATCTATGCCTCATCCTAATCATCGAACTAAGTTTTCAAAAATGTTTCCTATGCAAGAGGAGCCTAGAAAAAGACCTCTAACATAAGGGGTCATCAGTGTATTGTCCTACCAAGACGAGGCTATCTCTATAGAGGTGATGCCCTACCGAGATTGGGTAGCCTTGATAGGGATGTGATCCTATCGAGGCAAAGCTGCCTCAACAATGGTGCTGTCCTGCCGAGGCAGCCTAGGGGGTCAAGGAATCTTACCCTTGTTGTAGTAATGCTAGAGTATTTTTATGCTTTATTGCCCGTGTCTGTACCCACACATCAAACAAATCCATGAATTTGAATCCACGCTTGAAAATTAAAGTTCTTCTATCTATTCTAAAATTTGGGAGTGCAGTATTAATTTTTAAATTAACTTATGATTAAAAGAATTAAACTTAATAAAAAAGATGGAACTTTTTTTATGGAACAAGAAAACTCAAGGCAAGATGAAAGGGGAGGTTTTTTCTTCCAAAAGGGGCTCGAAAATTTGCTTAAAAAAGCATGCAAAATTAGGCCCCTATAGGTGTATATTTATCCACACTTTTTCCTTCCCTAATCTAATTAGGAATGTGTGTATTTTTCCATCAACGATTAGAAGTCTTTGACTTGCTCACCAGGACCATAGTGAGCCTCACTTACGGGCCCATTAACTTGGGCTTGGACTTTAATTAATTTAATCAAGCCTATTTAATTAATCTTTATTGATTAAATAAGTTCAACTTAATTAATTTATCCAATCAATTAATTAATTAGTTCCATCTAGGCTACTTAATTAAGTGAGATGCAATTATATAATCATACTATTTAATTAAATAAATTAATTCAGACCTTTAAATTAATTTTATTTTGAGGAATGCCACCTTCCTTGAAAAAGAATTTCTTTCAAAGAGTAGTGGCAAAGTCGTGAAACTTGAAGAAGTTCAAGAACTATAGAAGGCCCCAACTGTCGCAGTAGATGACACACCAGCTGATGTTGGGACCTCTAAGGCACAAGTTCTTCAAAGATCCAAAATGGTTTCAAAGGTACCTAAGAGGTACAACTTGTTGTTAGAGAACAAAGAAGAGGGACTCTCCTTAGATAATAATGTAAGAAGCTATATAGAGGTGATGTTTGACATAGAGTTAGAGAAGTGGCAAGGAGTCATATAATCAAAGATGGACTCTATGTACTCCAATAAAGTATAGACCTTGGTAGACCCACCACAAGGAATTGTTCCCATTGGCTGCAAATAGGTCTACAAGCGGAAGCTTGGAGTAGATGGAGAGGTATCAACCTATAAAGCACGTCTGGTTGCAAAAGGTTATAATCAAAAGCAATGAATTGATTATGAGAAAACTTTTTCACCAGTGGCGATGCTTAAACCCATTCGGATTTTGTTGGCTATATCCACATATTATGATTATGAAATATGTCAAATAGGTGTGAAGATTACTTTTCTTAATGAAAATATTAAGAAAGAAATCTATATGAAGCAGCCAGAAGGCTTCATATCCAGTAGGAGCAAGCAAAAGGTTTGTAAGCTCCAGAGATCTATTTATAGACTCAAACAAACTTTGAGGAGTTAGAACATCCAGTTTGATGAAATAATCAAAACGTTTGGTATTCATAAGAATCCAGATTAATCATGTATCTACAAGAAGGTTAATGGAAGTGTAGTTACATTTGTTGTGCTCTACATTTATCACATTCTACTGATTAGGAATGATGTAGAAATGTTGTAATGAACAAGGACTTGGTTGTCTAATTAATTTTCCATGAAGGACTTAGGAGATGCATCTTTTATCATAGGGATAAAGATCTATAGAGATAGATCCAGAAGAATGATCGGACTATCCCAACCCATGTACATAGACAAAGTACTAAAATGGTTTAGCATTAAGGAATCCAAATGAGGATTCTTACCTATAAGTGATGGGGTTTCACTCTCTAAGGTTATGTCTCCCAAGATACTTGAAGAGAGAGAAATGATTGCTCGCATATCTTATGCTTCCGTAATAGGGAGCATAATGTATGCAATGTTGTGTACAAGGTATGATATTGCATGTGCTCTGAATGTCATGAGCAGATATCAGTTCAATTTAGAAGAAGAATAATGGAAAGCCAATAAGATGATCCTCAAGTACTTGAGAAGAACTAAGGGTATCTTTTTGATATACGACAATGGAGAGCTAAAAGTGGATAGATATGCAGACTCTAGTTTTGAGTCTGATATAGATGACTCAAAGTTCATGTCTGGATATATATTCACCTTGAATGGTAGTACGGTCAGTTGGAAGAGTTCCAAGCAAGAGATAACTACAGATTCTACCATCGAAGTTGAATATATTGTTGCATCAGATGCAACAAATGAAGCTATTTGGATAAGAAACTTCATTTAAAAGTTGGGTGTAGTTCCATTCGTTGTTGATTTAGTTATTATTTACTTGATAATAATGAAGCTATTGCGTAAGCAAAGGAGCCAAGATCTTATTAAAGATCCAAGCACATAATAAGACGATATCACTTAATCAAAGAGATCATTGGTAGAGCAACGTTATTATGGATCAATTTACCTTAGCAGAAAATATAGCAGACTCACTTACTAAGCCCTTAACACAGAAGTTATTCGACGGACATTTCAAGAAGATAGGCTTTAGAAATATAGGTAATTGGAGCTGGAGCAAGTGGAGATTGTTAGAGTAGGATGCTGAGTAACTCCATTAGTTTGGGTGTATTATAGTCTTTTTTTTTTGTAAATACAATCTTATTGGGAATTATATTAATAAAAAGATATTTTTTTATCTTATGTCTTGTATATTTTATTTTTGCACATTATATAAAGTCCTTAAATCAAATTTAGCTATGGGACATGGTCACGCATATGACGACGATCATGAAACATGCCTCTAAAGTTTTGGTCTTAAATAAGTTTCGAGTCGAGAGTTTTTTGAAATGAGATATTAAATAGCTTAGTAAAACTCACACATAAGATGTATGCTTATAAGACGAGGATGTCGTATTTCATTGGCATTAGCGTAGAGACACAAATATGTGTATGTGAGTGTTTGTTAGAAAACAAGTACACCGAATATGGCCCGTAAGAAATTCTTAATTGGAGGCTTTACCTATTGAAATAAGAATTTTTATGTTGTAATAGTGCACGACTAGTCCTCGGACTTGAGGCACGATGCTTTGTGTGCATCTTGCAGCTCTTTAATATATCTTTTAATTACTTGACAATCACAAAGGAGACATGTTGGGTATTGTACTGGTGTGCATGGAGGTTTGTCAGTGGCCAACATAGAATTCGATACTTGTTTTTTATTTAACAAGTGAATCTCCTGTATTTTCATAATTCACGATTCAAAAACCTTGGTCAAAATAGGATGAATCTTGATTCATCAAAAATCATTGGAACTTGAAAAGGAATAACAGTTATTGAATCATTTAGGGTTTTGACTTATAATCTATGTCCAAGATTCAGTTGAGAGATTAGCTGTCGAAAGAACCGTACATGCATGGTACTCGCAATTGAAATAGGTTTACTCGCTAAGACTAGCTTGCCAAAATTACTTGTTAGGTGTTTTCATGGATAGTGAGGTTTTTGAAATTAAGGAGTTAATTTCAAGTGGATTAATTAATTAGATTAATTAATTCAAATAATTATTATTCATAAGTTGCAAATATTGTAAACCTACTACTAGTTTGGTAGTGAACCTAAGAGGGTCACACATCTTTTTGGAAAGCAGTATTTATATTTTAGGATTTTTTAATGGTTGAAAATTAATTAGGTAATATTGATTAATTAATTAATTAATTAATTAAGGGTTCTATTTAATTTAATGGTTAAATTAAATTATTCGATTAAAAAATTAAATTATTTATTTGGACCTAATTTGATTAGAAAGCTCAATTGGAGTAAGTTATAATTGATCTTTGATTAATTTGGGATTAAATAATTGAATTGATTCATAGATTTTTAGGTCCAAGCCCAAAAATTAAAGTGATCACTTAAGAAGCCCACTAGAAGATGAAGAGGATAATTAAAATACATATAATTTATTTAATTAATATATTTATATAATTAAATATCGGCCACTAGCATTTTATTTTATATAAATATATTTTTTATATATATTTGATATATATATATATTGATATTATTTGAAGAATTCAAATTAATATCAAGGATGTATGTAGATAATTTTTGATAACTAATGTAGTCTCAAATAAGTTTACATACATTGGAGAGAAAAAAAAATTTGTTGGAAGATTCAAAATTCTTCCAAGATTGAATTTTGAAGTAGTTCAAAATTGACAAACACTCCTAAAGTTGGAGAAAAGCCAATTTTTGGCCCCTATTAATAGGAGAGGGCCAAAAATTACTTCTAGAGTTTTTGAAAAATTATTTTGTTAGTCTTCTTTTTTTCTCTCCAAGAAAAAGAAAAGAAAAGAAAAGAAAAAGAAAAGTGTTTTCTTAAAAATCTTGATTTTCTTGTTCTTTAAAGAAAATAGGTTTCTTAATATTCTCTTCATATACAAATTTAAAAAACTTAAAGAATCAATCTTTATTATTCTTGAAAACTTGTTCTTAATCCATCAATTAGATTAAATGACAAATTTTACTCTGGTTCTAGATTAGAAAATAATTTTAAGGATACTAGCGAATTCTTTTAATCGGTGTTACTTTTTGTATTGTGGACCTGATAGAGAGAAGACAATAGATCCCTGCGAATTTTGATAAGCAATTAATTGCTTCATTTTCTACAGTAATCAAAGTGTACGAAAGGTATAATTCAAATTTAATATATTTATTTATATATATTCATTTGAATAAGCGCTATCGTTAAAATTGCTTTTGAATTGAGGGGATAAATTTATCAAATAAATTTATGTTTGATAAAAAATTTAATTTTTCGCTACACATGCCCTTGCGATTATAGTGAACCCAAAAATAATTGGATAATTAAATTATTTTGATGAATTAATCTAATTAATTAATTCTTATGGAATTAACCATTTAATTCTAAAAACCACCAATCATGGTTAGCGTCGAGTAACACTCCATAAAGATAGATATAGATAAAGTAGCGAAACTTTTTGAATAACGAGTACCATGCAAATATAATCCTTTTATCAAACAATCTTCTAATTGAATCTAGAATATGAATTATTAGTCAAAACTCTAATTGATCGATAACTATATATCCATACCTAGTCACTTGACTCTATTCAATATCGACTCATGGCAGCCTCTACAGATTCTCTCTCAAATATCTCTCCTCTCTCTAACCCTAATTCTAACCTTAAGCCACCTGTAATACCCTCATTACTACACACACATATATATTTATATATATAATAATTTTGACATGATAAATCCTGGGCGCATGCATGAAATAATTTTTTTTTCCTATAACAGTTTAATAAATAATAAATTATTTTTTCCACTCACAAACTAATATATATATATATATATACCTGCAATTGATGCATAACAAACATAATATTTACATACCCATGTATAGAAAAGTTTTAAAAGTAACACATAGTATAAATCTCAAAACCTAATACAATAGACTCCAAAATCAAATAAGTTAACAACTATCCCAACAGGTCGTCATTCATTTACACTGATCCTCAGAACCTGTAGGAGCTCCAACCGCTCACTCAGTAAGTCAGTGGCTTCAAGTATCATTAAACTCACCTACAATGCATGAACTACGTGAGCTAATACTCAGTAAATGAAAATCATGCATGCTGAAGAATAATCCAATATAAATGCAATGCATTTCTATGAGATCATGACAAGAATGTAAACTTATGCATAAAAATAGTTAATTCAAAATTATTTTCCATCACTGGGCCCTTGGCCCACCTATTATGTACCGGATAGAATTCTCAATAATATCAATAATCACATGGCCATAAACAGATCGACACAGTCCGGGGCCATCTCCTGAAATCACCAGAGGTCCACCCCCTGTCTTCCCCTGTGACCCTTCAGAAGTCTTCCCACCAGCAGCGTCGATAAGGGCACAGTCAAGTAGTCCACCCTCTCGTGACCACCAGAGGCACACCCCCTGTCAACCTCTATAATCCTTTGAGAAATAATACTCACGGCGCCCCAAATATCATATAAATAAGCCACACATGAGCCTCGGTACACTAGTAGTGGCCAACCAAAATATTTTCTTTCTGAAAATAATGTCATGCGTGCCAAAAATCTCAAATGTGAGCATGTATTATGCATGAACATGTATATGCTGATGAATGGCATGTTCAATAACACAACGGATCATATGTCCCATCATACAAGTAACATATGCACTATAAGGTATGTATAATACTCACAATACACATATCCAGCCACAAATATCACGTTTAATATAGATAATGTACAAAATACTATGTTCATACATTGTAGTTGCAAATGGATTTTTACTTACCTTTCACTTTTGATATCCTACTAAAGGTTAACAAGATTCTCCTCCCTAACCTTAGATATAAGGCAGCTTGTAAAAGTATAACGTATTAATTTTCATTCTTAATCAATAGGTTTCTATATCAAATTTCATAAGGGATCTTAAATTTTAAATTTAATTAAGTAACAATCAAATCTTAAAATTTATACTCACACCAATTAAAACCTTTTAAATACATTAATTTCTCATCTCAAATTTATTTTAATATTATCTAATTGATGTGTTATAATCCCCCTAACAAATCCCTTAATTAAATTAGCTCTTTCATTCAATTAATACAGGATAATTAAAATCAAATCTTTGTAACTAATTTCGAATTAAAGGTGTATATTAATTATTGTCTCACAAGAAGATAACTAGTTAATTTGGATCAAAAACTGTCTTTCAAATTAGAAATAAACAACATTAATATATATTTTTATCCGTACAAAAATAAGAAAGGACTTACCCAAAATTTTCTCAAATTTCTACGGTTTAAATTTATTTTTTCTTTCTCCCTTTTTCTTTTTCTTTCTTTCTTTTTTTTCTTCTCTTTTCCTTTCCTTTGCTGCCATGAACGTGTGTGTATGGTGTTTTAATATCTTAACTATTACTTAGCTATTAAGAAAACCTAATATAATATTGTAACATATGTATACTTATCCTTAATATAATATAATATATTATACCTAGTATAATATATTATAACATATGTATAATATCTTGTTTTAATATCTTAACTATTACTTAGCTATTAAGAAAAACTAATATAATATATTGTAACATATGTGTAATATATTATAACTATTACTATACACTATACACGTGTATACATATATGTATATAGAAACTAACATTCTAATATAATATATATATATATATAATATATGCTTATCTAAAATATAAGCTATACACGTGTATACACACACACACACACATATATATTATGATATTATTTTATTATACTACACACATATACTTATATCTATATATATTTCATACATCTATACATATATATATAATATTTTTCATACATCTATATATATAATTAATACATAATATTTTGATATTTATTTATAAACCCCCAAATTTATTTTCTAGTAAGAATTTACACCCTCTTAATTAATATGATAATGTCCTTAATTTTTTTTTATTATTATTATTACCATTACTATCACTATTTTCTCCCCAATTAATTTATTTGCATAGTTTATCCTATACTGATAAATACAACGATGTCACCTTTCACTTACGCGTATCATGATCGTATCTAATAGTTGACACCTAAATCCTCTTATCTTAATACCAACTCAACCAATTAGATTAAAGAATTTGAAAACTAATATTGGTGATAATTTTAAAAGTTTAATTATTAAAATATTGTATAAAATATAATACACTATGAAATATCAATTAAAATACAAATGACACATACGCAACATGAAATACATGAACTATTTTGGTCAACTGAGTAGCGCGAGGCTCGGGTATTACACCACCCGGCCTACCACCACCTAATCCATTGGAGTTTCAATCGTTTAAGTGCACCTTGCCTCCATGGCTCGTTCTTCCAAGACAGCAGGACATCCTGATATTCAAAACTCACGTTCATCCAAAAAAGTTTTTGCAGACCTTGCTTATGATCATTTTGGCCGTGTTCCTTCCTTTTCGTGGAAAAAAATTATTCAATTTGATAAAGAGGAGACTACAATCATAGCCGCCCTTTCAAATTTTCATTAATTGGTAAGTTCTCCCATGGTTCTCTATCGATTAAGAATTATCAGTCGAAGTTCTCCATGTTTGGGTTGGTTAGAGCTTTTTAGATAGGTGTTATTAACATTAAACATATATTGATCTGATTGATGAATGAAGATGATTTTATGAGACTTTGGATGAAGCAAATTATCTATCTCAATGGTTTTTTAATGTGATTATTTAAATGAGAGCCAGGTTTTAACACTAAAATTGAATTACCGACTATTTCTATTTGGATTGGGTTGCTGGAACTTCCCGTTCATATATTTCATAAGACAGCCCTTTCAGGATTTGGTTCAGTGATTGATAAGTTTCTTAAACTTGATGAACCGACAACTGATCGTACTAGACCTAGTATTGCTAGGGTTTGTGTGGAAATTGATTTTTTAGACACTCATGAGAATGAAATCTTGATTGGTTGTGAAGATGTACACATAAAGTTTTGTATGAGCAACTTTGGAAGTATTGCACTAAATGTTGTCATTTGGGTCATGATTTGATTGAACATTAGGGTTTTACTTATAAATGTCTAATCATGGTTAAGGAGAAAGAAAAATTGAATCTTAATGATAGGTGTAGGGTTGAAATTAAGAAAGGTAAAAAACATGTATTCGTTGATCCTCCCATTGTTAGGACTAAATAGTAGGTCGAAAAAACTGCAAGAATTAATTTAGCACATAATGATTTTAGTTTTTTCTCTATTCTGAATGTGTCGTTGGATACTAGCATTCCCAACCTTGATAAATCGTTAGAAAAATCGCTTTCTATTTGTGCCAATTTGAATTTGAATGTAGGCAAGTCCTCGGCTTTTCGCACAATGGTGTCAGAAATCAAAGCCCTTCGGTAATGCTTCTGATAATCAATTAATTCCATTGACTGGTAATTCAGACATTTAAACTTAGGGTTAATCCCAAAATTTAAAGCAGATGGACACATTAAATTCAAAATGGTTTTATTTGAATTATGGATGCTCAAAACCCTAACCCTAACCCTAACGATTAGATTTGTGGAATTAATACATATGTGGAGTTGGATTTTGAGAATAAGAGTGGTGATTTTATAGATAACCAGGTTTTGAATCTAAATACGGAGCCAGTGGAGGATATTCTTGTGTTTGAGAAGGTTCGTGTGGCTACTTCTCGTCGTAGAAGTTCATCCCTTGAGGACCCAAATTCACAACATGCTGGTGAGTCACAATCCAATATGCCTATCATGCTGAGGCAGATTCAGACTAGGCGTAGTGTAAAATCTATTTTTTAGACAACCCCCTATCAGATGTTAATTTATGAATATTCTGAGTTGGAATATTAGGGGGTTGGGCAATGAAAAATCTCAAGGCATTTTAAAATGGATGTGTAAGAGAAAAAAAACATCAATTATGGCGATTCTAGAACTAAAATTTCATCTTGATGATCGGGTAATATATCAAAATTTTGGCTTTCAAAATGTTATCTCTAATAGCAATGGTCATATTTTGGCTATTTTGGAATAATGATGTTCATATTGATATTTTAGTTAACCATGATCAATTTGTAGATGTTTGGTTTCATCTCACCTTTTATCGAAGTTAGTTAGTTGCTCTTTTGTATATGTAAGCTGTGATAGAGCTGGTAAGATGATTTTACGGGATGCATTATGTGATTTGAATCATAGTGCTGACCCTTGGCTTGTTTGTGGGGATTTTAATACCATACTTCATGTTGATGAGAAAGAAGGAGTGGTGCATTGAAGCTTTGCTCCATGGATGATTTTGCCAATATGATGCTTTATTGTTCTTTGGTTGATGTTGGGTTTGAAGGTAATAAATTTGCTTGGTATGGCAATCGTGTTTAGAAAAAAACTTGATAGGGTATTGATTTTGGATGGTTGGCTGGACGTCTTTCCTATTTACCAAGGTTAAACACTTGGCTAAATGTCGATTAGATAATTCTCCATTGCTTGTTGTGGGTAATTTCTTGGTAGAAAAATCAGGTTCCCCATTTCGTTTCATTACAGTCTGGATTAAACATCCAGAATTGTTGAATATTGTTAAGCTGTGTAGGAGACTTCTTTATCAGCTAAAGGTAAGATTAAATTTCAGTAAAAAATTTATCGTGTAAAAAATCAGTTAAAAATGGTGGAATAAGGAGGTTTCTAGGAATAATTTTGATAATGTGCAACTGCTGAGGAGACTTGTGTTTGTAAAGGAAAATTGTTTGGGGAGAACCCTTTGGATGATAATCCGATTGCCATGAACCAAAACAAGGTTGATTTGAATTATGCTCGTATTGAATAACGTTATTGGAAGTAAAAATTGATATGCAAGTGGTTGAATGGGGGGAAAGGAATCCTGCATATTTTCACTCGTTGGTTAAGAAACAAAGACAAGAAGTGTCTGATTTATAGGATAGAAAATGAGGGGCATACTTTAACAATATAATCCGATATCCGAGCTTTCGCTATTTTTTTTTCCAGAGATTGCTCACAGATAAACCATCAGATTTTTGTGAGCAAGATATTGTGGGTCTTTCCTCAATCCTGTGTAATATAGTCCTTTATTTCTTATGTTCGGCACATTCGATGGATGAACTTAGATCAATTATATTTCAGATTCATCTTGATAACGTGGCGGGTTTAAATGGTTATTCATCATTATTTTTTCAGCATTGTTGGAATATCATTGCGGTGATTTATATGAAGCTTGCACTCAATTCTTCAATGGTATTCCTATGCCTTGGAGCTTTAATGCGACTAGGGGGTGCTCATTCCTAAAATTGATTCTCCAAGGGATTGAAGCTGTTGTTTAACAAGTTGGCTTCTCTTCTTCAAAAATCATCTCCCCAGCTCAAAGTGGTTTGTACCTGGTCGCCTTATTAGTGATAATATATTATTGGCACAGGAACTTACGCATGCCATTGACAACAAATGTAAGGAAGAGAATTGGACCTTGAAACTTGATATGGTTAAGGCATATGACATGGTGAATAGGAGTTTTTTTGTGCTATTTTATGTAATTTGGGTTTCCCTACTGAATGGATTTCTTTAGTTAGAAACTATGGACAATTCGTGGTTTTTTGTATTTGTGAATGGTTAATCAGTAGGTTTCTTTAAATCTACTAGTGGATTGAGATAAGGAGATCCTATTTTCCTAGCTTTATTTGTTCTAGCAACAGAGGTTCTTTCGAGAGGCCTCAATTATCTCTTTTCTCACAATACAAGCTTACGATATCAATCTGGTGGTGGTCTTCTTGTGTCTCACTTGGCCTATGATGATGACATGATTATTTTCACTAAAGCCAATGATAAAGGCTTAACAAATTTAGTGGAGTTTCTTAGTTCTTATGAAAAGATGTTTAGGCAACTGATTGGGAAAAAGTTCTCTTTACAAAGAATCTAACAAATTAAGAGTCTCACTAGTTTTAGTTCCAAACGATTTCCATTTACTTATCTTGGAGCTCCACTTTATAAGGGATGGAAAAGGTGTATTATTTGATGGAATTATTTCCAAGATGCATGATAGGATTGCAGGTGGGGAGACGTCCTGCTTATGGTGGTAGGAGATTGATGTTGATTAAGAGCATGTTGAATTCTATGTCACTTCATATTTTACAAGTGATGTCTGCTCCAAAATGATTTTTCAAAGAATTGACAGACTTCTTAATCGATTTTTTTGGGCTTTACAACTTCTTATAGCGGATTCATTGGACATCTTGCTTGGAGGCATGTTTTCCTTTTGAAGAAGGTCGTATTGGTGTGAGAAGCTTAGCGGATGTATGTTCTGCTTTTTCCATGAAAATGTGGCAGACTTTCCGGTCCTCTAATTCATTTTAAAAGCAGTTTACATCTTCAAATACTGCTCATGAGATCATTTTTCCTGTGCCCTATACAAACCTAACCATTCAATAGTCTGGAAAAGATTGTTTAGAATTCAAAATGTTGTAGAGCAATATATTTTTTGGAGATTTGGTAGAGGTTGTATCTCTTTTTGGTTTGACCACTGGGTTGCTTAAGGACCATTATATCATCTAACTAACTTTTCCCAATGTGATCGGTCCTTAGTTAAAGATTTATGGCACCAAGATCAATGGCATCTTGAGGAATTGTCTAGATTAATATTTCAGTAATTCAAAGTTTAAGTATTGCTGGTAATGCGGAATTTGTGCCCTTTTATGACCATGTTGGACGAATCATTCCCCTTCTTATTACTTAGTTCATTTGGTTGGCTAAGAAAAATGCGAAACATTGAGATATTGTAGCTGTTCCGTGCAAAATTATTTTGGATGTTCTAAATCATTTGTTCATGGCTAACTCTCAAGGTCTTCTTGGTGTCCCTCTTTTGGAAAGGAGATTCAAAAATTGCAATTAACTGGGGCTTTCAACCACATAAATTGAAAATTGCTCTAAGTTCATTTGGTTCGCTGGCTTAAACCAATGTTTTCTTGGCTTAAATTAAATTGTGATGGGGTATCTAGGGGAAATCCAGGATCTGTTGGGGGTGGTGGTATTCTTAGTGATGAAATGGGTGATGGTATAATTGCATATTATTCTTTCATTAGGATTGATTCTAGTATTTTCGCTAAACTATCGGCTGTTCTTCAAGGAATTGACATTTCATTTCATCAAGGATATAGAAGGCTTTAGATGGAACTTGATACACAATTTTGCTACATCTCTTGGAAGGTATTCACATTGGGAATTGACATTTCTAACATCTGATTTCCAATTTCTTGGTTAGGAGAAAGGAGATGGACATTAAAGGGTCACATATTTATTATGAAGGTAATCATATTGCAAGTTTTTTGGCTACATTTGCTTGCGATCCTCAATCTTTAGGTTTTGGGTTGCCATCAAATTTTCTACGTGAGATTAGAGGTCTTCTTAGATTAGATAGTCTAAATATTCCTTATTTTAAATAGTACTCATTATTTTATGCTTTATTGATTGTAAGGAAGTTAGCATTCCTTTTGACTTTTTTGATTAATAAACTGGTAGGGGTCCATTCCAAACTCTCGGCCTAGGCACAAGTCGATTTAACAAAAAAGGGGTTCCTAGTCACTTGACTCAATAATGACATTAAAAAATTCTTTTCTAACTTTTATTCAACTTTGGCCAAGCATTTCCAAGTCAAATATCGTGAAAAACATAAGAAATTCACTTATTCATTTAGATAGATGACGAATCATTGATTGACCACTCATTAACCTCGACACATGATTATATTGTACCCAAAATATTCTCCTTGTAATAATCATATAATTGGAGAAGAAATCAACTTACAATAAACCATGCACAAGATTATAACGATGGTCAAAGGACTAATCTTGCACTATCGTAGTAAAAAAATTCCGTAGTTGATAATATTTTATTTTCAATTAGGAAATCATGGATGGGGTAGTTCAATGTATTTATTCCTAGCTAACACCCACATACATGCAATAGAATAATTAAAACCATTATCCCCTGACTTTATTTCATATCCTTCTATGAAAAATTGAGTGTAGTGTTACAAGACTGATGCCAATGGAACTAGGCATTCTCCTTATAAGCCTTCTTCATATGTGCAAGTTTTATTGGATCATTGATGTCTTGTTTTAATGGTCCTTGACTTGGAACATTTTAAAACTAAATCCATAGAAGCATATTCTACGATCTCTATCATATGTGCGATCATAATTTATATGTATATAGTCTAAGGACTTCATTTAAATTAAAATAAAGTAAAGAAAGATGAAGAATGACCTATTTTATTGATATTGATTGAAAAATATCATTTTATAATATTACAATAAATAATTAATCTAATTGGCTTATTGGGCACTTATCTAATAATCTACCACTTACCCCAGAGCTAATTGTTTAGTATTTGAGGCCCATCTTCTCAAGATGTCTCTCAAATACCTTTTGCTCTAGGGGTTTGGTTACTGAGTGTTAAGTATAACTTGTATAAATTTTGATAACGAATAAGTTAGACCCATAAAACTCTTGAAGTTTTTCTATTTTGCTAGGTCTTTTACAAAAGACTATTGTACTAAGTAGTTCTTTTGAAGACTAAGCCAAAAAATAGAAAAGATAAAGAAGAGCTGATGATCAGAGAAGTGATGAAGAGTTCAAGACCAAGACAACAAAGTCCAAGAACAAATGTGAAGATTTAAGGGGACTAAGGGTTTTAGAGGAGTGATGACAGAGGCTGTCAAGTGAGGACTTAAAGTTATTGAAGTATCAACAAAGTCAGTCAAGTGAATAAGCTGAACAATAAAGTAACAAGATTTTGAGATGCAGGCAAGTCCAAGACTAGAGTAGTACACTTAGCAAGGCTAAGGGGTCACATTAGAGTGAGGGCAGGGGTACCTTTAATGGATTAAGTTATAATAATCAACTTCATACTAATTAATGCTACACTATAAAAAAGGGGCAACATGGCAGGCATTACAGGAAAAGGATAATAGATTACAAATAATGTCAGACTGTGATTGCGTAGTAGTATGACATAACAACTGCACTAACGAAAAAAGAGGGAAGTAGGTATAATAGATAGAAAAAGAGTTATAAAAGAAGAAAAAGAGAGATACACGCAATATGCATGAAAGCATGCTATAAGATCTTTACTAAAAGCATTAAATGCTATTAGCGGGAAAAGCTCTCAAAAATTGCCTAAGGGCCATAGCAGTCTAGAAAGAACACTCAACAATTTTTTGTGCACAAAATTGTTTGCTGAGTGATACACTTATCACTTTGAAATATGAAGAGTTATCAAGGTGGACTCAAACATGTGTAATTGGTTCAAATTCTGAATTGTGTTGGAAGATTTCTGAGTTGGACCTATTCAGGAAGATTCATCAATCGAACTTTTGTCAGAAGACTGGGTTGGACTTGTGTAGAATAATTAGTTTGCAATATAAGTAGAGTTTGGGGAACAAGCGGTTGAGAAAAAACCATTTTGCTAAGTTTGGGGAACTAAGTTGTTATATTAGAACTTACTTTGTTATAAGTCTTAGTTTGTTCTAGTGGATTCCTTTGGAAGATAGGAGTAAAGTAGACGTAGAAGGATTGTCCCACCTTCGAACTACTACTGAATTATTGTGCCATTTACATTCTTGCAGTTTATATTTCCACAATTTATTTATTTGTTATAATATTTAACTACATTGCACAACATACAAAATAGACACGATATTTTTTATAAGTACTTCCACTGCAATACTCACCGTTTCACTAAACTAACATCATAGAGTCTCCAACAGGCCAAAGCAGCTCAAGTGTTCAAATTGAGCAACTGTTTTGTCAACTTTTCAGGTGACTAAGTTTTGAAAAAGTAGAGTATATTTTGAAAGGTCTTCTCATCCCCTCTAGATATTTTCATGCCACTTGGGACAAATAAGTGGTATCAGAGTGATTGACTGTTGAAAACCTTTTCTATTTTTCAAATCTCACGAGTCAGGATCTATTTTTTTTTCTTGTATAATTTTTTAGCCTAAAGATCAGAGATAACATTGCTAGACTTTCTATGTTTTCTCTTGAAGAATATGGTGATTGGAAGATTTTCATGCAGGCACATTTATTGGCTTTGGACGATGATAATGGACTATGATCCTATAGAAATCACCAAAACTGATCCCAAAGCCAGAGAAGATCTGGTGTCGAATCTAAAGAGCGAAAGGTCGAGCGCTGAAAGAAAGAAAGCCTACCTCGACAATGTGGCCAAGGATATTTTGTTCAAAACTCTTAACAAGGCCATGTTCAACAAAGTGAAGAAGTGCCAAACTGCCAAGGAGATATGGGAAAAGATCACCATGATCTGTGAGGGGACACATTAAATCAAGGAGAACTAGCTTTCTTTTGTTGTGCAAAAATTCAAAACTTTCAAGATGGAAGCAAGGAGAAACTCTGGATTAAATGGATGAGAGGTTTACAACTATCGTAAATGAACTCATTACCCTTGTTAAAAAATATAAAATTAAGGAGATTATTCTCAAGGTGATTCGAGCATTCCCTAAGGAATGGGACATGAAGATGGTGGTGGTGAGAGAATCCAAAGATCTTTCTAAGATGACTCTCCATGAACTTTTCTTAGATATCAAGGCATATGAGTTTGAGATGGGACGAAAGACAAAGGAAAAGGTCACCATGTTGGGCCATAAAGCTATTATTGCTTTAGTAGCATTTCACTCAACAGACAACTAATTAGTTAATGGTAATAAATAATGAAAAACTCAAAAAGTTCATGAAGAATAACTTCAAAGGGCAACCTTTAACACTGAAAAGACAACCTCAAATCAAGGCCACTGATGTAAAATATGAATATCGACAACTCAATGATTTATTCTATAATTGCAGAAAATTAGGGTACTTTACCTGAAACTGTCCATACCCTCTTGTACAAAAGTACACTGAGGAAGAAAGAAAAAGCAGGAAAGAAAGAAAGAAAGCTCAAAAGAAAAGGCGAAAGTTTGGTAGCTGAAGCTAAATCTAGTAGACAAACTAAGCAAGAATTCTCAAATGATGAAGACAGTGACATAAAGGAAGAACTACTAATATGATTAATGGTAAACGATGTAATTTAGTATACTCCACAAACCAATGAGGTACACAGGTCAGTTAATGCACCTCAGTTATGGTAAATTAGTAGTAGTTGCTTGGGGCACATAACTGGAGACAAGAGCTTTTTGATAGAATTCAAAGCAACCAGAGGCCCTACTATCATATTTGGTGACAACTCTAGAGCTAAAACCAAAGGCTTAGGTAAAGTATGCAAGGGTAACATCTCTATTACCGATGTGTCTTATGTTGAAGGTCTTATGTTCAACTTGCTTAGCATCAGTCAATTTTGTGACGAAGGCTATACTGTTGAATCTTTAAATAATATCTGCTTTGTCAAATATGTTAAAGCTGGTCGTATCAAACTTATCGGAGTAAGAAAAGGCAATATCTATATAGTTGACTGGTTATTATATTGTATTGCTAACATTATTCTTTCCATAGTAAAGAACGTATTAGAACATGGTTGGTTGTGGTACAAATGCATGAACCACCTCAACTTCAAGACTATTGCAAAGCTCTCCAAACATGGACTGGTGGAAGGACTCTCAAGCATAATGTTTCAAAAAACCAAAGTGGCCCAAGCTTCCCAGCTGCAAAGGCTGATCAAATCAACATTCAAGAATAAGAAGCACAAATCTCTATAACTACTCATAGATCTATTTGAACCAGTGAAGATAATCAGCCTCGGTGGAAAAAGTTACACCCTTTTGGTCGTAGATGACTACACCAGATACACTTTGATTATTTTCCTGCAGAGCGAACATGACACATGCACTAAGTTAACTGAACTGATGAAGAAGATTTAGATAGAGAATGGCTTGCCAAGCCATTGTGTGCATCAGATAGGACAAAGGCACTGGATTAACATACAGTGGAGTGGAGAATTACTACTTTGAAAATGACATTAGGCATGAATACTTATTTTTTAAAACTACTCAACAAAATGGAGTTGCTGAGAGAAAAAAAAAGACACTTAAGGAGGCTATAAGAATAATGCTTAATAAACTAAAGCTTCAAAAGAGATTCTGAGTAAAGGCAACAAACACAACTTTCTATACTAGGGATTAGTGTATAATCAATAGAAAACATAGTAGGACACCGTACGAGGAATGGGAGAAAGCTAATATCTCCTTCCTTTACATATTTGGATGTGAGTGCTATATTCACAATAATGGCAAGGATCAACTCTATCTATTCGACATAAAAATAGGCGAAGGAGTATTCTTAGGCTATTCCTCTACAAATAAGATATATAGAGTGTTCAACAAAAGAACATTACTTATAGAAGACTCAATCCATGTTGTCTTTGATGAAAAAGACAACCAGCAGAATGCTCCACCAAACAATGGAGTAGAGCTAAAAAATGAAGATATTTGGAAGTTGGACAATCTAGAGTTTACTAAAGATGTCATTATAAATATCAACAAAGATTCTAATCAAGACATTATGGAAAACGAACCTCACCAAGATGCAATATATCAACAGATCAAGAAAATCAAGGAATAATAGAGTCAACATAGGATTAGTAGGTTGAGCTGCAATCGGACCTGAGATGGCTCAAAGGTCACTCACCTGATTTGGTGATCAAGTCACCCACTATAGGAGTCCGAACTAGATCAACATAAAATAAAGCAATATTCCTTATATTTCTCTCACAGATCGAACCAAAAAATGTAGAAGTTGTAGCAACCCCAAGTTAGGTAGAAGCATGCAAGAAGAGCTCAACTTGTTCAAGATAAACAAATTCTGGACACTCTTCCAAAGGCTAACTTGTTGGGTTCATATGCACCACCAAAATTTAAAAGTTTTAAAATAAGAGATAAAATATACCTATATATAATATATAATCTTGGTATCCAATACAATTATCAATTTGCATTTCTAATTACCCTCTTTAATTGAAAAACCTAAGTTTGGAAATTATACTAGAATATGCACTCCAATTGATGTAGGGTGTGAAATGATTTAAAATATTGCCCCTTTATCAAGAATTAGATTTGCCTTAGTGTTCTGTGACTTACCCATCTAATGTATCCACACATCGAAACGTACACATAAATGATTTTATGCTAGTAAATTTATATGCCTATTCTTAGGAGGCTACTCTACACACACCTCCTCTTGCAATTGACCATTCATAAATGCGCTCTTGACATCTATTTGGTATACTATGAAGTTTTTATAGGATGGATATGTTAGAAAGACATTAATCACTTTTAGCCTAGCCACAAGTGCAAATGTTTCATCAAAATCTATGTTTTCTTCTCATGAATAAACTTTAATAACCAGTCTTGCCTTATTCCTAGTCATAATGCCTTGCTCGTCCATTTTTTTTTTCTGAAAAACCTACTTAGTTCTGATAATATTTTGATGTGTCGGCTTGGGATAAGTGTCCAAATTTTACTTCTCTCGAATTGGTTGAGCTCTTTTTGCATAGTTTCAATCCAACTTGAATTAGCCAGGGCTTCTTCCACTATCTTTATCTATGTTTATGAGAAAAAATGAGGAACATCACCTCATTTTGAGGTGTTAATCTAGTTCTGACTCCTATAGTTGGGGATTTAATCACTATTTTTGGAGGATAAAATCTTAACCATCTCAAGTTAGGTAGCAATCTAGTCAATTGCTCCATAATTGCCTTAACTTACCTGATCCGCTTTTGATAGATTAATGTCTTCTTCTTCACTATCCTAATCTGAATCTCCATTGATTTTTGTGAAGCCATCCATGTGTTGATCTTCTGTCAAGTTTAGATCGGCCAGCTCTTAATGTGTTCATTGCTTAGCTCTAGTCCATTATTTGATGGGACACTTGGCTAGTTGTCTTTTTCATCAAAGACAACAAGAATGGACTCTTCTATCGCTAGTTTTCTTTTTTTAAAGACTTTTGTGCCTTACTAGTAGTACAATAGCACCCGTGATAAAAAGAGAAGAAACATGGTGGTACTGGAGTCAAGGACTAACTATTTGAAGTTCTTTGAAAAGACTTCGACTATAGAAACAACCCTTCATTAGCTTTAGCATCGAATACTTGGAGTTGATCCTTGTCATTGTTGTGTATGTAAAACTTGCATTTGATTTCATGGAAGTAGGAGATATTGGGATTTCTTCCTTTCCATAGCTCACATGGTGTACGGATAATGCAATCAAATCATATAAGTGTACGGGCCAATAAGTAATTAAAGTATATGAGTATACGGATGTCATGTCCCTAGAGAATATATGAGCAACTACTAAAGTACAGATAAATCCAACTATATTTAACCTATCAAAAGTTTGGATGATAGAATTGAAAGCTAAAACCTAGAAAATTAAATAAAAACTAAAGTCCAAATAGATTGAGGGATTGAATGCAATACTGGGAAGCGTCAAGGAATTGGTTAGCCATTTTATATTGTAATGAACCTAGCTTAATTGTGAATTGGAATGATATAAGGTGTGTGACAGTGGGTCTTTCTATTGTAATTAGTGCTCTTTCTCGAGACGGACCAAATCTACCACTAGTAGGCCATCGACGCTATCTCTAGCTATGGGCCATACCACTAAGAATGCTTTGATATTTGTGAATTCCACTAGCTTTCGATGGTCAAATCTATGACTACTATATGTACCTATGCCTATATCTCTATAGTGGTCGATCCATGGCATATACTACCTGGTCCATTGCTACAACCTTCCCTCTTGGCTTAATTGCAACAATTAGAATCATGTTGAAATTGGCCAAAAATCAAGAAGCATTAAACACATAGTATATGCTCATCACAATAAAAGCAACATCCCAATCATAATGTAAACATCCACTCACTCTATAGAAACGATTGTCTATGTCTTGACAAAAATAGTTTAGCTCATATTGAAATTAAACAAGCACCAAATGTTTGTAAACATCATGATCCTTGAAGATTTCTCAAAACCACACAAAATAAAAGAAGAAATTAAAGTAGAAGCTACAACTACTATTTGATTCTTCATTTCTTCTTGAAGATATTCAATGCCCAAATGAATCTTTTCCTTTTCTTGTCTTCAAATCCCCAAGCTCCTTGGTGAATGGGTAATGGGTGTTCTAGGTATGGTGTGTGAAGAAATATGGAGAAGTGTGTGTTTTGGGATGGAGAGAAAGTGTGTGTGAGAATTCAAGTGTAAAGTGTGTGGGTAATGAATTGTGTGTTGAATGATGTGTCTTATATGTTGTTCAAGACAATTATGTGAAAGCATGTGTGTATCTATCATTTGTGTGATGTAATTGTGTGTATATAGTGCATCTAATAGAGTATCATATGGTGTGTGAGGGTGTAGCGGTATATAACAAGAAAGGTTCCATGCGATTGCCACTTGTCTCTCAAAAATCCGCAGCTATGTTTTTCATGTTTGAACTGCTGGAGCTACGGCGCAAAATCCCCTACTTCTCAAGCACTGCGGCACTTTGAAAAAGGCTGCTCACTGCCCAATTTCTAGTGTTCGCACTGTGGCGCCAAATGGGGGTGTCGCGGTGCCATAGAAATCTACACTCACTACCTAATTTTTTATGCTCATACCACAGCGCCATCAGGGAGGTGTCGCAGTGCAAGTTCCTTTTTGTCTAATCTTGGCCATTTTTCACCAAGGATTCACTCCATTCTTAATTTTTAGTCCCTACACACAATTATCACAAAATGAGGTACAATTGTATCACTTTTAAGGCAAACACATGTCTAATTGTGCTCATGGAGATGTTGAAAATGTTACAATTTATGAGCTTATCAACTACCCCCAAACTTACCCTTCTGCTCGTCCTTGATCAAAATTTAAAACCAAACTATAATAGGCTCATAGTTGATCATGAATTACTAAACTTGATCAACTAATTCAAATGCGTCATCAACCCTTATTGCACATGAATTCAAAGGTTAGTCACAAAGCTAGTCGAATAATAATACAAAACTTGTGTTTCATCAATCTAGTCATGAATTCAAAATATGTGTGTGTGAAATGTCAAGCTCAAGTTTCATGCATGCATTTTAGGTATGAATTTCACAATAATGACTCTCATGGTCTAAGCAAAGGAGTTCTAGGTGTTCCTTAGGCTTGCTTTTCATACAACTTCTCTACTAATGTAGACACTTGCAAACTTAGATCAAAAGGACTTCAATAAGCTTGTAACGTAAGGCATAGGTATTGGCTTACAATGGAAGGGTAAGGATAAACAACGTAAGAGAGCATAAAGCATTTTTGCACTTCAACATCTTTACTCTTCTCCTTTCTTCTTTCTTTCCCATTTCTCTTCATTTTTCCCTTGGGATTATACTCTTCTTTTCTTTTCTTTTTCTACAACCTTTTTTTTCTTTTACTTCTTTTCTTTTTTGCAATTTTTTTCTTTTTTCTTCTTCTTGTTTTTTCATGAATCTCAAGGCTTCCTTTCTTGTTTTTTTGCTTTCACAACCCCTAAACTTATTTCTTTTCATCAACATGAGTTATGATGGTTTTATTGCACATATTCCTTCCTCATACCCCTAAATGCATTCATCCATGCCCTCAACATGTCTCGATTTGATCTCTTGATAAGATTGTGTGTAAAATGTCACACCTTAAGCTTTTTTAGGGACATACATTGATTTGTTTGGGCTGTAGAGGGTAGGTATAGTGAGCTTCAAGAAACAAAGTTGAATAGTGGTCATTCATATGCATTGCACATGTCATTCTTTAAAAAAGGCTCAAAGGGGTAAGTAATGATTAAAGATGTGATCAAGGTAGGCTTGAAAGGCACAAACGAGTCAAATATGGCCTAAATTATTTTCAAATTTGCTAGTCATCTAGGATTTCGCCTTAAAGAGTAATTAAGAAAGTTCTAGAACACCACAAAATGACCAATATACATTAAAAGCAAAATCCAACACCAAGTAACACGCAATTCACAAGATTTCGACATAATGTGCTCAATGAAAATTCATCATTCATGACAAAGATCAAATACACACAAGAATTGCCATGTCAAAAGACTAACAATCTTTCTTTCCTCTAGATTTGTACAATATCAATTAGGTATCATCATAGGCAATCGATAATCAAATTATTCATTCAATCACAAAACATGAACTCAACTAAGTTTGTCAACAACAACATGCTTGCTATTGGACTTTCATCATACATAACATGTAATTCACATAAAAATCTTCAACAAAAAAAAATTGGCTCAATTTTTCACATAAAGCTCACATAAAATAAAAATCTCACCCCCAACTTTAAAATTAACAGTGTCCTCAATGTTTAAAGAAATAAAGCATATAAAGGGGGGAAATATAAAACTCCACTTTCCATTAGATGATGCCCTTGGCGTCCATGGGGAATCCACCCATATCACCAAGGAGGCGTCCATCTACATAAGAAAAAGAGAACATGAAAGCACAAGGGCTCTACACAACTACTAAGAAATAGAGAAGCACAATGACAACTAAAAAAGAAAAAAGATACGAAGGGAAGGAGTAGTTCTAATTTATAATCTTTAGCTTGGCTTAAAACCTCTCATGGGGAGTGGGCAAGAGCAATAGTGGAAATGGTTCCACCCCCCAAATATGGTTTCAACCATTGTCCATTCACTTTGAATGTGCCCGTCTTCGGAATGTACACCTCCACAACTCTAGAAGGAAAGACTTTGGTGATGGTAATAGGTTTGGACCACTATGACTTCAACTTGCCCCAGAAGAGTTTCAATCGAGAGCTGTATAAGAGCACAAGATCCCCTTCAACAAACTCATTTTCACAATGTGCTTGTCATGTCATCTTTTAGTCCTTTCCTTATATAGTTTAGCATTCTCGTATGCTTGGCCCCAGAACTCCTCCAACTCATTCAATTGCAACAACCTATTTTTCCCTGCATCTTGTATATCAAAGCTAAAAAATTTACTAGCCCAATATGCACGATGCTCGAGTTGAACGAGGAGATGACATGCTTTAAAAAAGACTAACCTATATGGTGTCATCCCAATAGGTGCTTTATATGTTGGCCTATAAGCCAATAAAGTATCGTTAAGTCGCAATACCCAATCTTTCCTAGTTAAGCTCACTTTTTTTCCCAAAATTCATTTGATTTCTCTATTAGACACTTCTACTTGTCCACTTATTTGGAGGTGATACGGGGTAGCAATTTTATTACTCAAGAGTTTTTTAAAGTGTTTATTGCAAAAGTGAGAGCCACCATCACTAATAATTGCTCTAGATCAAGTGAAAATATATTTTTTCAAGAAGTGGATCACTGCCCTAGCATCATTAGTGCGAAATGTTTCCGCTTCAACCTATTTAGACATATAATCCACAGCGAAAAGTATAAATCTATTAGAATAAGAGCTAGGAAAAAGGCCCATGAAGTCAAGTCCCCACACATCAAAAAGCTCATATTCAAGAATATTATTCAAAGGCATTTCATTTCTACTAGAGATGTTTCTAGTTCGTTGACACTTTCACAACAAGCAACATAATTATAAGCATCCTTATATAATGTTGGCCAATAGAAATCGGATTGAAGTACCTTTACCGTTGTTTTTGTTGGAACAAAGTGACTACTTACCTCCTAGTTATGGTAATAGTGTAATGTATATAGCATCTTTTCTTCGGGCACACATCGTCTCACTACATTATCTGCACAAACTTTGAACAAAAAGGATCCTCCCACACATAATGTTTAACATCAGATAAAAACTATTTATTTTGATAAAATGAAAGATCATAGGGTAGGATACTGGACATAAGGTAATTCGCAAATTGTGCAAACCAAGGAGGTGAAGAAATAACATACAATTCTTCATTCGAAAATTTTTAAGCAATTTGTTCAATATTATTATGCTCAACACTAGGACTCTCTATCCAAGTGATCCGCATCAATATTTTCCACACCCTTCTTGTCTCTAATCTCAAGGTCATATTCTTGCAACAAAAGAAACCATCTAATTAACCTTGGTTTTGCATCTTTCTTAGCAAGAAGGTATTTAAGAATGGTCCGTGTACACTATCACTTTTGCCAAAACAAGGTATGAATAAAACCTATCTAACAAAAATACTATCGCTAGAAGTTCTTTTTCAGTTGTGCCATAGTTTTGTTATGCTTTATTCAAAGTACGACTAGCGTAGTAAATGGTTTAGAATACTTTTTTTTTCCTTTGCCTACGGACTGAACCAATAGCTACATGACTTGCATCACTTATAAGCACAAATGGTAGGCTCTAATCGGGTGCTGCCATGATAGGTGTAGTGATTAGCTTCTCCTCCAAAGTTTGGAAGGCCTGCAAACAATCATCATCAAGTTAAATTGTGCATCTTTTACTAAGAGACTTGAGAGGGTTTTAGCAATTTGTGAAAAGTTCTTGATAAATCGGAGGTAGAAACCAGTCTAAGAAACTTCTCACTCTCTTCACCGATATAGGAGGAGGTAACTTCTCAATCACCTACATCTTAGCCCTATCCACCTTAATTCCTCTATGTAAGATCTTGTGACCAAGGACAATACCTTCCTTGACCATGAAATGACATTTCTCCCAATTCAAAACAAGATTAGTTTCCTCATACCTAGCTAAAACCAAATCAAGATTTGTCAAGCAAGTATCAAATGATGGTCCAAAATGGAAAAATCATCCATGAAAATCTTAAGAAATTTTTCTACCATAGCATGAAAAATAGCCATCATGCATATTTTAAATATCGTGGTTGCATTACACAAACCAAAGGGCATTCTCCTAAATGTAAATGTACCATAAGGACAAGTGAAACTAGTTTTCTCTTAATCCTAGAGAGCTATAGCAATTTGGTTATAACTTGAATATCCATCAAAGAAGTAATAAAATTCAAAACTCACGAGCCTTTCCAATATTTCATCATAAAAAAGAAAGAAAAAGTGGTCTTTTCTAGTAGCATCATTCAACCTCCTATGGTCCTACACACTCTCCACCCTATGACTGTCCTAGATGGTATCAACTCATTTTGATCATTATGAACAATGGTCATACCTCCTTTTCTAGGAACACATTATACGTCACCCACGTACTATCGGACATTGGACAGATAATACCTGCATCAAAAAGTTTGATGGTTTCGGCCTTTACTACCTATTAAATCATTGATTTAATATTCTTTGTGGCCACACCATGGGCTTATAGCTCTCCTCCATTAGGATTTTTTGCATGCAAATTGAGGGGTTAATTCTCTTTATATCGGCTATCTTCCTTCTAGAAGCTCTCTTGTGTTCCTTAAGGACTTAGGACCTTTTCTTCCATCTCACCTATCAAGTAAGAAGAAATGATCACTAATAAGGAATATGAATCATCAAGATAAACATACTTTAAATGAGGAGGAAGAGGTTTAAGTTCAAGTATAGAAGGCTCCTTGATAGATGGCTTTCGTTACGTAGAGGGAGGCCTCTCTAATGATTCAAAGCGTGGTTGAACACTCCTTTTGTAAGGAGGGTTGGCCTTCAAATTCACCACAACAACCCGTATCCCTTTATCATCCTTCTCCTCTTTCTTAGCAAAAACTAAACATTTCTCCACCTCATCTTTGAACCTAATCTCATGTAAGAATTTAAGAGCTAAAAAGTCAAGTGCATCAATTTTATAACATCATGCTCATCATCTAGGTATTTCATTGCTTTGAACATATTAAAAATCACTTGATCATCTCCTACTCTAAGTATCAACCTCCCTAGTTGAACATCAATTAATACCTTACTCGTGGCTAGAAAGAGTCTATCTAGAATGAGATGTATGTCCGCATCCTCTTCTATGTCTAAAACAAGAGAATCAACTGAAAATATGAATTTGTCTACCTTGACAAGCACATCTTCAATGATGCCTCCAAGAAACTTGATGGACCAGTTGGCATGTTGTAATGATATCGTTGTGGGCTTTAGCTCTCCAAGTCTAAGTTTTCTAAAAATAGTTATTAGCATTAGATTAATACTAGTTCCTAAATCAAATAAGACTTTAGAAAATAAAATAGGACCAATAGTGTAAGGGATAGAGAAACTCTCGGGGTCCTTAAGCTTAGTAGGAAGCTTGTTTTGCACAATCATAGAGCACTCTTCGATCAAGTTCACTATTTCATGTTCCACAAATTTCCTTTTGTTCGATAAGATCTCCTTCAAAAATTTAGCATAACTAGGCATTTGAAGTAAAGCATTGGAAAATGGTATGTTAATATGAAACTTTTTAAAGACATCAAGAAATTTAGAAAATTGAACATCTAAATTTTGCTTTTTCAATACCATAGAAAAAAGCCCTTTGGGAGAAGTGTTAGGCTTTGATGTCGATGCATGCTTATCCTCCTTATTTTGCTGAGGATCTTTTCTCTTCTCATTGGGGATTGACTCCTCCTCTTGAGATTCAACTTCTTTCACCTTCAAATCTACTTTTTTCCCACTCCTTAATGTGATGGCCTTGACATGCTCTTTATGATTTTTCTCTGTGTCACTTGGCAATGTACCTTGAGCACACCCCGAAACCATGCTTATAATTTGACCTACTTGAGTTTCTGAATTCCTCAAGGTTGCCTCATTGTTTTGGATTCTTACTTTAGTATTAGCAATGAATTTGGCCACAAGCTCTTCCAAATTTGATTTCTTCTCTTAGGGTGGGTACTGGGTGGTGGAGGTCTTGCCATGTTTTGATTAGCTTTAGATATACCTTGGCTAATTTGACCTCCTTATGTAAATTTGGATGATTTCTCCATACGGGATTGTATGTTTAGGAATAGGAATTGTTTGCTTGCCTATTAAATTTCCCAAAATAATTAGCTTGCTCGGATGAGGATGAAAATAGATTCCCCACTTAACACTCAGTGCTATAGTGTCCACCTCCACATAACTTACATGCGACGGTTTGCACTTTCATCACTGAAGCAGTCATGTTGTCAATCTTCTTATTCAATGCTTCGATTTGAGCCGAAAGGGCAGAGTATGTGTCAATGGTGTGCACTTCACTTCTGTTGCCTTCTTTCCCAAACTTATATCCGTTTTCCATTGGTAACTATTGGACATTATTTTCTCTAAAATTCATATGCCTTATCTAAAGTTTTCCTCATGATTGCTCCTCCCACTGCTGCATTTATCATAACTTGGTTGGTGGGTGACAAACCATTATAGAATGTTTGCACTTGAAGCTATGTAGGTAAACCATAGTGTGGGCACTTCCTCAACAAATCCCTGAACCTCTCCGAACCTTCATATAAGGACTCCAACTCAAATTGCACAAATGTAGTAATGTCGTTCCTAATTTTGGCAATTTTGGAAGGTGGAAAGTACTTGGTAAGGAATGCTTGTACCATGGCATCCCATATAGTGATTGATCTGGTGGGCAATAAATTAAGCCAACTCTTGGCTTTGTCCCTCAAAGAAAATGGTAACAATCTTAGTCTAATAGTATTATCGGTCACTCCATTATGTTTAAAGGTGCCATAAATCTCCAAAAAGTTTGTAATGTAGGCATTGGGGTCATTACTAGGTAAACCACCATATTGCACCAAGGTTTCTATCATTTGAATGATCACCGATTTAATCTCAAAAGTGTTTGCTTGTATTGTCGGCCTCCTATTACTCTAATTGGTCCCGTTTATCGAAGGTTTGGCATAATCCAACAAAGATCTATTCTCCATGTCTCATTCATTGTTGGCTATTCTTTCATCTTTTGATTATTTTACCAACAACTGAAGAGTTTTTTTCTATTTTTGGGTCTTATGGCACAAGATCCCATGTAGATGACCAAGTCATACACCAACAGTACCTACAATAAAAAACAAGAACTCAAAAGTAGCTTGTTTAAAGAAAATGAAATAAAGAAACATAAAAACCAAAGCAATAAAATAAAAATAAAGCAAATAAAATGGTCAAATTACAGTTAGATAATCAGCTCCAATATTGCAAAGATATACTCCCTGGCAATGGCGCTAAAAACTTGATGTGGCTACACTTAAATGCTATCAAATTCGGCAAGTGTACGGGCCAACAAGTAATGAAGTGTATGAGTATACATAGACCTGACCACGGGTCGGGAACCAATGGTTCCATGAGTCAGAAAATTCCAACCCTTAACTGTAATCGACAAGGGCCGATTACGGTCCGAGTTCAAGAAACAGTGGGTCGGTTCTGGTTTTAGGCCCGGTTAACCATCGGGTCTGGGCTGGTTTCAACCTTTATTTATTTATTTATTTTTAAGTTATGTTAATTATTATCTATTAACTAAAATTTAATTCTATGAAATTACAACTTTTTAAAAACAAAAAAGAGCTTGAAGTCTTAAACTTAAATTTGAATGAAAATTTTTAAACTTGAATTTGAAAAAAATGTTTTTAATTTTTTAATTTAATGAAAAAAAAATAACTTAAATTTGAAAAAATATTGCTAACTAAAATTTAAAATTTGCACTTAAATTTAAATTATATAATTAAAAATAATTTAAAAATAAAAAAGGGGAAGAACTCAAATCATTACGTTCTACTTAATCAAACAGATTGTGGAAAATTCTGTATGCAAATGTCAAGTTTTTTGTGTATTAATTGATAAATGATGGAAATCAAAGTCAAATGCTGATTAGGATTTGTAGACCCTAAAAAAAGAACTAAACTAGTAGACTGGTAATAGTCTTGGTTGGCTGCTGTTGTTCCCATAAAAGGTTAAAAACATTCAAACATGAAGATAAATCAGGCATCCCTGTAGTGTTCAAACATTCAAGCTGGACCTGGAGGGTCCACGAGTTGGGTTTTTCCAACTTGTAATCGGCCCTTGATCCCAAAGGCGGATTACGTGTTAAACACGTCGATATTTGGTTAATGGATTTCAACATGTTGACCACGGGCCAGTTACAAATTGAGTTCGATTTTGACTCAGCCCATGGTGAGGTCTAAGTATACGGATGTTGTGTCCCTAGAGAGTATGTGAGCAACTACTAAAGTATAGATAATCCAACTATATTTAACCTATCGAATATTTGGTTGACAGAATTGAGAGCTAAAAACTAGTAAATTAAACAAAAACAACTAAAGTCTAAAGATATTGAGGGATTGAGTGCAGTACTAGGGAGAGTCAAGGCATTGGTTAGCCATTCTCTATTATTATGATCCTAACTTAATTGTGAATTAGAATGATGTGAGGTGTGTGACGGCGGGTCTTTCTATTGTAATTGGTATTCTCTCTCGAGATGGACCAAATCTACCCCTAGTAGGCCACCGATGCTATCTTTAGCTACGAGTCATCCCACTAAGAATGCTTTGAGCTTTATGAATTCCATTAGCTTTCCACGATCAAGTCTATGACTGCTACATGTACTTATGCCTATATCTCTATAGAGATCGGTCCATGACATATACTACCTGGTCCATTGCTACAACCTCACCTCTCAGCCTAATTGTAATAATTAAAATCAACTTGAAATTGGCCAAAAAATCAAGAAGCATTAAACACATAGCATATGCTCATTACAATAAAAGTAACATTCCAATCACAATATAAACATCAACTCATAACTCCATAGAAATAGCTTTCCAAGCCCTGACAAAAAATAGTTTAGCTCATATTGAAACTAACCAAGAACTAAGTGTTTGTCAACATCACGATCTTTACAAATTTCTCAAAACTACACAAAATAAAAGAAGAAATTAAAGTAGAAGCTACAACCACAATATGATTCTTCAATTTTTCTTCAAGATCCTCAATGCCCAAATGAAGCTCTCCTCTTCTTGTTTGCAAATCCCCAAGCTCCTTGGTGAATGGGTAATGGGTGTTCTAAGTTTGGTGTGTGAAGAAATATGGAGAAGTGTTTATTTTTAGATGGAGAGAAATAGTGTGTGAGAATTTAGGTGTAAAATGTGTGTGGGTAATAAATTATATGTTGAATGATGTGTATTGTGTGTTGTTCAAGATAATTATGTGTAAGTATGTGTGTATCTATCATTTGTGTGATGTAATTATATAAATAAATATAGTTATCTAATAGAGTGTCACATGGTGTGTAAGAATGTAGTGGTGTATAACAAGAAAGATTTCATGCATGGATTGGATTGCCACTTGTCTCTCAAAATTTCATAGCTATTGTTTTTCATGTTTGAACAACTGGCACCGCGGCGCGAAATACCCTGCTCCTCAGGGGTCATGACGCCAAATGGGGGGTGTCATGGTGCTTTGAAAAAGGCTGCTCAATGTCCAATTTTGGGTGCTCACACAGCGGCGCTAAATGGAAAGTGTCGTGGTGCCATAAAAATCAACACTCACTACCCAATTTTTTATGCTTGTGCGGTGGTTCCATTAGGGGGTGTCGCGGCGTGAGTTTCTTTTTGTCTAATGTTGGCCATTTTTCACCATCTATTCACTGCATTCTTCATTTTTAGTCCCCACACACAATTATCACAAAATGAGGTACAATTATATCACTTTTATGACAAACACGTGTAATTATACTCATGGAGGTGTCGAAAATATTATAATTTATGAGCCTATCATACTTGTTGATCATGCTGCTATTTTATGTGTAGCAGGATGTGTTATTTGCCTCAGCCCAGAATTTCTTTGAAATTTTTTATTCAGATTTTCAAAATGTTTGATTTCAAGATGGTGATGAGCCAAGTCCAAGAGCTATAAATCATTTTGCATAATATACATGCAGAAGATATGAAGCTTAGTGAATCCTTTAACTAACAGCTATAGAAGTTGTCATCTTTGTGGAAGGACTTCAAGAATTATTTAAAGTATAATCAAAAGAAAATGAGATTTGAGGATATAACTCCCACTATGAATTTCTTCAAGGTGGCA
Organism: Paulownia fortunei; assembly: GCA_019321725.1. NCBI lineage: Eukaryota > Viridiplantae > Streptophyta > Magnoliopsida > Lamiales > Paulowniaceae > Paulownia > Paulownia fortunei. The sequence continues at coordinate 11,011,987 of CM033109.1, read as the reverse complement.
TCTTTAGTTTTGTACTTCTTTTCAAGTGATTCTCACAATACCTTTATAGAATTTACTAAAGTATACATGGTGTACAATGTATTATCCAGTCCATTCAGAATATAGTTCATGCATAGGAAGTCACTATAACTCCATGTATCAAACACAACTCTCTTTTGGGAATCCTATTCATCCATCGTCATTGTTAGGGCCTCATCACTCAAAAACCTCACTAGTTTTAGCGTAGTGAGATAGAACAACATCTCTTGTTGTCGTCTCTTGAAGTCTATCTTGGAGAGCTTCTCTGGCCTCTCCCATGAGGGAACACTACAAATGGCACCATTCAAATTAAATAAAATTTCGTCTTAAAATTATCAGAAAAATAATGTGTAAACAATGTGTAGTTTAAATGACTGGAACAATTTGAGCAAAATAATAGCTTAGGTATGGTAGTCGAGACAACAGTTAGACTCTTTCTCTTTAAGACAAAATTGCCCCGTACTAGTGCTAATGGAATATCGGCAATTGTCTCTCAAGATACAACGACTACTCATTGAGATAGTAACACTACACATCTCAAGAACAATAAACTAAAAAATAATAATTTTAACACTCTTGGAGTACGTGGATGTAAGAAGAGAAGTGCATAGATGAGAATAAATGAAATCTACAACTCGAGGGGGTCTAATTATAATTGTTGAAAAATTATGGCCTACAGACACAACCATTGAAATGTTGCGATGATTGGATAGATACATTTGTTCACTTGGTATTGACTAGACGATGTATGGTGCTAACATGACATATAGATCAGTCAGTTGCTCGCTGATTATACAATCACATATTTTCTTACAATTAGCGATGGACCGGTAAGCTGCCACTCAGCTTGCGCAGAAGCGAAGGTCAAGTTGACAGGCCATGCTTGTGTATGTGGGCTTTGGTCCGAACCTACTAGGATGTAAGTCCTTCCCCTTCCAAATACTATTGATACCTCCAAACCTAAGTATCCAACTTGAAGTAACCCTTTCAATTTTCAATGTGGGGTAGATGAAATCTCATTATTTTTCAATTCAACAATTACACTCTCAAAGTAGCTCACCATTGGCATTAATTTCTCGTTCACTTGAAATTAGATTTTCAAAAATCAAATTTATTAAACCATCTATCTACTATGATAACGTTTAATCAAATAATTTTGATTTTTATTAAATGAAACCAACTTGAATTATTGATCAAGACCCAACTTTGAAATCAATTTCCAACAAGTTCTCCAATAGACAATTCCTCAAACACATGGGAATGAATTTCCATTACATCTTTTACAGTTGGATCCTCTTATTTTTCTAGTGGGTGCAAAAGTCCCAGATCAACTAAATCTTCAGTCGAGCAAATAGATGTTGTCCTATCCAGAATTGGAGATCAGAGTTTATGTAGCAGTTCAATCATCATTTCAATCACATAGGACATCAATTTAAAGCAACCATTTCTTTGGAATGAGTTTCATCGATCACTATGTTCTCAGTATTTCGTGTAAGAAACTTTTGAGTTTTGATTATCCAATTGGTGACAATTATCAAATATGGAGCGCCTGTGTAGGGATAACTTCGCAGCATTTTCATATTCAAAAAAATTTATACCTTGTGAATAGAAGATTTCCTTTCGTTCTTTTGGAAATATGTCAATCTTATCCACCTTGCCAAACATGTCTATGAGTTGGTGCAACAACTCTTCCGCTACAGACATCAAGTTATAAGCATGTTTCTTAATAACCTGGTCATTTTTAACTCCCAGCATCATGAAAATACCACCAAGGGGAGGATTGGAACCCTTTCCATTTTCATCTTGATACCAATATACCCAAACCACCTGCTCTTATCAGTATACAATAGCTCATTCGTGCTGCATATCATGATATCCAAGTTTAAAATTCAAGTAAAAGCAAGTTATTAAGCAGATACTGGCAAGAAAAGTTCAAATAAAAGGTTCTCTGTACATTTTGGCAAAGACAATGAACATAGTTACACTGTGATGTTGAAGTTCTGAGAGTTCAAATGGAAATACTGGAATATTGAAAGTAATGCATTGCAGCCTCTTATAATTTTGTGCGACTTCCAGGCATACTGAATTTGGTTTAGTTCCCTAGTAAAAAGTAAACTTTAAAGTAACTCGAGTAATAGGACAAACTCCATTTGAGTTAGATGCATTTGCAGCCACTGTCCAACTTGAAAGCCATTTAGACCTCAACCAACCTGGTGCAGGTAAACCAGAAATTAACTTGTGATTTGAGCGCCTCAAATTTGCACTGGCAGGTTAACTATGTACTTGCTGTCTTTGGATGTCATATGGACCAAGAGGACCAGGAGGCCCTGGTCCAAGACCATAAGTGGAACTGGCATCAAAAGTGCCCTGTTCAATAAATTAAATGAAAGCTTATCAGAACTAGATAATTCAGTCAGAAATTGTAAAATACTTAATAGAGACAGAGGAATGAAGGTTAGAGTAGCCACAAGTGACCTGAGCTACCCTTGGCCATGAAAATATATGGAAAAATGCTAGTCCATCTAGTATTTTGAAGAAACACACCAAAAAAAAAAAAAAAGTAAGCGCCTACGACTTTTAGGAGACAACAAGGCCAACAGAGCATACTTCCTGACATATTTAGACTGATGGCAATCATAAGAATTACAACCTTAAACATGGTTTAAAACCAAATGTCATAGTACATAGAATTACTGATGTGGTTAACTATTAAAACCACTAGCATTACACCCCAGATGAGGGAATCAAAAAGCTGAGACTCAGGCAAGCCCAAACTTCATCATTATTTTCCCAACAATAGCCATGAGCACATTATTTTTCATTTGCTTCAGAAGATTAGCTTGCTGATTGAGTTATAAGCCACAGCCAATACATGGAAAAGCATTTCATTAACACACCAGATACTGTATTTGATCTTAGCCAAAGAAGCTGAGAAGCAAAGGCTACAGGGAAAAGAACTGGAAGCAGGCTGCAAACTGGTATGACAAGAAGTATTAGTGGTTTCAAGCATCATGGATCAGTTTCTAAGCATGATTAATTTATATACTTGTGTCTCTGTTTATCATCATATTTATACTGGATAATGACCTTAAGAGGACCAATTTTAGATATTACTCGTATAAAAGAATTCAGATACTGATTCATACATCATGGATCCGATTCTAAGGATGATTTATCTATCTTACTTATCTTTTCCGGTATTTATCATCCTATTATACTAACTAATGTTCATTAGAGGATTAAGAAACAAATTTAAGGGAATATCTGAACTTTTTAACTCCAAGTTTTGCACATTAAAGTTATTTTCCATAATCTTTTACACAAACACTTTTTATATTTTTCATGGTCAAGGTATCTTTATAATTCCAATTGTCCTAGAACCTAGGGATGAACTTGTTGGCGAGGAATGCAAGGATTTGTAATTTTGGGAATTATAGAATCCTTTTTGGTTGTGGAGTTATTTTGTTGCAAATCATCTGGTGAACTTTCAAGCCATTTCTTTCTTCAGACTGTATCCATACCCATCCTCCCTTGGAACCTTTGACCAGGCAATCATCTAGCAGCAGAGACAGAACGAATACTCTCCACTCAATTTTAACAAGATCGAGATGATATGAAAATCAATTAGTGATTTGTTATTTCAAGGAAGATACAAGATCGAAAAGAGAACAATGAAAATAGGGAGTTTAACAGCGTCGGAGGCATGGTTTCTACTGTTTCTATTCATCAAACAAGGTTCTACTACGAGTACATTTGTTGCTTTCTTAAAGCCCTATTTGATAAAGTAATATTACTCCATTAGGCTACTAGCATAAGTGGACAAACTTATGATGGTTTGACTTGATGACATTGAAGGTTAAAAAGGACTGAACTCAATTAGAATTTAATAAGAGGTGGTACATCAAACCTGATGAACAGCATGAGGATCAGATAATGAATTTCCACTATATCCAGGTTCAAGATTTCTCTGGTGTATAGCATATCCAGGACCTGATAAGACATGATGGCACATTATGCTCTTATGGTTTTGGTCGATATGAGAAAAACAATAAACTTTACACAGCAACAATAGCATGCTCCTGTATCAGTTACCTGGATTGGCAGCTGAGACTGCAGCTGTGGCAGCCGCCATCGCCCTCTTCTCTGCATTTGCAAGTTCAGAACGTAATTTTTCGACCTCACGAGCCATAGAAATCATGTGCTTCTCCATTGTTTCACTTAGTTCAAAGTTATTGGAGCGCATCTTTCTTTCATATTCAATTGCAGCCCTTTTTACATTCACAACCAGAGGAATGCATTTGTCATTATTCCCGACACTACAAATCACCTTATGAAAATTAATAACAATCTTATGCACGAATATAAGTACTGCAAAAGATTGGGTTTTGAACATTTAGTTCTAAGTATATTGTCATATTAAATGATCTCAAAAACAATTGTAACATTCAAGATCAGTACCCATCAATTAGAATTGATTGTCATTGGATTATTGGTCATGAATTTGAAAAATGAAAGCTGTAATGACCAAGAGTAAAGGAAAAAGAATTGACTGCTCAAAGACAAAATACACAAGACTGATTTGGATTATGACAAATTACCTAGACAAGCAAAAGAAAATAAGATGAACTGCCACACAGACATTTATCCCTACAGTATAGATTTTATCTCTTCTGTCCATTTAGCTTCTGTAATTGAGTTCTTATTCCACTTTACACAGTCCACAGGCCATATACCAGTAGCCGTAAATTTCTTTCTCAACAATGTCTGGAATCAAAGACTTAAAGCCTTGAAATTGAAACTAGAAATTCTTCAACTCAAATTTGGATAGATTTTAGTTCTAAGGACTCAACTCTAAGCATCCAAACACAAGATCAATATATCACTTTTCAAGTTATGCTTCCAAACCACATCTGCAAAGTTAATATATTTCAATCGATTCCAAGGTTGAAATGCAAAGAATTATCCCACATTCCAACCATGTAAACGAACAATGTCGCTGCCAAGGACCAAAAACCAAATTCATCCCTCATTATATAAAGCTTTAAATCTCGAGGGAAATTCCAAATATATAAGAAGCATTTATGCATACCTTCCTCGTTGGATTTCTCTTTGCATCGCCTCAATCTCAGCCTTGAGGTCAGGCATTTGCTGCAACTCCGAATCTGCCCTCGCTATATCGCCATCAACATCCTTCAGCTTCTCCGACAGCACCTTACGCTCGGCCCGGAGTTCCTTAATGTCGGCCCGAACTCGGTCCAGCTCGGCGGAGAGCCCATCAATGGACAGGGCGTCGGCCTCCAATTTGAGGGAGCGCTCGTAGACCTCGCGCACCTGAGCGTCCCTCTCGGCCTTGACGGAGGAGGCTGTGGCGGAAACGCGGCGAAGGTCCTGTTGGGCGGCTACCACATCCTGCTTAAGCGCCACATGGGTGGCGGCCAGGCGCTGATTGTCGAGGAGGAGGGTTTGGATCTCGCGGCTCTGAGCGGCGATACGGTCCTCAATTAGGAGGACTTCCGTCGGAGTGATTCGGCGGTTGGGGTGGAGAATGAGGGGGTCGTCGATAGTGTGGTGGTTGGGGCGGAGCATTAAGCCAGTGATTGGGATGTGATTTCGTCCCGCCATGCTGAGGGGCGAATGGATTAAGGTAGAATAATAGAATTGGATGTGTCGATTTGTTTGGCACTGTAAACTGTAAAGCAAAATCGGATGTTACAAATATTCACATAATATAAATATTTACTCCCACCCTCGAGAAAAATGATCGCTTTCTTTGTCACGGTTTTGGTCGATGTAACCATTTTTTTACTATAATAATAAATAATTTAATGATTTTTTTTTAAAATAATAATAATATTAAATAATAAGATAAATATTAATGTTTGGAAGTTATAGTAACTTTAAAATAATGAAAAAATCGAGATGATAAATTAATTAAAAGATTAAATAATTTTATTTTGTAACAAATGTGTAATACTCAAACCTCACACTAGTCATTTGGCCAATATGATTCATGCATGATATACTATTTATATGCTAATTTGCATTAATATCTACATGACATCTCATAAAGCATTTTTAATTATTAGACTTTCAATACTATTACATGATGTTAGTGGTTGAGATCCTATAATCTAATTAAGTAATTCTATATTTATATAAGATAAAGAATAAATTGGTCTATATAGTGGATATCCATGGGTTATATGTTATAATTTTAGAAATATTAAAGATGTCACTAGTAAACTTATATGATTCAATTCAATTAGGTCGACGTGTTCTAAAAGTATACATCCATACATTAACATACTTAGAATATCGTACATTATATAGTGTGATTTAAGTGTCATAATACAATGTTCATATATGACATGAGTTTTAGCAATTATATGACATGGTTACATTTTTTTTTATGTTATATAAATGTGATAAAAATTAGGGATTGAATGAATATGTCTAAAAGTGTCAAAATCATCACGCAATTTAGTGTGGCAGTAAGAAAATATAAAGTAGTTAATCTGTCTCATTTGGTTCATTAAAATGTTCTAACATGGATGTGGTTCGTTTGATCCCTAAAATTTAGGGGAATATTATAAGAGTTATAATACATCAATTAAGTAAGGTTAGTATATATTTAAGATGTGGAACAAAGGTGTATAGAAGGTTGTATTCTATTATAGTTTTTAAGTGGTAAGGTTGTTTAATCAAATTAAGATTCAAAATCTTTATACTACATTAGGTATAATGAGCCTGTTAATTGACGATGGTGATTGATATCTTATATTTTTATAAATTGTTTCACATTTAGGGTTGGGAAGTAGTTTCTTAATACACAACCGATCAAAAGTAAGTAAAAATTATGTGCAACTACAATGCATGGGCATAGCATTTCTTGCCTTATCTATATTAAATGTTATTATTGTGTCTTAATGAGTGTATTATGAGTATTATTAAGATTTTACAGTGCATACGTTTCTTGGATGATGGGACATGGGATCCGTTGTGTCATTGAACATGTCATTCATCAATATTTATACGTGCATGCATAACACGTGCTCACAGTTGAGGTTTTGCATGCATGACATTATTTTCAGAAAGAAAATATTTTGGTTGGCCACTACTAGTGTACCGAGGCCTGTGTGGCTTATTGATATGATATTTTGGGGTGCCGCGAGTATTACTTCTTGTAGGATCATAAGGGTGGATAGGAGGGTGTGCCTCTAGTGGTCACAAGAGAGTGGACCACTTGACTGTGCTCTTATTGACGCCGCTAGTGGGAAGACTTCTGGAGGATCACAGAGGAAAACAGGGGTGGACCTCTGGTGATCCCAGGAGATGGCTCCCGGACTGTGTCGATCTATTCATGGCTATGTAATCTTTGATATTGTTGAGAGCTCTATCTGATACATAGTAGGTAAGCCAAGAGCCCAATAATAGAAAATGACATTGAATGAACTATTTTTGATACATGAGTTTGCATTTTTGTCATGATCTCTTAGAAATGCACTGCATATGTGTTATATTATCCCTTCATCATGCATGATTTTCACTTACTGAGCATTACCTTACGTGGTTCACTCATTGTAGGTGAGTTTGGTGATACTTGAAGCCATTGACTTACTGGACAAGCAGTTGGAGTTCCTACAGGTTTTGAGAATCGGTGTACATAGATAACAACCTGTTGGACTAGTTGTTAGCTTATTTGATTTTGGAGTTTATTGTATTAAATTTTGGGATTTGTATTGTGTGCTACTTTTAAAACTTTTATGTACATGAGTATGTAAATATTATGGTTATTATGGATCATCTGCAGATATAAATATTAGTCTATGAGTTTGAAAATAGTTTCTTATTTATTAATATGTTACAGACAAAAAAAAAAAATAATGCATGCTCACAAGTTCTATCATGTCAAATTATACTATATATATAATTATATAGTAATGGGGGTGTTACATAGTGGTATCAGAGCCTGATTACAAATTCTATAGACTGTCCATGTACATAAACTTGGAACTTGTAGAAGCACAACCTTGCTCGTAAGTTTTATTTTATTATGAGATGCATTATTATTTCATGAATTATATTGGTCATGTTCTAAAACAGTATTACAGTCATGATAAGAACAAGGGTGAGAGTAGTAGATGAGGTAGAAACCAAGAATGGGAGACACCTATGCCAAACGATGATCGGGACACTGTTATAAACCGAGTTACAGAACTCATTCAATGATAGTCAGAACAAATTCAACAACTCATACAGCAGAGGGATGTGGGTGGCCAACAGAGAGCTGAAATGAATCAACCATAGCCCCGAGCAAAACAAGTGGAGATAGTTGGGGAAAGATTCAGAAAACTCAATCCACTAACATTTGAAGATGTAGTAGATCTCACAGCCATAGAGGATTGGCTGAGAATCCTAGAGAATATGTTCTAGTATAGCAGAGTCTTAGAGAAAGAGAAGGTGATATGCGCCTCTTTTATACTTCGTAGAAGTGCCAAAACTGGTGGGATATAATGAGGAGCATAGAGGATCCCTCTACTATGACTTGGGAAAGATTTAAAGAGTTATTCAGGAACAAATATTTCACAGCTCCTGTTCGTGCAATGAAGATGAACGAATTTATACAGCTGCGATAAGGAGCTGTGACAGTCGGGAACTACATTCAAAAATTTGAACAGTTGTCTAGGTTTGCCATGCATATGGTCAACACTGATGCACTAAAAGTAGAGAGATTCCTTGAAGGTTTGAGGCCAAAACTATACAGAGATGTTAATATGGTGGGAATTTAAGGAGTCACTATTCACAGTTTATTAAGCATTAGTTGCTAAGCAAGCTGAACTTAGAATTGTTCGTACGTAAGAAGCTCATCGCCAATTTAAGCAAGGACAAGGACAGAGGTGGGCTGGAAGTGAAAAGAAGAGGCCATTCCAAGCTCAAGGCCAGAAACCCGAATTTTGATCAAAACAAGGGCAGCAACAGTGGGAGCAAAATAAGAGGCCAAAGGTAAAGCAGGGGAAAGCACCGATTCCACAATCTATGTGCCCTGGATGCGGTGGCCAACATATGGAAAACTGCCCTACAGATTCTAGAAGGTGCTATATGTGTGGAAAGGTTGGCCATATTGTCAAAACATGTTTGGAAAACCCAAACTCTACAAAGCAACAGAATGCACCAGCTAGAGTTTTTACCATCACTAGAGCAAACATAGAGGCGAATCTATCAGTAGTGACAGGTAAACTCTTTATCCATGATACTCCAGCATTTATACTATTTAATTCAGGAGTTACACATTCATTTGTGTCCACTGAGTATGTGAAGAGGCTGGGTAGGACGCCTGATGTAATAGAAGTTAGTTATAATGTGACGATTCCTTCTAGAGACTCAAAACAGACCAATCAGATTTTGAAAGCCTATGCCATTCCTATTGAAGATAGAGAACTATATGCTGATCTGATTGTATTGGCCATGAATGACTTAAATATTGTCTATTGGAGACTTAAATCCAAAACTTGCACAAAGTTTGCTTAAATTTTAGTTGTTGTTCTTGTACAAATTTGTCACTCGCTTGATGACTTAAATATTGTCTATTGGAGACTTAAAGCATATTAAGTACTTCAAAGAGTTGTGTAGCAAAAATGCAATATTATACTTAATAAATTTTAAGGCAATAATTTCACTTGAAGATAGTTAGAAGGAAATATGATACAATGAACTATAAAGTAGTGTAAAAGTATTAAAATGTTAAAAATAAAAAAGGCATAGAGAATTTTTATAGTAGTTTGAAGATAGAATAAGTCTTCTACGTCTATTATTATCAAATCTTCTTGAGGAATTCATTAGATATTCACAAATTTTACATAAAAATCCTATTTCTAGCTACCACAATCTACTTACACAAACTCACACTTCAGTTACTTCTCAATCTGCCTACATAAAGCTAGATTAATATTGTCATAAGAGTCTTTCTAAACAAGTCTGACTCAAGTGTTCGTATTTTGTTTTATGTCACTTAGCTATCTTCCAAATGCTCAAAACTTCTCAAGTTTTAGCTAAGTAAAGTGAAGTAGATTATATGACTTGGAACTTCTTGCACAGTCTTTTCTTCAGAGGACTCAGCCAAATTTCAGCATTTAGTTATTGTATTTAGCATTATTTTTCTTCTCTTTCAATTGTTATTATGGACTTAATGAGAATATGCTTGTTGTGCTTTTCATTTGAATTCCTTGTGAAATGATCATAATTTATTATCATGAAATCATAATTAATTATGATTTAATTAGTTTGCATTGATTGACAATTTTGTTATCTTGCACAAGAATTAATTGAATTTATTGATTTACCTTCTATAAATTAATTATCTAGTTTATCTTGTGTAAATCTAGTTAGATTGCAATAATGAAAAGATTTTATTTACAAAGATAAGTTGTGATATTTTTCTGATAAGGAAAGGATCATGACATATCTTATATTATTCTATACAACGTATCTAGATACTTTTGAAATGGATATTCAAACTTAATTGATATTGCATATATACCCCAAAGATTGAAGAAGTAACACACATCTTTGGAGAGAAGAAGTGCACGACTTCAAACTTTGGGAATTGCTCTTGTTTTTATTCACTCTTCCAGAGAAGAAGATGAGCCTTTCAAGAGATAGGCGCAATTCTTCAGGAGAAGAATTTGAAGATCTTCGAGAGAAGGTCGGTCTGCCGTCTGAAGGGATTTCAATGTTAAAGGGAGTTCAACAATGTAGACTTAAAAGTCAAGAGGATCTCGTTGAAGTTTCATTAATTGATTTGTTCAAGAACGACGTAGTAAAGAAAGAGTCTTTATATTTTGAATAAGTCTCATTATTATAGCGGTAATCTAAATTAGTGAAGTATTCATTACAGATAGTGGCCTCGTACATGTAGAGTACATTTATGCTTGAAGTACGTAAAAATTTCGTGTGTCATTTACTTTACTGTTCTTTACTTGTTGCAATACTGTACAATTATTACAATAATTAAATCTGATTAATAAGTAATATTGGTAATAGCACTAAAATAGATCTAACAATTGGCATCAGGAACTGGTTACTAGATATACATAATGAGATTTTGGGAACTGATCTGTTTGACGTACAGAAATGGACTATCTTCATGAAGGAGGATCAACCACTCGACCTCCACTATTGGAAGGCTCGAATTACTCATACTAGAAGGCAAAGATACGAGCCTTCATTAAATCTATGGATGAACGGGCTTGGCGTGCTGTTATGATAAGTTGGAAACATCCTATGATGACAAATGAACAGAAAGAAGATGTTCTTAAGCCAGAAGATCAATGCAACACTGAGGATGAGAAAGTTGCAAATTATAACTCAAAGGCCTTAAATGCAATTTTCAGTGCAATTGATGTCAATAAATTCAAACTAATTGTAACATGTGAGAATGCAAATGAGGCTTGGGAAATTCTCCAAAGTGCCTATGAAGGAACTACACCAGTGCGAATGTTAAAACTCCAAATTTTGGCCTTAAAATTTGAAGATCTTAGAATGAAGGAGAGTGAGACAATTGCCACCTTCAATGCAAAACTATATGACATAGCAAATGAAGCTCAAGCTCTTGGCGAAAAGTATTCAAACTTTAAACTTGTACGAAAAGCCTTAAGGTCCCTACCAGAAAGATTTGTGTACAAGCCCGTGATATTGGAAAAATAAAACAGAATAAGCTGATGGGCTCCTTACAAACATTTAAATTGAATCTCAATCACAATAGGAGAGATAAAGGAAAAAGTGTTGCTTTCTAAGCTGAAGTTGTAAAATCAACATCTAAATCAGAGGACAATGATAATATGTCAGAATCTTGGCCTCTTGTGACAAATTTTTTTGGAAAAATTCTCAAAATGATGAATGAAAACTCAAACAAACCAAAGGCTGGTAAGTCTTTCAATTCACAAAAGGATAAAACTGATTTTAATTCTTTTGATGATAGGAAAAATAGATGGATTCAATATCGTGAATGTGAAAGGTTTGGACATATTCAAACAGAATATACCAATACTCTCAAATGGATGGGCAAGTCTTTGACTACTACCTGGAGTGATGAGGAATCTGAAGGAGGTCAGGAAAATGATCATATGGCATTCAACTCTAAATGATGAACAATCATCATGAACATATTGCAACAAATCAAAGGTATGTTCCAATAGTTCTGTATAATGCAACGTGTTTGACTTCATCTACTGCTACAGGTGAGAAGGATGTGCAGATTTTAGATTCAAAAACTAATAGTGACGAGGATGAGCCCAGCATCGAGAAAATTCAACAAATGTATAACAAAATATTTCAGAAGTGGCTTGAGATATGCAAAATTAACAAGTCACTTGAGAAATAAATTATTGTATTAAATAAGAAAAATGAATTGATGAAAGTAGAAATACCTGAGTTTATGAATCTTGTTGCTAAAAAAGACTTTAAAATTCATGAAATTGAATAGAAACTACTTCACATTCAAAAGACGATGAAGCTTGACTCTAGTAAGAAAAAACTAGATGAAATACTTTCCATTGGTAAACCATGTAGTAATCATCATGGGTTAGGATACACTGGTGAGTGTTCAACTTCAAAAACTATTTTTGTAAAGGAAATAAAACATGTTCAGTCCCTCTTTAATAAAAGCAAAAAACCTATTTTTCAAAAGCCAAAGCCGAAAAGGCTTATTCCTATATGTCATTTCTATAATCTGCCTGGACATATCCGACCAAAATATTTTAAGTTTAAAAAGGCTTTAAGGAACGGTATGTATTTTGGTTCACCTGTTTCCGCAATGTTGCAACATAAATCTAAATTGTTGCAATAGACTCCTAAGATCAAAATTGACTTGAAAAATGAATCTCAAAGAAGAATATGGATTAGAAAGTCAAATTTTAGATGTTTTGTTGTAAATATTTCTTTAAAAGTCTGTACTGATAATACTTGATATTTTGATAATGGATGTTCTAGACACATGACATGTGACAAGGAAAAATTGAAAGGCTATCAAAGTGTGAATAAAGGACATGTTATCTTTGGGATGGTGAAAAGGACGTGTACTTGGAAAAGGAGTATCAATGTTGAAGGACTGTCAAAACTCAAGAATGTGCTCCATGTAGAAAGTATGAAGTCAAATCTGATCAGCATTAGCCAACTTTGTGATCAGAATCTCTTTGTCAGGTTTAATAAAAATAAATGGTAGATATTTGATGAAACTGACAGGTGCGTGTTAATTGGTTCTCGTTCATTTGATAATTACTATATGTTGCAACAACCTCAGGTATATTACAACATAAAAGTTGATGAAACTGATTTATGACACCAAAAATTAAGGTATTTGAATTTCAAGAATCTAACTAAGATTGTGAATACAGGAGTTGTGCTAGGAGTACCAAAGTTGAACAAAAAGAATCCAGGAGTGTGTGGTGCATGTTAGCTTGGAAAACAAAAGAAGGGTACACACAAAGTGTTGCAACACATCAGTACATCACGTATTCTAGAACTTCTCCACATGGACTTCATGGGACCTTTGTAAGTAGAAAGTTTAGGAGGAAAGAGGTATATGTTTGTGTGTGTTGATGATTTTTCTGGATTTACTTGGGTAGATTTTATTAGAGAAAAATCGATTACCTTTTAAGTGTTTAAAAAATTGTGCAAAAAATTGGTAAAAAGAATGACAATATTGGTAAGATAGTTAGAATTCGAAGTGATCATGGTAAGGAATTTGAAAATGCTGTCTTCACTAATTTTTGTGAAAAATATGGAATTGCACATGAATTTTCGGCTGCAAAAACACCACAACAAAATGGTGTGGTGGAAAGGAAAAACAGAACCCTTTAAGAGATGACTAAGGTAATGTTGAATTTCAAAGGAGTAGCCATCCGTTTTTTGGGTAGAAGCAGCCAGCATTGCATGTTACATCATTAATAGGATGTATTTGAGGTTAGGTATTAAGAAAACCCCATATGAGATTTGGAAAGGACTAATAGAATAAGAGGAAATTCTCAGACTCAGAGAGGAAGAAAAAAAAACTGAACAGAATGACATTCAAGTTACCACTAAGAAGGATGTCGCAACAACCATAAATGATATTGCAATAAATAAAACTGGACTGGGGACAGAAAACGATGACAATATTGAAACAGTTCAAAAGGAACCTTCAATCAGAGTTCAGAAGAACCATCCTACTGATCAAATCATTGGTTCGCTTACTAAAGGTATGCGAACAAGGGACAAGCCAAAGGTAAGTTACAAAGATATGGTAAGGTATGTGTATTTCACCTCTTTAATTGAACCTAAAAATGAGAAAGAAAATACAATTGAGCAACTAAAAGGTTTGGAGGGTCCACATTTTCATAATCATATTTTTTGTGATAATTCAAGTGTCATTGATATTTTTAAAAATCCTGTTCAACATTCAAAAACAAAGCATTTAGATATTCATCATCATTTTATTAAGGATTCAACTGAAAAGAAAACTGTGGTGATTGACTATGTTGCGATAGAGAAACAATTTGTTGACATATTTACCAAACCTCTTGATGCACTTCATTTAGATTCATTGACAAAATCTCTAGGAATTTGTGTGATCTAACTGCATGAACATTCAAAAGAAAAAGGGAATTTGTTGCAACCGTATTATTTGCATCTTCATCTATACATGTTGCAACAATTCAACAGTTGTTAGACATATGATTACATAACATGATAGGAACTGCAGTTGCTCTACATGTGTTTTAAATGGTCAAATTTTGAAGTCTTGGTCTGCTAAATCTTATTAGAACATAATTGCTTTCTAAAATTTTGATAAACATTCTATCAAATGTTCCTTGATATTGTGCTTATTTGGAGGCCTTTGATAGAAAAAGTTACCTACCCAAGGTGTGAAGCTAGCCACATAAAAATATATTTTATATTTTATGATTTAAAAAAAATAATTTTTCATGTGAAAAGAGCTACCATTGGAATAGAGTGAAAGCTACTGACTAGCTAAATCCAATTCAAAATATGAGAGAGAAGAACATTTTACTCGAAGAAAAGAAAGAAAAGAGAAAAAAAAAAGAAAAATTGAATGAAATATCTCTCTCAAAATATTTAAGGAATTGAATTTGTAGATGTAATCAAAAATTTCTTTTGCAGAAATGGTTGAAGAGATTCTCAGACTTTGAGACATAAAAATTTGATTTTTTAAAATATGTGACGTTTTATTATTTCAAAATTCATGCATTTTGAAATTTCCAATTTTATAAGCATAAATTAGGAATTTGTGTGTGCTTGGAAATGCATCACAAAAGATTTGGACAAATATGGAAGTAATTTGAAATTATCTGCTGCAACAAAATCTGCCCACATACTTGATTTTAAAAAAAATCCTAATTTAGTGATTGATATATATTGAATGTATGTCATAGTCGTTATTTAGGGAATTTGTCAAACCAAGGAGACTGTTGAGTAGCCGTACAAGAAACGAAGTAGGGTTCAATAAATTAGGGCTTTGGAAGTTATTGTGACAAGCAAATACAAAAACCCTAAAAAAAATTGGTTTATCTAACTTCCTTCACCACTTGGTTTGCTTTGTTTATCTTCTCTTTTATCTTTTAGGCCTTATATCACAGTAAAAAAAATGGAGAAAGCTTCTCATCTGGTCCTAGTCACATACAATAACCATGGGTTGAACCAAATCAACCTCTTACGTTGAACAATTCAGTTATGGTAGATCCTAATGTACTCACTGCACTACCATGGTGAGAAACGGTTGTTGAGAAAGAATTTGTAGAAGGTGCACCTATGTGGCGGATGAAGAGGTTGGTGATGATCCTCATATGCAAAGGGTTGGGGCTGATGTCACTGGAGAATACAGACCCATCCAATTTTAGAGGTTGCCATAGATATATCACAAACTAAAGCAGATATTGCTCAATTTCTGCTTCTAAGATCCCCTGGAAACCCACATGTTGCAACACAAGAACCAGCCTACTGTAACAGAAACTATGGAACCTATTTAGCCAATTCTATAGCCTGAATTCTCAACCAAAATAGGAGGATGACATGTGTATCCATCTTAGTTTGCAGGATTTCCACGACCTATAATATAATGGTTAAAAAGGGAAGTGGTTCTAATGGTTTCTCATGATCAGTTTGATTATGATATCTGATTTATGCATGCTTATTTTGGTTTTGTTGCTTTCATTTAAAACCATAAATCTAGGGGGAGTATATATTGTTGATGATACTCACTTGTCATTATTTTTAGATGATAGTATCATTACCTTACTGTTATAAGTGAAGATGATGAAGTTGCTCCTTCTTCGATGCTACGGTTGAATAAGTGAAATGCTAAAGATTATGTTGGTCAAAAAGGGGGAGTGGATACTACTGGAACTTCTGCTGGTGGATTTGATATTGCACCAACTGATGATGATAATGCTGATAACTAAATGATTTTTTGTTTATTGGGGATATACTGAAGTATTTATTTGGTTTTAACTACTTTCGCTGAATATTTATCTATCAATATTTTTGATGTAATTTGAACTCTAGTTTATATTCAATATATTCTATTTTGGTCTTTTGAATATCTTTATCTCATCTGCAGGGGGAGTTTTGAACTGTTGCAACAGTCACGTCGTTATTCTAATAAATTTTGAGTGATTGACAGTTTTACAGATTTGATATATTTAGGGGGAGTTATTGCGTTTTGACTAATCAATGCCAAAGGGGGAGATTGATAGGATCATAATTAATTATGATGTAATTATGATTTAATTAGTTGCCATTGATTGACAATTTTGTTATCTTGCACAAGAATTAAATAAATTTATTGATTTACCTTCTATGAATTAATTGCCTAGTTTATTTTGTGCAGATTTGGTTAGATTGCATTGATGGAAAGATTCTATTTACAAAGATAAGTTGAGATATTTTTCTGATAAGGAAAAGATCTTGGCATATCTTGTATTATTCTATACAACGTATCTAAACACTTTTGAAGTGGAGATTCGAACTTAATTGATGCTGCATATATAACCCAAAGATTGAAGAAGCAACATACACCTTTGGAGAGAAGAAGTGCACGGCTTCAAGCTTTGGGAATTGCTCTCATTTTTATTCACTCTTCCGGAGAAGAGGGTGAACCTTTCGGGAGATAGACGCAATTCTTTGAGAGAAGAATTTGAAGATCTTCGGGAGAAGGTTGATCTGCCATCTGAAGGAATTTAAGCATTGAAGGGAGTTCAAAAGTGCAGAGTTAAAAGTCGAGGGGATCTCGCTAAATTTCACTAATTGATTTGTTCAAGAACGGAATCATTAGTAAAAAAAGAGTTTTTACATTTTGAATAAGTTCCATTATTATAACTGTAATCTGAATTAGTGAAGTGTTCATTATAGGTGGTGGCCTCTTGCATGTAGAGTACATTTGTACTTGAAGCACGTAAAAATTTCGTGTGTCATTTACTTTACTGTTCTTTACTTGTTTCAACAAACTGTACAGTTGTTACAATAATTGAATCTGATTAACAAGTAAAGTTAGTAATAGCACTAAAATAGATCTAACACCTTGTTTTTTTACAAAATCATTTTTTATATGTTTTTGTGCGCAAAATAACAGTACTTTGTGCTTTTTATATTGGCATCTTTCTCCTCAAATAATTTCATCTATCAGATTTTAGTAACGCTCCTTAGTACGAAATTACAACTATGAATTTTGCTCCTTACAAACTACACCAGTCCTTACTCTGCTGAAGATCTTCGCCTCTAAAGTTCTCTATTATGGTCATGGACTCTGTTATCTTGTCTATGAAGTAGTTTTCATTCTTCTGCTTTGATCATCACACTTGACTCATCTGATCATGCTTAGTTGAGTTATTCTGTTATACTCTAGTTTGAATCTTCTCAGCTTATATTTACTCATTTGTTTTGCTACTGATGACTTCTTCTACTCTATTCTTGGTCGAATGTTCTCGACTGTTGAAAATAGCTCTTACAACTATTTTCCTAACAAATAAAAGTACAAGAGTTTTGGGGATATTATATACCTACCTTAATTATCATCAAAACTTATATAATATTCCTAATAATTTTCTCTTTTTTAATGATGACAAAACTCTAAAAACAACAAATTAAAGAAAAATACACTATAGGTACTTACAACTGAAACTATGAGCTACTCTAAATCTTCTGCTCTATTAAAATCCTATCTTTAAATTCTATTGAGCTACTTCGTTTCAATTTTCTGCTTAAGAACTTCATCGAGCTTATTTATGTTCGGCCAATGATTTTTGTCTATCCTAATATTTTTTGGTGTGGCTTCCTTATTGAGCCATCTTATTTCTTTCTTCATCTTTCTTTCTTTGGTATTTTTGTTGTTTCCATCTGTATTTTTCAAGTGTTTGAACAAATAACATGGGGTATGATGATTTTCATTATTATTTTCCTCCTTCTTCTTTGTTTGGCATCATACGAAGACCCTACTGGTGTGTTGATCTAGTCAACGATTTTATGGAGTTGAGATGTCATATGATGTACTCTTTGCTCCAATCAACCAAACCTTTGAGCTTGTTTATCCATTCTGACTAGAAGATATTTTTGTGTTGTGCAAGTATTAGTCGTCTACTTAATGATTATTTCTTGAATACTAGTTGTGCCCTAATTGTTATTTAGTTAGATTTCCTTCACTTAAGTTGTATCATCAATAGTTGATGTTGTCTTACTTCATCCTTGAATTCTTTAATAGTTGCTAGAGCTGAGTGTTGAGCAAGGCTATTGTCCCTTACAATAAGTTGTACCCTGTGCATCTATACTTTAACATGTTAATTGGTTTTTGTTTGATTTTTGATTTAGTATCTTCCGCCTTAGGTTCTTGTTCTTCTATGTATTTAGTCGCTTGAGCTGAAGTACTAGATTTTCCTTGTAGTTCAATTCGTATACTTCAATGTCTAAGTATGTCAGATAAGTTGAGTTTGGCTCTCTCACATGAGTAATCACCTTTGATGTTGAGTAGCGTGCACATATGAGATTTTTTTTTATTTTGTTGTCAAAAATCATAAAGAATATGTCACCTTGAATAATCAAGAGAAGATTTTTGGTGAACTTGAGTAATTAAAATGGATTCTCACTATCCATTAAATTATCTCATGGCTAGGTATGAGTTTTCTTGGCATTAGTGATTTGCCGAGAACAAATGAGAAGAAAACTCAGGTTAAGTGTCAGGCCAAACATGGACCAAGATTTGTATGGTGCAATATTTTGAATGAATGATATACACTTCCAATGAGGAAAAAAGTACCATAAAATGTGTTCCAAACCACATGTGCCTAATTGATCATTGGGTAATAAGTGAAAAGATCATTGTCTCAGACCAAGAGGTTTATGACTTTATTATATATACCTTTATGATTTTTAAATATTTTCAAAATTTTAATGTGGTGTTGCTACTTTATCATGTTTGTAATAGCCATGGATGATATGGCAATACGGAACATGTCTATGAAAGCAACTACTTTGAAGTTGAGAGATCCTAGCTAACACTTAATGTGTTTATTGGCTAGACAATTATGTCAAACTTGGATATTTGGGATATAATTATGAATATATAATATGGTATTGAGATCAATTATGCTCTTATATTATATGAGGCATAAGACATACTTTGATTGGTGTATCAAATGAATCTGAGGTATAGCGAGATATTATGTCCTTGTATTTTGAGAAGTTGAGCTATTGCAAATCCTAAACCGGTGTATAATATTAAGCTCTTGTTAGAATTCTCACTAGTCATACGATTCAACTAAGTTAAAGGGTGTACTTTTTGGTAAGTATCTTGAACTTGCATTATGTAAAATTATGTTTAATTTCCATTGGTCGTGATATTCATAGTGAAGCTAGCAATAAAGTTACCTTCTTGATCTTTTATATAGTCCACTGACAATACATAATGAATTTTGAATTGTAGGTTTTTATTAGACTTATGTTGGTGAAGAAGGTTGAGAAAATTGCCTTTGACTGTGGAAGTGAGATAAGGCATTCAAACATTGAATATACTTGTGAAAAATATGTGTTTTTCTACCATTTGACAGAGTTAGCATATAGGGAAAAGGATTATTCTTCTAGCGAAAAGAAACTTACCTATACAAAGGATTGAGTGAGCCAGCAGCCAAATAAGGAATTTAAATTTGGGGATTTTTAATTGCTAGAGTATATAGTGGAAGACAGGGTCGCTGCAAATAGATTATGCTTTTTCTTTAATATAGATAGATTAAAGTATTTGGGCTTGGACTAAGGATGACATATTTTCTACCAAACGTACATATATATACTCAGCCACATCAAGATGTCAAAGAGCTTCCAGTTTACAAAATAACGAACTGTGCCATTAGGATGAATAAAGTCCTTAACCTTAGTCTATGATTGGTATTGTCTAAGGGATTGGTGTTATTTAAAGAATAATTGAAACCAAACCATCTCCTTACTTGCTTCGGTCATAGCTACACAATAGAAGAAAATGCAACTATCTTCTACAGTTCAAAGCTCAACTAATCGTCATGTCTCCCATTAGTAATTTTTCTGCCATCAATGTCTCCAACCATTTTAGCATCTACATAATACTATAGTCCCAAATCTGACTTCTTGAAACAAAGGGTTAAAGCTATAGTGCCTTTTGGATATATGAGAATCTAT
The DNA here is from genome assembly GCA_019321725.1 of Paulownia fortunei. NCBI lineage: Eukaryota > Viridiplantae > Streptophyta > Magnoliopsida > Lamiales > Paulowniaceae > Paulownia > Paulownia fortunei. Next base: position 10,991,278 of record CM033109.1, on the reverse strand, counting down.
TCACTACCTCCCAATATTACTTGCTTGGATTGCTCATGTACCTACTCAGAACTCCCGTTGCATGTGCAATATCTGGTCTGATATACACCATGATATGCATAAGACTTCCTAGAGCATAAGCAAAAATAGGCTCACTCTTATTCAGTAGTTGGTAATTGCTTATTTGACAACTTGAAGTGACTTGCCAAAGGAATACTCACAAGTTTCACATCATCCATATTAAACCTATTAAGCACTTTCTACACATATTCTTCATGTAAGTATTTTAAGACACCATTGTCCTTTGTAATCCTCATCCCAGTGATATAATTTTCAGTACCTAATTTCTTCATAGCAACCTTCTTAGACAGTTCTCTCTCCAACTTGTCAATTTTCAGTTTGCATCCACCTATAATCATTATATCATCAATGTATAGCAACAATATGACATAGGAATTATTGAAGTTTTTCACATTGGAGCACTAATTTTCCTGACACCTCAAAAACCTATTACTATTCATAACATTATCAAATTTCTTATACCATTATCTAGGAGCCTCGTATAGGCTCTTCTAAAGTTTGCAAACCATCTTTTCTGTACCTCATGCTTCGAACCCTTGTGGTTACATCATGTAAATCTCCTCCTCCAAATCACCATAAAGAAATACAATCTTCACATCCAACTCCTCCAAGAATAGATTTCTTTTTTACGACTGGCATGAGTACAAGAAATGCAGTCTTCATATCCAATTGCTCCAAGAATAGTATTGTTCTAATCATGGTTAACTTTAACAATAGATAAAGATCTCAGTGTAGTCAATGCCTTCTTTTTTTGAAACCCCTTCAAACTAGCCTTGCACTCTAACTTGACCAATTCCTTAACATGCACATCCTCATCATAACTTTTGAGTTCACCTCTACTAGTCAACAAAATGTAGTGTAACGATGGGGAGTATCTCTGTGGTGGTCTGATAATTGTACTAGATCTCCTAGTTATAGTAGCAAAAGTATTTTGGTTTTCATTTGGAGCTATATTTCTTTAATTCCTATATTCTCAACTTCAACTTTAGAAAGATCATTCAACATGATCACTTCAAGTCTATATCTACAAAATTTGTGCTTTTAGAGTCATTGCTCTCTCGTCCTTGTACAAGATACCTTCATTGAAGATCACATCCTTACTCCTAATAATATTTTGATTTTGGTCATCCCAAAAATAATAACCAAAGTTGATTCCACCATAGCCAATGAAAAAACACTTCTTAGATTCCACTGCTTAGATTCCGAATCAAGTGTTCACTTCTAGCAGTGGAATCAATATGTACACAGAGAAAACTTTAAAACACTTTCAAATAGGAAAGGTTTGCCTTTTTACCACTCCAAGCTTCATCCGGCAACTTGACGTTTAGTGGCGTAAAGGGGCCTCTTAATCAAGTGAACTGCAGTGTTCACTGCCTCTAACCAAAACATCCTTAGCAACCCTATGTGCGACCTCATACTCCTAGCATGTTTGTTTAGGGATCTATTCATTCTCTCAGCTACACCATTCTATTGCGGTTTCCCTGAAACAGTCTTTATCATCTTGATTCTATTCTCAGCACAATTCACCTGAAATCATCATCTATATACTCTCCCATTCTCAAATTATAAGCACTTCACCTTCTAATCAATCTCATTTTCAACCAAAACTTTCAACATCTTAAAATTATCAAAGATAATAGATTTATTCTTCATAAAGTAAATCCATACCTTTTTGCTTGAGTCATCAATGATTATCACATAATAATTAGAGCCTTCAAGAGATGTAACAGTCAAAAGTCCCCACACATCTGTATGAACTAACTCCAACTTCTTAGTTTTTTGGTTCTCTACATGCTTTTGAAAAATTCACCCTTTTTGCTTACCAAGAACACAAGTTGTGACCTTAATACTCTTCAAACCCAGTAGTTTCCATCAGAGTTAAGCACCTTCATTATCTTCTCAATCATGTGCTCGAGTTTATAACGCCATAGCTTAAGTTAATAACAGAATCATCATTATTATGGTATCACTGCAACTAGAATAAATATATAATAACATAATCATCAATAATATGGTATTATTGCAACTAGAATTAATATAGAGGGTCCTAGTCTTATTTTCTTGAGCAATAACCATGTCTTCCTTTGTGACTTCCCAACCTCCACTACTGAAGGTCACATTTTGTCCTTTATCATTATGTGGCCCAACTAAAATCAAATTTCGCATCAAACTAAGCACATGTTCACCTTATAATCTTTCACACAAACCCATTAGGAATTTTCAAACTCACGTCACCAATATGTACCAACAATGTTCAAAGATTCTCCATCAACAAGATAAACCTTTCCATGATTTTCGATAACATCATTCTCCAGGACATCACAATGAGTCATAATATGAAAAGAAGTTCTTGAATCTATCACCCAAGAAACAAACAAGTTATCAATAGACAAGGCTAAAGCATCATATACCTCATAAGTGACATTGGTTGCATCATTGTTCTTGTATTCGTTCTTCTTTAGAGCTCTACAATTATTCTTCATGTGGCCAGTCTTGCCACAATTCCAAGACTCCAAGTTTCTTTTATTTTTAGACTTGTTTCTCTCATTAAGACTTGGCACTATTGCCATTACTTTTGTTAGAATTATTCTCAAAGTTTATGCCCCTATTCTTAGCAATAAGAATCAAATTCGATATTGAGGCTTCTCCAAAATCTTTCGTGCCAATTTCTTCCGCCAAAATAGCATTCTTGATATGGATTAGTTGTAATTTTGCATTCCCAATTGAATTGATAACAACTGCCCTCATAGGATCCCAACTATTAGCTAGTGAGGCCAGAAGGATTATGGCACAAATCTCATCATCAAATTTAATATCCATCGAGTCCAATTGATTAACAATATTGAATTGATCGATTGATTGAGGCTCTTGATTATCTTTATTGACTTGATATGTTGGGCACTCCCCAATACTTTACAGGTCAATTCAGCGCAAGGCTCGTTCAATTAAGGTATTAACATTTAATTAAAATTTTCTTGATTATTGCTGGATTTTTGGCATCATCAAACTTCATTTTAGCTGTTTTTGCTATTTTACTTCAGTTTTGGCTTACCAATCGTAAATGTAAATTTACTGGGTCTGGCGTCGTTTAATTTGCTGAAAGGCTTACATTATTGTGCATTTTGCTCTCTAAATCTGAAATCAATATTTTAAACTTATGCTCTGTAACCGCTTTATTTACTTACTCATGGTTCAATATTCAAATTCTGAATAAAATTTTCCTCCTGCAAAATTAATTCTCTTAACATTAAATGTAATTTAATTTAATGTGATCATTGTGCTTCAACACATTTATACTGCAGATATGGTATTTGCTGAGTAATATGTGATTATTTGGTGCCATTGTCCTGATATCTTCTCACTAGGGAAGTAGTTTGAAGTGTGTTCTCATTACTTTTTCTTTTGTCTTATGTTTTATGTTCTAATACGAAAAAATACCTTTTTTTCTGGGATGGTACAAATTCATAATAAATATTTTGAGACACTGAGATAGTTGAAGCCTCCCATCAAAGCAATTGGGAGAGTTATGAGTGATACCTTTTATGGGATCTGTATGTTTGAAAGTGTTGCTCTTTCTTATGAATCTTGAACCTTTGTAATCATGTCCAACCAATCGTTTCAAGTCTTTAAGGAAAAAGAAGGAATAATAATTGAATAAGCAGATGGGCTTGGATTACAATTTGAAGAGGGCCTTGGTATAAGGAGCACCATCACTTCTATGTTTAATTAATACTATATAGAAAGATGGCTTAAATGAATATTCAATCCTGATATAAAATTAGTAAGCAATACACCAGCTTGTTAAATAAAATTAAGTAGAACAGGAGTTGTTAAATAAAATTAAATAGCAGTTCACTAAAAGTTAAAAATAATTTGTAGAACATCAAATTTAGTAAATTTGGTATTATAATATACATATATAATTTAAGTTATAAGAATAACTGAGCAAACTATACTGCTCCATAATGGAGTTTTTTATATGCAATTAATAATAGGGTTTAGAATGGATTTTGAGACAAATTAGTATTAGGTTTGCACACTTTTTAAAAAATATTTTCCATTGTACATTGAGTTGGACAAGTTGAAAAAAGAAATAAAATGTTTATTATAAATATATACAAATATACATATATAAGGTAACAGAAAGTCAAGTCCTTTTCTTTTTTCTTCTAAGTAAGTCTAATCATATTTATTTATTTACCAATTACATAAAGATTCTGATATTGTGATATTATTTATTTATTTATTTATTTTTTGTTATACTTATTACTTGCAGATATGATCAAAATTAATTAGTTAGTGCCAATATTGCAAACTGTGGCTTGGAGCAATCTACAGCGGGACAATCATCAATGTCAAAACATATAGAGGAAAATAATAAGTTCATGGTAAATGGATTTGAGTGTAGATTTTCAGTTGGTCAGATAATAACAAATCCTGAGGATGCATATCTTGTAAATACGGGCGTGCCAAAGGTTTTAGTGTAAAAAAGAGATAACACGAGTATTTTCATGATAATAGAGAATTTATATAAAGGAATTTGAGTGCTCTTATAGAGGAACAAAGATGAAAAGCTTAGTACTAAAAGTAAGCAGTCAATCCACCTAAAAATGGAGGGGGGGGGGGGGGGGGTGGAATTGGTTGCATGGCAAGGCTTAGAATCGGGTGCAAAAAGAATGAAGGTGGAGAGTGATTATTTTTAACATTGAACATAAACATGACATGGCCATAACCGATCAAAGATATATGTTAAGATCGGCTCGTAGTATTTCATATGCTAAAGGAGCTAAATTGAAAGCATTGGTAAATGCTGTATTTTCAATAGCTAATACTTATTCTTAAATACACAATAATTACACGGGAGGGAAAATGTAGGCTTTCTTAAAAAAGATGCGTTTATAATTATCTTAATCATTCAGCAAAAGCTCACAGATGCTGCTGCTGCTAAACTAATTCAGTATTTTAAAAATAAATCGAATGAAGATGCATTGTTCTATCAAGTTGATGAATAAAATAATAGTGAAATTTTTTTATTTTTTTTTGGAATGGTTGATGTAGAATTGATTATGAGGTTTTGGCGATGTACTTTCTGTTGATACCACTTACAAAATGAATAA